>CM077096.1:149303184-149798873 GCA_039513925.1 Platanthera zijinensis
TCTCACCACAGCCTGAAGTCTCTTCTGCACCGCAAGCCTCCTCTTAATCCACCAGCTTTCTTCTTAGCCTCTCCTAACCCTCTAGCTACATCAAATACTACCACCAGTTCCTCTGAATTCACTATACAGCCCCAGTAATACACTGTTCAGCAGTCCCAGGCTCTTCCGAAAGGTTCATAAACTGTTATTGGCTTCTTCTACGACCCCAGAAACTCATCGGATACTCATCAAGCCCTCTACCACATAAGCATTGTAAGTTTATTGATTGGTTATATTTTTTTAGTGTTAAATCGTGTGTTTATTCTATGTTTTGGGTTTACTAGCTTTTAATCTTTGCTCGCATCTCCTTTAACTTGTGAGTGCTTCTTTACTTGTATTTGTTTTTTTGTGCTCAATACATTTATACCACATTATGTGTTTCACTATTTTGGATTTCAGTTTGATTGTGGCTAATCTTTAATATCATTTAGTATGTTTAATTATTGCAAGTTTAGTTCGCCAGCATAATGCTCAAGCTGATATAGTCGTCTTAGGATATTCCCTACATCTTATATTACCACTAAGTTCTAAATGAATGATGGTCAATTTAAGTTTATTATTCCTATTATGTCAGAGAAAGGTTGAGGGTTCATGTTAGGTTATTAATTTTTCTTAAAACTTATGTCAAAATAAATGAAATGACTGTCCCACAACAGTTGGAATAAGACTATTAATAATGATTGATATGATTATATGGCTGAATAACAATTATCCCTTTTCCTTCAATTACCAAAGCACAAAGCAAAGGATGCTTGTTTTTGATGATCAGCTAAATGAATTGATGCATAAGATGACTATAGGGACCAACATTGACTTAGCTATATGAGAATGTAGACAGACATGTCACAGATGCATGTAGCTAACAGTCAAACTAAGCACTAATGTGATGCAGTTATGTGTCAACATGCAAATTTGCAATCGTGTCAACATGCAAATTTGCAATTCTTTGGCAATATGCAATTACTTGACGCAAGTGACTAAATAACAATATTTAAAAACTTGCGTTAACTACCACAGTGGGTCACAAATAATTTGAATAAAGCTATCATGTAACAATTGCAAACAAATGAAACAACTATAAATTAGAGATAACCCTTGCAGCAACTACGAAGCACATTGCTTTAATATAACGGCCTTAGTCGCACCCTCAGTTTTCCATTCAGCACCCAATTTCCATTTCAGATGTTTATTCTTCCATCAAGTCATTGTTATCAGCGCTGGTTGCCCTTAATAAAAGTTTTTTTTTGTTTCTGTTGATGTTGCAAGTCTCTGCCACAAGCAACAGTAATTGACATTTTAACAACGTCATCACTCTATTTTCCATAGATTAATTTCTTCTGCAAGAAAAAAAATTGTGGATGACTTGAGTGAAGGAAAAGAGTAGTTAAGCTAGCGATGGTGGCTCAAGTTATTTGATCACCGAAAACCAACTGTGGTTAACTCATTTGGTTCATTTACCTTAGCCTTTCAGGAGCTTATGGATGAGAAAGAATCCACATGTTAACTCATTGTAGGTGCTACTTCTATAGAATTACAATTTGCATTTATGTTCCTGTGAAATAAGTAGTTCGATATGCATATTGGTCTCCACACCCAGGGGACACCACGCCACACTTGGGAACACCACCAAGAATGCACATCTATTCTTGTAGGTCCTTGAAGGATCTTGTAGGGAAGGGTAATTTGGTGTTTTAGCATCTTGTACACTCATATAAGTAGTTGGTGAAGAAGGGGGTATCTTGTGTCTTGTATCTTGTATCTTGAGAGTTATTTTGCAAGCGCTAGGCGTGGGATGATGTGGTAGCTCCATCGTGGCTTATCTTCCGTTATTTCCATGCAATGTAATTTTCCTTGATAGGTACCATAGTTGGTAATTAGATTGTGTTATGGTCAATTAATCATAGTTTTTGAAGTTTTTATCTCATGTTCTATTGAATTTTGTATTTTACTATTATCCATGACTTGTGCTCTCATTCTTATCAAATATCAACATGACTTCCCTAATCACCTAACCTTTTAACCATTAGAAGTCTCTACGATTATGCTGCTACATAAAGATGCCCTTTAAGTTTTAATTCTTTAATTGTTGGGTATTTCCTTGTTTCCTTGCCATTTCTGAAAATTATTCATAGATCGTTCTTTATAATTTATTATGAAAATTGCTAATTGAGTTTACTCTTAAAAAAACTAACATTGAAAAGCAGATCTAAATAGTGATGCTCCTTCACCAAAGAAGCATTGCACTGAATCTAGAAATGTGTTAATGGAGCGCAGTTCCTTTGCATCTCCTGTCAAGGAACAAACACTTTCTGTCAGTAGTCCCAAGTCTAAACTACCTCCACTTCAGTCTGATTTTGCTAGGTCAGGAAGTTTTTTCAAAATTTTCATCAACATGTTTTATACTTTCATTGTGAAGCTCTCTACTTGATTTTGTTTTTAATATACTATTCTTTTATACAGTCCAACACGTCCCAACCCTTTGGGAGGTGTGGAAACTTGTGCTGAGATATGCATTAATGTGTTCTTTAATAAGGTAATACTGTCCCTCAGTGGTACCTAAAAAATTTGCATGTTTATTAAGAATTCTTGATTGTGTTGTTTAAATGATCTTCATTTCTGCATGATAGATTGTAAAACTGAGTGCAATTAGAATCAGAAACTTGTGTGAAAGATTGCAGTTGTCTCAGGAAATGCAAGTGCGTGTCTATTGGCTCATCCAACAAATACTTAGTCAACGTACTCATCTTTTTTTTAATCGCCACATAGACCAGATCATACTTTGCAGTTTCTATGGTGTTGCTAAGGTAAGCCTGTCATCAGTACCTACTTTTAAATTTGTTCAGAATTTTACTATTACAATTCTCAATAATTTTATTCTCCGGTTTCACAGATCTCCCACTTAGACTTGACATTCAAGGAGATTATTTACAACTACAGAAAGCAGCCACAATGTAAACCGCAGGTCTTTCATAGTGTTTTTATTAATTGGCCATCAACAAGCCACAATGGGGTAATATGCTTGCCTTTTTTATGTCTATACATGTTAAAAAAAATATAGCAAAGCTTAAGTTGAACCTGTTTGCATACAGAAAAAAGGTCAAGAGCATGTTGATATCATTACATTTTACAATGGAATGTTTATTCCTTCTATCAAGCCTTTGTTGGTGAAGATAGGCTCTGCTGCAGGTCATTCTAAATCTGAGAGGCCTTCTGAAATTAGCAATTTAGATGGTATGATGTCTTATTGCTCTAGTATCATTGATTTCACATTTTGCATGATGCTTCATCTGCTTTATAGCGGTGCACTATTTTTAATTTTCTTGTGTCAATTGGAGGCTCCATTCCAAAATCACCTCAGATATCTCAGTTCCCGAATCTTCCAGACATGTCTCCAAAGAAAGTTTCTGCTGCTCATAATGTTTATGTTTCTCCACTAAGATCGTCAAAGGTGTAATTTTTCATCCTATACTTGAATGTTTTATTAGGCATGGTAGCTTTCTGTCATTAAGCTATATTCTTCTAGTAGCTGTTAACCATCTCTTCTGTCTTCACAAGAACCTAAATTATGGAAAGAAGCATAATACAGAGCACATTGATGTAAAAGAGTGATTGAGATCCCTTTTTTCTAGGGAAAAACACAACTTTGGGAATTTTTTTTGTCATGTATGCTCATTCAATTTTAAAAAAAATCACTTTCAGCTTGAGATTATATCATGATTGCTACTTTGTGTTCGTAGATGGATGCTCTGCTTTCACCAAGCTCGAAGAGCAACTATGCTTGTGTTGGTGAGAGCACACATGCTTATCAGAGTCCTTCCAAAGATCTGTCCGCTATTAACAATCGCCTGAACAGGTGTGCTCAAGAAAAACACTTGTTAAATTTCTAATTGTTGCTTGTTTGATCTACTAATGTATCACTCGTTGTAGCAACAGCAGGAAAGTAAATGGTAGGCTAATCTTTGATGCGATCAGTGACTTGGTTGTTGCCGGGTGTCTTGGTCCTCATAACAGCAGTTCAGATTCTTTTGCTGCAGCTGCAGCTGCAGCTATTTTGAAGAACCCTGTAAAGTGCGAGCAACCTGACTTCTAACCCTCAGTTATCATGTAATTAATACACATTCCACCTCTTTTTTTTTTTAAATGTGGGCTGTGTATTTTTGAATATCACGAATGTGTGCCAGCAGTTTTAGGGATTGTAAAAAAGCTGTTTCTACTTAGAATTAATTATTTATTTTTGTTTCCTTTATGTAATTTTCTATCCTTCCAGTACATAATTTTCTTTCCTTCCAAGGTTATCTGTTTTTCTAATATTGTATAATTTGCTGGTTTTGTTGTGTGTGCTTCTCATTTGACCGGGCTTAAGCATGTGGGTGTTATCAATCCATTATTGCCCCTTTTGTTTTAACTTTTTAGGCCCGCTTTAGGCTCCGTTTGGCACGGTGATGGCGGTCATGAATATGAGGGTTAAATTGTACGCACACCTAAAGAACTTTATTCACTTTTATGTTCGAACGGATGATATTTGTTAGGTGATCCTTAACGAATGAAGATTTAACCCATGCGTTTACGTCTGCCACCACCGTGCCAAACGGAGCTTTAGGCTCTGTTTGGGGGGATTTATTTTCACCGGTCAAGCGTTACAACGGCATGAACCGGACCTTAATTATGGTCCGGTTCATGCGGTCGTAACCGCTTGATCGGCGAAAATAAGTCCCCCCAAACGAAATCTTAGTGTCTAGAAGACAATTTTTTAATACAATGGTGGTAAATGAAAGAAGCAAAATATTCTGTTTCATAAAAAAGCAGCACTAAGCCTTTTATTTTGACCGCAGCCCCTTCCATTAGTTTGATCGCATTAAGGGCCTGTTTGGAAGGGCTCCTTGTGTTTTCTAGAAAATGCCAATGCTCTTTTCAAACTGTTTGGAGTGTCTATCAGCCTTCCAAAAGGGGTCTTTTCAAAAAGTCATTAGACTCCAATCCTACTTTTCTACTGCAGCTTTCGTTTTTTTTTCTTTTCTCGATCCGGTGATCTTGCAAATCCTATAGAGCTCTAGAGTCGCACCTCCCCGCCTGCGATCCTCCAACTTTTTGATTCCCATCCCGATCTCGATTCCCTTCCAGATCTCCACTGTTGCTTCGATAGGTATGAATTTTTCTGTGTTGTCATGTTGCTGAATAGGGCTTGTTGAATGTTCTTTACGCAAAAAATAAGCATAAGATGTATGACAATAGTCGTACATATTTGCACGTATTGTTTTAGCAAAAACAAACCTTCTGCACACATGCGATGTAGTACGTTTTGTGTTGGTAGTTGCGTTGCATATCGCTCTCTGTTTGAGGTTGATGTTGGTGTGACATATGGTTGCAATGATATTGTAGGAGTGGTTGGAATAATATTATCACTTGAGTGGGAATGCATTGCTGGGATGGTGCAGTGAGACAGCGGTACAATATGTGGATGATTCTCCAATTTGAGATAGTCGCCCAGTATGAAAACACACTCTAGATGGTAAAGTTGTCAATGAATATCTATGCACAACATCATTATCTGCATCTGTGACTTGCACATGCAATAGGGTTGTGGTGTTAGTGTGTTACGTTATTTAGTTGTATTGGTAAACAATTGACAATGCGCGCAAAGAAGATTTCATACTTACCCCAAGTCATGTTTATGTGTTCAAGGTGTCTGGTCGATGCGGCAGCGAACGTAGTTGTCTGGGGTAGGGCTGCAACACTGCATTGTAACTGGTGACTCGGCTGGAGTAATTGTTGGTGTCGTCTTTGAGCAGAAGCACGCCTAATTTCTCTCTGGTGTGATCGTTGTGATTCTGTCATACGTGCACGCCTCGCTCTCTGATAGGATCGATTATAAGCTCGTTCTGCTTCACGTTGTTCTTATGACATCCGTGCTCTTCTTCTCTGTGAACGTTCTCGATTAGAAGCTCGTTGAATATCACGCTCTGCTTCCGTCATAGATGCATTTCGCATTGTTGCATACGATTGATTATGTAAATGACGTGCAACACGTTGTTCGTCTGTCATGGCAGGATTATGTTCCAGAGAAATGCACGTCAAAATGTTTTAAAAATTGATTATGTAATAGAACATTGTGGAGGGGATTAAATTAATCAGTGGAAGCTCAATTTAATCCACAATATTTCTGATGTGTCATGATTTCCATAGCAGTTACAAAATAAAAATCTTACCAAAAAGAGGGGATTAAATTGAGCTTCCATGCCAAAATGAACGGCTTAATAAAATATTGTGGACAAATCATGTAATAGAATACACATCAGAAATATTTTAAAAATATTCACACCCAGTACCCCTCATTAATATGTTAGTGATATAACAATCAATTAAATTGAGCTTCCAAACGCTACATGATCCAACAGCTGCTAGAACATAACAATAAATGATTATCAGGTTTTTTGTCATATGTATGGTTCATACATATGACAAAATACCAATAACTTTGTCATATGTATGGTTCATACATATGAAAAAATACCAATAACTATTTATTGAATTCCCAAGCATTTATTTGCATGGCACAAACATGAAGCATGCAATGTTTGCGTACGTGCGTATGTGTGTATCTATATATTGTAATGCACTGTGCCCTTGCGCTCCATGGGAGAGCGCAAACCCCCCTGATAGTGAAAAACTTACGAGGAAACAACAGAAGAAAAATATCTCGGAACAGTTGAACACACTTTTTGGAGTTTAAAACTTAGTACCACGACAAAAAATACATTGATATCAGAACTAATTTCAGAAGGTATGCAGCACATTCACAAGAGAGACCATGGGTCTGTCATCCTTCACCATGGAGAAACTCAATTGATTCCCACATACACAACTTTTGTTGGCTTTCGTTGGCTCTCACTTACGAATAATAAATTTGCATCTACAACTTTAGAACAGTTGAACAACACCACATCAGATCATGCCCCTGTCTTATTTAAAATCCCAAATTTCAAGGCATTATCATACCATAACCTTTTCTCCATTTAATTGAGAGAGGGACAATATCATCTTTCTATATATGTTGTTGTAGATTGGGGGACAATATCATGCTTGCAAACATGAATTTAATCAAAAAAGCATGAAACCCAATGAAGCACAAGAAACACACATCTAAAATAAGCTAAAGAGGTTATTCTAGCAATATCATCACAATTGAGAGAGGGACAATATCATCTTTCTATATATGTTGTTGTAGATTGGGGGACAATATCATGCTTGCAAACATGATTTTAATTGAAAGCATGAAACCCAATGAAGTACAAGAAACACACATCTAAAATAAGCTAAAGAGGTTATTCTAGCAATATCATATCACAATTGAGAGAGGGACAATATCATCTTTCTATATATGTTGTTGTAGATTGGGGGACAATATCATGCTTGCAAACATGAATTTAATCAAAAAAGCATGAAACCCAATGAAGCACAAGAAACACACATCTAAAATAAGCTAAAGAGGTTATTCTAGCAATATCATCACAATTGAGAGAGGGGCAATATCATCTTTCTATATATGTTGTTGTAAATTGGGGGACAATATCATGTTTGCAAACATGAATTTAATTGAAAGCATGAAACCCAATGAAGTACAAGAAACACACATCTAAAATAAGCTAAAGAGGTTATTCTAGCAATATCATATCACAATTGAGAGAGGGACAATATCATCTTTCTATATATGTTGTTGTAGATTGGGGGACAATATCATGCTTGCAAACATGAATTTAATCAAAAAAGCATGAAACCCAATGAAGCACAAGAAACACACATCTAAAATAAGCTAAAGAGGTTACTCTAGCAATATCATATCACAATTGAGAGAGGGACAATATCATCTTTCTATATATGTTGCTGTAGATTGGGGGACAATATCGTGTTTGCAAACATGATTTTAATTGAAAGCATGAAACCCAGTGAAGTACAAAAAATGCACATCTAAAATAAGCTAAAGAGGTTATAATTGATGAGTAATACACAATGGCATAGAAGGAAGAAACCGAGTTAGGTTTAGAGAAAACTTAACAGAACAGAAGACCTAATCACAGAGGAAGAAATCGAGGTAGGTTTAGAGAGTACCTAATCGCAGAGAAGCACAAAATAGCCAGAGTACTGCCGGCGATTTCAGGCGATTTCAAGCGGAATACCTGGAGAGGCGGACGATGAGGAGCGGAGAACAACATGAAAATCAGAAGCAGAGAACAACATGAAAATCAAAGCAGACAACAGCGATTAAAAAAACGAAGATGAAAGCGTTGCATACCTGGAGAGGCGGACGATGAGGAGCGGTGAAGAGGCGGAAGCGGCGTGGAGAAGAGATGTGAAAAGGCTTTTTGGCATTAGCGAAATCAGAGGCAAGGTAGAAGGAAAAAATCGAAATGAAAACAAAAAATCGCAAACTTACTGGCAGGCGGCGATGAATCAGAGGCGATCTTGGTCCGGCGGCGATGCGCAGGGAGAGATCGCCTAGGGCATGAGAGGGGGAAACTGCACGGGAGGAGTGAAAGCACCGGCAAGATCGCTGGACGGGAGGAAACTGCGCAGGGAAAGATCGCCCGGGGCTTCTGGGAAGGAAATTACACTGGAGGAACAAAACACGCTGCCCGATATTTATTTGCCGCGAAGTAGTAGCCATGCAATATCCCCGAGCGCTAGTGCGCGCCGGAGCCTTTCCTGCTTGTTGGGCTCCTGTCCTGCATACTTGTGCGTGTTTGGGGCTACCTCCGTGCGTTTGTGTGCACGGGATTGAGATCCCCGAGCGCATGGGGTTGCACACGTGTGAGGGAGCGTGTTGGGGGTCCCTCCTGCGTACGAGGTGTTCTGTTGTCTGTTTGGAATACCAAACAAACTCGAAATTGAGCGAGAATGGGCCCGTTGGAATTATACTAGCGATCTACAACCTCATATTCGCTGAGTGGGACCTTGAGACTAGGTTGGTCGGGTCAGGAGAGTCAAGCGGTGAAAGGGGTTTCGCCAATAAAGGCGGAAAGGATTGCGCCTGGGTAGGCGAAAAGCCCCCGGATTGGGCGGAACTCCTCGGATCCAAGGCGTTGAGTGAGGCTCCTCCACTCAACGGTCTCGACGCTTCTCGGCACAAGGAGTTGAGTGAGGCTCTTCCACTCGACGCTCTCGACGGTTCTCGGCTTAAGGCGTTGAGTGAGGCCCTTCCACTCAACTCTCTCGACGCTTCTCGGCCCAAGACGTTGAGTGAGGCTCTTCCACTCAACGCTCTCGACGCTTCTCGGCTGAAGGCGTTGAGTGAGACTCTTCCACTCAACGCTCTCGACGCTTCTCGGTTTAATGCGTTGAGTGAGACTCTTCCACTTAACGCTCTCGACGCTTCTCGACTTAAGGCATTGAGTGTAAAGAACCAACACTTAGGCAGATTCCCTTGGGCCTAGAATGGTCTGGTCAGACAAAGGAAATAAGGGGGAGGGCTTCCGCCTAGGTATGCGAGAAGCCTCCCGCCCAGTGTGGTTTAGAGGTAAATTTACCTGGATACCCTTGCAGGTCTGCATTTTGCTCCTCAAAACATCAAAGTTTGGCTGTTGGCAGATCACTTTGGGCTGCATATAACCCCTTTGAACAGCGGAACTACGCTGTTGGCAGAACAGATTTTTAGATTCTATAAATAGACCCACATGGTACCTCAGAAGACAAGTATTCTCATTTTCTAAAGTCTAGTAGTGCTTTCTGAGGTATCCTTAGCACAACGCTTGACTAAGGAGGGGAAGTGCTCTGAGATTTTCCGGGTTAGTGGAGGGACCTCCTTGCTGACGCCCAGGGTCATTTCTTTAGTTCTCAGCAACTGCTCAAGGGACTGAGATTGTGAGAAGTAGGTGTCGGCTACACCCCAGGGTCCGAACTCTCGTTGCGGTCAGTTTTTGGTTCCGACAAGCTAGCTGGTTGAGATCGCTACAAAAAATCTTTGGTTAGTTCAAGCCTATTTTGAGGAACCCAATCAAAACCGATGCTCAATAAATAAGTGCAACAATTTTCTCTAATTTAGTGGACCAAATTAATGGAGTTAACCCAATTGAATTCGTGCATTGATACGAGTCTATTTGAGTCAATTTAATTTGCACCAGTGGGCAAAGCTGGTGATTGGTGGGCTAAAAAATTTAGGAACTGGATTGTACAGGCTTTGTCTTGCCCATGCTTCGCATAACCCATTTGTCTTCTTGGGTTGGTGAATTTTATATTATGGAAATTCAATATACAACCACAACTTTGTTAAAACCCTAAAACCTGAAATTTGTTAGCTATTTTTTGTTTTACTGGTTGATTAGCGTCAGAATGTTAGATATTTGTTAGATAATTGCTGAGAAACAAATTTGCTGAGAAACAAATTAGGAATTCATTAGATATTTGCTAAGAAACAAATTTGTTAGATAATTGTTTGCTGAGAAAAAAATTCTAATGATAATATTATTGTGATTCATATGGATGGATGATGAATTTATTTATTTTTGCTTATATTCAATTATGCATAAGAATAGAGTAGAGAAAGTATCTTGGTGTTTTTGTATAAGAACAAAGGAGATATGCAAAATTGTGTTAATTACAGCGAAATTAAATTGATGAGTCGTATCATGAAATTATGGGAACGAGTAATAAAAAAAAGAATAAGACGGGAGACTAACATCTCGGAGAATCAATTTGGATTCATGTCAGAGCAATCGACCATTGATGCTATACATCTCTTGAGGAGACTCATTGACAACTATCGAGAAAGAAAAAAAGATTTGCATATGTTGTTTATCGACCTTGAGAAGGCTTATGATAGAGTTCCAAGAGAGATCTTGTGGAGCGTCTTAGAAAAGAAAAGTGTAAATATATCTTACATTGACATAATCAACGATATTTATACAAATTCAGTGACAAGGGTGAGGACATCTGGAGGATTACCATGGGAATTCCCTATTAATGTTGGCTTACATCAAGGTTCAGCTTTAAGCCCTTATCTCTTTACCATTTTCTTAGATTACTCACTAGACATATCTAACAAGCAATACCTTGGTGTTTATTATTTGCGGATGATATCATTTTGGTCGATGAGACACGCGATGGTGTCAACACAAAACTTGAATCTTGGCGAGACACTTTAAAAAAGAAGGGTTTTAGGTTGAGCAAGGCAAAAACAGAGTTTATGTAGCTTAAAATTTGCAGTGCAAGTAGGACAAATGACTTCATTATTAAGTTGGGTGATCAAGATTTTTCCCGTAGTGAATGTTTTAAATATCTTGGATCGATGCTTTAGAAAGACGGAGGTACTGATAAAGATGTGACACATATAATCCAAGCTGGTTGGTTGCAGTGGAGAGGCATGTCAGGGATCTGGTATGATCATAAATGTTGCAGTATTGAGACCGGGCGGTCTGACGGTCTGACTCTGGCGGATTAGGGACCGCGCGGTCTGGCGGTTTCTTTCCAGCAGTTTGGTAGACGGACTGTTGTTGTTTGGTGTCCGGGCGGTCTGACGGTTTGTCTCAGACGACTTGGAGACCGGGCGGTCTGGCGGTCTCCTATGGCGGTTTGTTCTCTCCTTCTGGTGGTTGTCGGGCGGTTAGCATATTCGTCTAACTGTGCGGCCTGTTCGGCTTGTTTTTTGTTAAATCCCTTATAATTGTAATTATTTAGTCTCACATTGTCTATTTGTAATCTCTCCCATCTCTTCCATTCTATAAAACGGAGGTCATACCTTTGTAATACTTACTTTTTTGGATAATAAAAATTTCTGTTATTCCAATTTTCGGCTTCTATTTGTCTGTTCGCACATGACATCAGAGCACTCGATCTTTTCCGCCTGATTCAGTGCCTTCTTCTATCCAAGCGGTTTGCCTTCTTCTTGTGGTCTGTTCGCGCGGCCTCTCTTCTCTTCTCTTCTTTGCTGCTGCCCTTTGTGTGCGCGACCTCTCTTCTCGCTCCGTCTTTTTCTATTCGCAACCTGTTTTCGCAGTTTCTCTGCCTCTTTTTCCCCGCGATCTCCTTTGATTCCCGTGACTATGTTTCTGTTCGTGCGATCTCTGCCCTGTTCGCACGCCCTGCTTGCCCTTCTCGCGAACTCCTTCCAGTTCGCGCGGTCTTCTCTATCTCATGTTCGCGCAGTCTTCTCTCTAGCCGCACGACTTCTTTCCTCTGCTTTGTTCTGCTTCTTGGTCGTGGCCTTCCTTGCCACTGGTGTGTTGACACCGTGACCGCTGCAGAACCTCATCTTGTGTTCGCTGTGGTTTCTTTTCTTTGCCCGTTGCGGTCTCTTCTTGTTCTCGCGAACTTCTTTTTATTCGCGCAGTCTCCGTTGCTTGCTGTTCGCGCGGTCTTTTCTCTACTCGCGCGACTTCTTCTCTCTTCTCTTCCATGGCTCTTTCTGGTACCTCTACCACCTCCACTACTCTCGTGGACAATCCGCCGCCTCCTCCTACTCCTTCCGGGAACCTTGACACCGTCTCCAAACTCATCAGTTCCAATTACCCGGATTGGAGTGTCTCCTTCACCTTTCTTCTTCGATCACAACGCAAATGCCACCATCTCACTGATGACCCTCCTCCTCCCACATCCGCTCAGTTTGACGACTAGGATGCTAGCGACGCACTTGTGCGCACTTGGATAGCTAACAGCCTTTCGGATGAATGCCTTCCGATCATCCGTCATAATGAGGACGGCTTGGCTTCATCTTGTTGCTCTGTACTCGAAAGGGGCTCAGACATCTCGCATCTATACTCTGTATACGGACCTCTTTGTCCGTCCTTCCATGTCTCCTGCTGCTGCTTATCAACAAGTTCAAGCTCTCGGGGCTGAGATTCTTTAGAATCGCCCATTTTCTGCGGATTTGGCCGAGCAACACAAGCACTTCCAGGAGCATCTGGTTGTGTGCTATCTTCTGCAACTTACTGAGTCCTATGACATGATCCGCCAGCAAATTCTGGGTGAGGCGGACTCTCCCACCTTGGATGTCACTGTTGCACGCATTACCGCAGTTACCTCTCTACTTCAGCGTCCTCTTCTGTCCCCTCCTTCTCCACCAGACAACTATGCTCACCAGACTCAACAGAGTGGCTCTAGTAGCCGCAACCACCAGTTCGGCGGGCGTGGCCCTTCCCGCTTCCTCTGTTCTCACTGTGGCCACACCGGTCATACCATGGATCGTTGCTGGATGAAACATCCTCATCTTCGCCCCTCTGGTGACTCTTCCACCTCCTCTTCAAAGCCGTCCACCTCAGTGGTCACGTCATCAGGTAGTTCCCACGTGGTTATTCAAGGTAAATGACTGATAGACTCTGGTGCAACTAATCACTTGATGGGCAATCCTCAGTGTTTTTCTCTCCTAGAAACACAAGATTGGTTGCCCCCGGTCCTCGTTGCAGACGTCTCTCCCTCCCCAGTCCATGGGATGAGAGTGGATCATGTCACTCCGTCCCTTAGCTAGGCGGACACTCTCTATGTGCCTAAGTTTCTGTGCAATTTATTATCGGTTACCTCTTTATGCAAGCCACTTCAGTGCTCCGTCACATTCACTCCAACTTCTTGTTATTTTTAGGATCCGAGCTCCCACAGGACAATTGCTACTGGGACTGAGAGCGGCTGCCTCTACTTCCTCAACAATGTTTCGGCTCTGTCCGCCTTCTCCTCCTCCTCTACAGATCTTCTACAGTGGCATCTCTGCCTTATTAATCCTCATCCATGACTTCTTCATCAGCTTCTGCCCCACCTCCATCCACACAGTTCTCCTCTCAATTATGATGCCTGTCAGCTTGGCAAGCATCACCCTCCTTCCAGCCGAAGCAAGTTCGTGGCTCTACCCGTCCATTTGATCTCATTCACTCCGATGTCTGGGGTCCTGCTCCTACCCTCACCGTTGGTCAGGGTAGTTCTTATTTTGTTACCTTCATTGATGACTTTTTTAGATGTACTTGGGTGTATCTCTTACGAGATCGCTCTGAATTATTCAATGTATGGACATCTTTTTATCATTTAATTCAAAATCAGTTTGATGTTTTAATTAAAATCTTTCGCTCTGATAATGATAAGGAGTATATTAGTCAAACTTTTTCATCTTTCTATATGCAACATGAGATTATTCATCAAACTAGTTGTGTCTATAACCCACAACAAAATGAAGTGGCGGAAAGCAAAAACCGTCACCACCTTGATGTCGCTCGCACTTTGATGACATAGATGCATGCCCCTCGCTCCTATTAGGGCTATGCAGTTCTCATTTCCTGCTATCTCATCAATCAGATTCCCTCAACGGTTCCCCACAGTCAAACCTCATTCTTCATTCTTTATCTAGGCAAGGTGAAAGTGAGGGGATAAGATGTAAACTACTCTAGAGGGGGGGTGAATAGAGTATTCAAATTTTATGAACAACTAGTCAGCTCCCTTGGAGTTTATTTGTGGAATAAATAATCTGATACTTGAACCCTAAGAGCCTAACACAGTGAAGTGCACAAGTGAGAGAGCTAACTGAAATTTCAGTTTAACTATAAGCCTATCACAGCAACTAGCAATCCTAGGTAGTTCTATCACAGCCACAGAATAAGCAATTAAACAAAATAGCCAGAGGGACACAGGATATATAGTGGTTCCCTCTTAATAGGTACTCCACTCTTCTACCACCCTGGTAGGAATCCACTGCAGGTTTTTGCTAAGGTGCCCTGCCACCAATGATCTGATTCAGGTAGATCAAACAAGACCCTTTGAGCTTTTGATAAGGATGCTCAACCACAGGTTTTTGATAAGGTGCCCTGTCACCAATGTTCACTTTTGAAGAGGTGTGAAAACTCTTTTACGAAGGGGTTGAGAGGGTTAGATTGTCTTCTCTGTTGTTAATAACAGATTAGAGAAGACTTGTGGATTCTCTAAAGAATCAAAGTCTCCCCCTAGCTCAGTGGAAGTCCAGGGAAAGCCTTTGCTTCAGGATGAAGGAGTTTCAGATATACTGAAACTAAATCCTCAGGGATCTGTAGACTGATTTTTATCAGGTCTTCAGATTCTGGAACACTTGAAGCAGAACTGGAGCTGGTCTTTCTGAAGTCTTGAAAACTCTAAGCAGATGCTCAGGAGACTTGAGAAAGAAGATGATTGCTCTGGGCTTTTGCTTCAGGAAAACTTTTCTTCTCTTTTTGAGAGATGGTGAAGAGCTGCTCTGATGAGGCTTGAGCGAATGAAGCCTTGAGAAGAAAATCTCTCTGTGTCTGTAACTTGTTGTCTCTGCTGAGAGAAAAATCTCTTTTAAATATGTCTTCTCTTTTTCCCTTGAAACGGCTCTATTGATTTGAATATCTCGAGCCCTGCAACAGGTTATCTCAATATAGAATATAGCAATAGGAATATAATGAGCTATTAACTCTCTGTCAGTCCCAATAAGGAAATAAATGAATGGGAAAATATCTCAGCATAAAGACTTAACATACTTGGAAATAGCATACAGCGCCAACGGCTAGAATACAGCCTGGAAAGATAAAATCAACATATTTTGTATAATAGGACAAAATACTTTATCAAATACGGAATCCCGTAATTTATGCTTAACATATTTGGTAATTAATTCATTTGAATTTAAGCCATAAATTAGCAAAAACAACTTCAGAAAATCTCTCTAACCACAAGCTAAAACACTTGGAAATAAACCAAGGAATAGAATGAATACAAACTGTTAAAGACAGACAATAATCGTCGAACAGGGGTTCGATGATCGTCGACCTAGCCAACAGATCGTCGACTAAGGCAGAAATCGTCTGGGACAGAAATCGTCGAACAGCTCATGCTATCGTCGACCAACAAAGAATCTGTCGAAACAGAAATCGTGAAGCAAGACTGCGATCGTTGAACTGCTGATGGCAGATCGTCGACCAATCCTTCAGAGCATAATAAACTTGCTCTGAGATCGTCGACCATTGGTCGACGATAATTGTCTTGACTTCAACTATTCTATAGCCCTGCTATCATCGACCAATGGTCGACGATCGCGAGGCCTCGTTCGACGATGGTCAAACGGAAAATGCCTTAACCATATATTCATTCTACAACTTCTAACCTAAGCTCTAGGTCAGTTATAAACTGCCCTAGGGAGACTAAACAAAGTCTAAACATGATCATATATAGTTATATGGATCAAGAGGGGCTGGAAAGAGATTACATAAGCCAAATCACACCTAGGGTACCAACAATCTCCCCCTATTTGGGTCATGTCATCCAATCTAATCTAAAAATTAATACAAACAAGAATAAATGCAAAGTTTAACCATAATATCAAAACACAGGCAATCCACAGAAAACATATAAATCATAAATCAGCAGAATTATAGAGTATCAAGCAGATTTATCAGATGGTTTAGCATCAGAGGAGTTCTTTGAGATTACAGCAGGTTTGAAAATGATTTCTCTGTTTAGATTAGCTGCTTGTCTTTTGGATAACATCAGGTCATGTTCACCAATGATCTTCTTTTCACCATAGCTTGGCAGGACTGCAGCAGGATGCAGCTTCATGTATTCTTCAGTATCGAATATTTCTGAGTTGACTTGAATCTTGCTGAGTTCTTTTTCTCCGAATTCAGACATAGTTGAGTATGCTGAAGGGTCCAGTCCTTGAGCTTTGGCTTTCTCCATCATGCTTAGTGCAATTGATTCCTTGAATCTTGCCATAGAGGCAATTCTTTCAGTTTCTGTCTTGTCTGATGGAGAAGGTGGTCTATCAGTATCAGTTTGAGCTGCAATCTCCAAATTCCTTTGAAGAGCTGTAGCTAATCTGCTTGAGTCAATAGGAATTTGTACAGCCTTCTTAGGATCAGATTTAGCATATAAAGATCTTGGAGGTGCAAGTTCAATAAATTTCTTGTTGGACTTCTCTGAATAGACAACTCTTTTTCCTTTTGTATCAACTGTCTTAGGAATAACAGGTTTCCTTGATGTAGAAGATGAACCTCTCTTGGGAGGAGAAGGTTTCCTTTCTGGAGCTTTCCTTTTGGGAGAAGGAGGAGGAGAGAATGTTGGTTGCTGAAAGGTCATCTCCTTTATCTGTTCCATGGGAACACTTTCATTTCTTTGCCTTCCTTGTCCTGATTTATCTTGGCCTCCTTGGCTTTGATTACTTCTTCTCTGGTAGGTCTGAGAAGGGTTGGATCTGGCTGATTGAGCAGATGGAGCAGAAGAAAGATTTCCAGAGGCTCCAGCACCAGGAGGTGGAGGAGGACCTCTGGGAGGGAATTTCTGAACTGGAGTATCATATCTCTTGGTTCTTTTCTTCTCTCTTGACTGTTTTCTTGAGAATCTCATCGATGGTTCATACTCTTTGCTCTTAGGATCAATTCCTTTCCGAATGAAATAAGGAATATCCTTGTTTGGATTTGCAGGAGGAGGAGCAGATGCTTTCCTTTTCTTAGATGCAGCCTTTTTCTTCTTCTTGGTGTTATCAGAATCTTCAGAATCATCATCATCATCATCAGAAGAGTGAGATGAGTTTTTGCCAACATAGTCATCAAAATCTTGCTCTGAGGGATCCTTGGCAGCTACAGCAGGTTCAGATTTTTCTTTCTCAGGCTTCTCTCTATCTTCCTTTTCTCTTGCCTCCTCAATGGCATCTTGCTCAAAGAGGGCATCAAGATCAACATTAGGAGTACTCTTCCAAAGTTTTGATTCAGGATACAAATCAGGAACTGTCCTGGGGACCAGTTCTGCAGTTGGGGCTTCAGCTTCCTTTTCTTTAACAGATCCTGGAGCTTGCTCTGGAATTAGTTCAGCAACTGTAGGAATGGATAGAGGGTAGGTAAGAATAGGTGGAGAAAAGATGACAATATCTGCAGGGGCAGATGCTTTCTCTAGAGAGATGGCTAGGGAATCCATATGAGAATTAGCCAACTCTTCAATGTACTCAGAGGCAATATTCTCAGCCATAAAGGCTATATATTGTTCAAGGTTTAGAGTACCTGAGCTTGAATCCTTTTCAGTCATCTTGGAAGCATTTTCTGCACTATCTTGCACAGCCTCAACTTCTTCAGCAGCAGCAGCAGCAGCATTGTTGGTTGTGCAGTCTGAGTTAAGAAAGGATTCCAAATCTTCATCAGAATCAATGGAATTTGCAGCATCAACTTGCAACACTGATGCAAGATCATCAGCAACATCTGGTTGAGCAGCATCATTCTCAAATTTTTGAACCACTACTTCTGAATCAGTAGTATTCACTAAAACTTTTTCACAAATGTCCATGGGGACTTCCTCATTGTCTTTCTCAGGGACTTCTTCCTCAGAAGCTAGATTCACTTCTGGTTGCTCTGAATCTTTGTTGACTTCTGGGACCACTACTGCAAGATCAGTAGTGTCCACTGGAATATCCTCTAGAATTAGATCAGCCTGTTGATCTTCAACAGCTGCACTATCTTCCAACTCTTTCTCTGGAATTTCTTCCTCTTGTAGCTCTTGAGCTTCTTCTGTAATGGCTGGAAGGGAAGGAAGGGAAGAGTTATCCTGAAGGGTCAAGGCATCACCTGAGACCACTTCAAAAGACATCTCCCCCTGCATGACTTCAGTTGGGGCTGGGGTTATGCACCTCACTGAAGAGGGCTCAGAAGAAGATGGAATGGATTTAATGGCTTCTGTAAGTGCATTTATGGATGCAATGATAGGGGCATTGGCTGCCTCAATCATGGTTTGGATGGATGGGGTGATGAGCTCCACAATGTGTGCAAGCAATTCAGGGGTGATCTGAAATGCTGAGGGTGTAGATGTGGATGGATGACTGTGGGATGCAAGGTGAGGTGGTGATGGAATGATATCAGTATGATCTGCCACATGATCAAATGGATCATGTGGAGATAGGGGATCATCAACATGAGTTTGGGATTCATGTTGAGATAGGTTGGTGAGGATGGTCTCAGTCACCATGTCAACACTGGCTGAAGCTGCCAGATGTTGTGGTGTTGGTGACTGGGATGGAGATGCATGTGGAATGGGAGATGAAACAAAGGGAGGGACTGCAGATGGTGTGGAAATGAATGCAGGTGATGGGGATGCAGTGATAATGAGTGAAGATGGAGGGATTGCTGAGCCTTCCCCAGCAAGATGGAGAGTGGCTGAATCAGCCCTGGTGTCTGATGAAGGGTTAGGATCAACCCTGACTGTCTTCTTGATAACCCTTTGGGATTTCTTGAAGAGGGAGGGGTCCAACCTCTTGCTTGCATTGACTGCAGAGGATGCAGATACAAGCAGCAGGGGTGCTTTCTCAGATAGAAAGACACCCAATACTCTGGCAAGAGTTACTTCCTTCTTACTATTCTTTCTCCTTATCAATTCATACAAAACTTTTCCCCAAGTTATCTGAGTCTTGTTCACCAATGCCGACATCAAGGCAAACTGTTGCCTGTTGATGTTATCATGAGCAGAGTGTTTACCCAAAACAACTTTGCCCACCAGGTCTGCCAGAAACTTAAACTCTGGAGACAGGTTGATCTTCAGCAGCTTTGCTGGAATACCATCAGCATGGCCCATCACTGTTAGCATGCGGCCATACTCCTCTGTATCTTGTTCATATTCTTCAGTTCCAGTTGGTAAATCAAACAGCTCTGTCAAAATATCAGGAGTCAGAATGACCTCCTCTCCATTAATCTTTCCCGTCATTGCTTCGTCGCTGGAAGACGAAGTATACACCCATTCTTTAATCTCTGGTATATTGATCTTGGGCGTGGATGACATAAATTTCTTCAGTCCTTGATCTTCACACATCCTCAACATGTCTCTGATTGGTTGATCGCAAAGGCAGAAGGAATCGAAGTCGACACAGAATCCCGTGTCGAACTTCATCCCGGAAAGAACTGCTGGAAGAATTGCCATTTGATTTGAGAGAGAATGGCGAATCGAGATGCAAGGCAAGGAGAGAAGAGAATCGCGCGGGATTAGAGTTCGAGAGTGAATTCTAAGCCAGAAGACAGAATATGAAAAGACGAAACTGAAGGACGACGATCTCCAGACCTAAATCGACTATCAGATAAAAAATCTGCGATCGTCGAACACGGATTAAAATCGGTCGTCGAACAATGACTGACGATAGTCAATATTTAACTAATCGTCAAACATCGACCGACTACTAGCATACACCACGATCGTCGATCAATATATGTTGGTCGACGATTCACCACACAGCACAACAAATCTGTCGTCGACCAATTGGTCCACGATAGATACCTAAGGAGAGATCGTTGACCAGTTGGTCGACGATTTCTGCCTTACTACAGAACGAACTGTCATCGACCATTGGTCGACGATAGTCCTGACCTGGTCGAAGATCGTCGAGCAGTTGTTCGACGATTTTAGACAGAAAACAGATCTATCCTAATTTTCACTACTCTGAACCATTAATCATACCAAGCTGGTTCAGGAAGAACAAATGCTTTTGTTCATCAAGGGGCTTAGTGAAAATATCTCCTCTCTGCAGGTCTGTGGATATAAATTCCATAATTATCTTGTTCTTTTCCACATTATCTCTCAGAAAATGATGTCTAATCTCAATGTACTTGGTCCTGGAATGGTGCACAGGATTTTGAACAATTGATATTGCACTGGTACTGTCACACAGAATTTTTGTGTTTGAGTGTGTGTACCCATAATCCACTAGCTGATTTTGAATCCACAGGATCTGTGAACAACAACTAGCTGCTGCTATATATTCAGCCTCAGCAGTTGAAGTAGACACAGATGCCTGTTTCTTACAAAACCAAGAGACAAGTCTCTCTCCCAGGAACTGACAAGTCCCTGAGGTGCTTTTCCTGTCAACTCTACAACCAGCATAATCAGCATCTGAATATCCAATTAATTCAAATTCTGACTCAGCTGGGTACCACAGTCCTAAATTAGGGCATCCCTTAAGGTATCTCAAGATCCTCTTGAGAAGAGTTAAGTGAGATTCCTTTGGGTTGACCTGAAACCTAGCACATAGGCATGTAGCAAACATTATGTCAGGCCTACTTGCAGTCAAATACAGCAGGGAACCAACAATGGCTCTATAATTCTTTTGATCAACAGACTTGCCATTGACATCAGAATCAATAACTGCATTTGAGGCCATAGGTGTGCTCATTGATGAAGCATCAGACATTCCAAATCTTTTAACCAGCTCTCTGGCATATTTTGATTGAGAAATGAAGATACCATCAACACTCTGTTTCACTTGGAGACCAAGGAAATAGGATAACTCACCCATGCTGCTCATCTCAAACTTGGAGTGCATTAGTTCAGAGAACCTCTTGCATAGTTTGGGATCAGTGGAGCCAAATATAATGTCATCTACATAGATTTGAACTAACAGTTGTGAGTCCTTATGATGTCTAATAAACAGGGTTCTATCTACTACACCTCTCACAAACTTGTGTTCTAGAAGGAAATTTGCTAAGGTCTCATACCAAGCTCTAGGAGCTTGCTTAAGTCCATATAGAGCCTTTTTGAGTTTGAACACATGAGTGGGTGAGGTTGATGAAACAAACCCTGGTGGTTGTTCAACAAACACTTCTTCCTTTAAATCTCCATTGAGGAAGGCACTCTTCACATCCATTTGGAAGACCTTAAATCTCTTATAAGCAGCATAGGCTAGGAAAATCCTAATGGCTTCTAATCTAGCTACAGGGGCAAAAGTCTGATCATAATCTATGCCTTCCTCCTGTCTATAGCCTTGAGCTACTAGTCTAGCCTTATTCCTAACTACTATGCCTTGGGCATCAAGCTTGTTTCTAAACACCCACTTGGTGCCTATGATCAGTTAGCCTCTTGGTCTTGGAACCAAGGTCCAAACTTTACATCTTTCAAACTGGTTAAGCTCCTCTTGCATGGCTATAATCCAGTGTGGATCAAGCTCAGCATCTTTAATGGTTAGGGGCTCAACCTGAGAAAGGAAACAAGCAAACATCACATCTTTGTTGAGTTGATGTCTTGTCTGGACTCCTACTGAAATATCTCCAATCACTTGAGATACAGGGTGATCTCTAAGTGTGACAAGATCAGTAGGTTCAACAATGATCTGATCTTCAACAGTTTCAAGATTTAATTCCTCATGTGGAATTTGATCAACTGTTGGAGCAGGTGCTTTAACTTCTAGAAGTTCTACATCAGATTCAGAATCTGAGGAAGCAACCTGAGGAGTTTGTTGGGGATGATTCTCCTGTGTGAGTCTCAAACCTTCCAAATCCTTACTTAATTCTAGGACTTGCACTGTACTATTAGAAGAAGAATCCTTCTCCTTATAATACATGACTGTCTCATCAAAAGAGACATGTGCACACTCTTCTATCTTAAGAGAAGATTTATTAAGGACCCTATAGGCTTTGCTTACTTGAGAGTATCCTAGAAAAACTCCCATTGAAGCTTTTGCCTCAAATTTTCTAAGGTATTCTTTGTTATTGTTATGAACAAAAGCTACACAACCAAATACTCTAAAATAGTCTATTTTAGGTTTCACTTGCTTAAGTAACTCATAGGGAGTCTTACCCTTAAGTTTATGTATCAGACTTCTGTTCAATACATAGTTAGCTGTGCTAACTGCTTCAGCCCAAAAGGACAGAGGCATGTTAGCATCTGCCAACAATGTACTTGCAGCTTCAATTAGGGTTCTGTTTTTCCTTTCAACTACCCCATTTTGTTGAGGAGTTCTAGGAGCAGAGAAGCTATGTTTGATACCTTCCTTCTCACAGAATTCTTGCATAAGAAGAGACTCAAACTCAGTACCATGATCACTTCTGATCAAGGCAATCTGAGTAGAATACTCACTCTGTATACACTTTAGAAAATCTGTAAGAACCTTGAAGTTATCAGCCTTAGTTCTCAAGAAGAATACCCAAGTGAACCTAGAGAAGTCATCTACAACTACTAGAGTGTAAGACTTTCCTCCAAGACTCTGTACAGCAATAGGACCAAATAAATCCAAATGTAGCAAGTACAGGATCCTGGGAGAATCACTTTTATTAACTGATTTAAAGCTATTCCTTATTTACTTACCTAATTGACAAGCTTTGCAAAGGCCTTCCTTCTTGTAGGGGCAAGAAGGTAAGCCTCTTACAAGATTGTGTTTAGCCAACCTAGAAATATTTTTCAAATTAACATGACTAAGTCTCTTATGCCAAAGGGTATTATTACTGGTTACTTCATTAAATAAGCATATTTCAGATTTGGATGAATTAAAATCTACAACATAAACATTACCAATTCTAATGCCTACTAACACAACAATATTATTTAAAGCAATATTACAAGCAGTGTCAGTAAACCATACCTTGTACCCAGCATCACACATTTGGCTTACAGAGATTAGGTTGTGCTTTAGTCCTGAGACATAAGCTACCTTCTTGAAGGTTACATCTCCTATGGTGAAGCTGCCATACCCTTCAGTCTGTCCACAACTGGAATCTCCAAATACAACTTTTGGTCCCAGCTTGGCTTTGAAATCTGACAGGTTCTTCTTCTTTCCTGTCATATGCTTTGAGCATCCACTATCCAGATACCATTTATCATGTATGATTGGATAGGTCTTCACCTGCAAAGATATCAATTATACATTGTGGACCCAGGTTACCTTGGGTCCAGTATTCTTCACAAAAGAAAAGCTAGATATAAAAGATCTTGCAGGCTTAGATTGATATCCTAAAGGGTGTGATCTCCTAGGTGGGATAATCCATTCAGTTGAAGGATTAAACAACCTAGGGTAGTGATTAGGATTTGCAGTTCTGGAAGTTTGAATTTTATTTTCCAGCTTAAGTCCAGATCGTCGATCAATGGTCGACGATCGCAAGCCATATCGTCGATCATTTATGGTAGAACGATGTTCTGGATTCCACGATCGTCGATCACTGGTCGACGACTCAAGATGAGATCGTCGACCTCCTGCACCAAAGCTATTATACTCAGTGTAGGTGTTCAGCGATCGTCGATAGATGTTCGACGATTGGTTTGACGATCGTCGATTAATGTTCGACGATTTCTGTAAAGCTAGAAATTTTTTCTTTCTGTTCTCTTTCTTAATCTTATTACGAATTTTCTTATACTTTTCAATTTCCTCAGTATTCTTTATTCCTGATTCAGAAATAAATTTTACTGGAGTGCTAAATCTCTCCTTTGTGAGGAGGATGGGTTCACTAGGTGTAGCACCTAGGCCTAGTTTATCATTACCAACCCTAGTGTTTGCTATACTGGTTATTTCAGATAGTTTAAGGCTTCTGCCATTTAATTTTTCTTCTAACCTCTTAGATTTAGCTAGTTCTAATTTTAGGAATGTTACTTCTCCTTTTGAGCTTTCTAGTTCCTTTTCTAATCTAATTATTTCAGTACTTTCCATGTCTAGTTCCATTATCTTTAATCTAAGTGACTTAATTTCTTTTTCAGATAATAGTAAATCTAAACATAGAGTTTTAAATTTTAATTTGAACTCAGGAGATGAAAAATCAAATGAGTTGATTACCTGGTCTTCCATAGGAAGATCTTCTTCATTGTCTCCTTCTTCTTCAGAATTCTCTGCAGCTGACAGAGAGCTGCAGGCATTAATAGCCATGAGGCAGACCTCTTTGGCTTTCTTCTCTTCTTCTTCTTCTGAATCACTGGAGCTAGAGGAGCAGGTATCCTCTTCTGTTTCACTCCAGGTAGCAGCCACAAATCCCTTGTCCTTCTTCTTGTGTTTGTGTGAGGAGGACTTGGAGTGGTGCTTCCTGTACTCTTTCTCATTTTTCTTCTCCTTATGTTTCTTCTCTGGACAATCTGGAGCAATGTGTCCAGGCTTGCTGCAAACATAACAAATGATTTCTTTAGAAGGAGTCTTGTCATACCTTGGTTTATCCTCATACTTGGAGAACTTCTTTCTGAAGTCTCTTCTTCCCATGTTGAGGAACCTCTTGGCAATGAGTGCCAGCAACTCCTCATTTGATTGACTTCCTTCAGAAGTCTCAGCAGCCTTAAGAGCTAGAGAGTGCTCTTTCTTTGTAGATGTAAGAGTCTTTACTTCAGTTGCAGCAGCTCTGCTCTTCAAAGTTTGCTCATATGACTTGAGCTTTCCCAACAGAGCTTCTGTGGAGAGTTCCACAGTGTTTCTGCCATCCTTGATGGGCCATATCCTTGAGTCCCAAGAGATGGGAAGGCACATCAGGATCTTGTCATTGACTTCTGTCAAAGTTATCTCCTTGTCCAAAGACATCAGTTCACTTATTATTGAACTGAGTCTTGTGTACATTGTGTCAATGTCTTCAGCATCATCCTTCTTGAAATTTTCATACTGAGAAGTGAGGTTGGATCTCTTGTCCTTCCTCTCATCAGCTGAGCCAGCAACTATGTGGTTGAGGGAATCCCACATAGCTTTGGCTGAAGTACATTCAGCAAGCTTCTGGAATATTTCATCAGACATTGTCTGAGCTAGGATGTTCATTGCTTTTGCATCAGCTGCTTTTGCCTTCTTGTAATTTTCATTGTAGTCAGGAGGTGGCACAGCACTGAGATCAGCAGAAGTGGAAGTAGCAGCAGCAGGCCTAGCAGGTAGTCCTGTCAAAATAGAAGAAAAGATATCTTCATCAATAGAATTCATGTATAGTCTTATCCTGGCCTTCCATATGCCAAACTTGGACAAGTTGCATATAGGAGGTCTGGTGCTTGAATAATCCTTAGACTGGGCCATGTGTGAAAGTGTTTGTGAATGGTATCAGGAAACAACTTATCACTGGATCTTTTAACCCAGGTGTTAGCCTGTATGAACAGCTAACCTCCCTCTGATACCAATTGAAAGTGAGGGGATAAGATGTAAACTACTCTAGAGGGGGGTGAATAGAGTATTCAAATTTTATGAACAACTAGTCAGCTCCCTTGGAGTTTATTTGTGGAATAAATAATTTGATACTTGAACCCTAAGAGCCTAACACAGTAAAGTGCACAAGTGAGAGAGCTAACTGAAATTTCAGTTTAACTATAAGCCTATCACAGCAACTAGCAATCCTAGGTAGTTCTATCACAGCCACAGAATAAGCAATTAAACAAAATAGCCAGAGGGACACAGGATATATAGTGGTTCCCTCTTAATAGGTACTCCACTCTTCTACCACCCTGGTAGGAATCCACTGCAGGTTTTTGCTAAGGTGCCCTGCCACCAATGATCTGATTCAGGTAGATCAAACAAGACCCTTTGAGCTTTTGATAAGGATGCTCAACCACAGGTTGTTGATAAGGTGCCCTGTCACCAATGTTCACTTTTGAAGAGGTGTGAAAACTCTTTTAAAAAGGGGTTGAGAGGGTTAGATTGTCTTCTCTGTTGTTAATAACAGATTAGAGAAGACTTATGGATTCTCTAAAGAATCAAAGTCTCCCCCTGGCTCAGTGGAAGTCCAGGGAAAGCCTTTGCTTCAGGATGAAGGAGTTTCAGATATACTGAAACTAAATCCTCAGGGATCTGTAGACTGATTTTTATCAGGTCTTCAGATTCTGGAACACTTGAAGCAGAACTGGAGCTGGTCTTTCTGAAGTCTTGAAAACTCTAAGCAGATGCTCAGGAGACTTGAGAAAGAAGATGATTGCTCTGGGCTTTTGCTTCAGGAAAACTTTTCTTCTCTTTTTGAGAGATGGTGAAGAGCTGCTCTGATGAGGCTTGAGCGAATGAAGCCTTGAGAAGAAAATCTCTCTGTGTCTGTAACTTGCTGTCTCTGCTGAGAGAAAAATCTCTTTTAAATATGTCTTCTCTTTTTCCCTTGAAACGGCTCTATTGATTTGAATATCTCGAGCCCTGCAACAGGTTATCTCAATATAGAATATAGCAATAGGAATAGAATGAGCTATTAACTCTCTGTCAGTCCCAATAAGGAAATAAATGAATGGGAAAATATCTCAGCATAAAGACTTAACATACTTGGAAATAGCATACAGCGCCAACGGCTAGAATACAGCCTGGAAAGATAAAATCAACATATTTTGTATAATAGGACAAAATACTTTATCAAATACGGAATCCCGTAATTTATGCTTAACATATTTGGTAATTAATTCATTTGAATTTAAGCCATAAATTAGCAAAAACAACTTCAGAAAATCTCTCTAACCACAAGCTAAAACACTTGGAAATAAACCAAGGAATAGAATGAATACAAACTGTTAAAGGCAGACAATAATCGTCGAACAGGGGTTCGATGATCGTCGACCTAGCCAACAGATCGTCGACTAAGGCAGAAATCGTCTGGGACAGAAATCGTCGAACAGCTCATGCTATCGTCGACCAACAAAGAATCTGTCGAAACAGAAATCGTGAAGCAAGACTGCGATCGTTGAACTGCTGATGGCAGATCGTCGACCAATCCTTCAGAGCATAATAAACTTGCTCTGAGATCGTCGACCATTGGTCGACGATAATTGTCTTGACTTCAACTATTCTATAGCCCTGCTATCATCGACCAATGGTCGACGATCGCGAGGCCTCGTTCGACGATGGTCGAACGGAAAATGCCTTAACCATATATTCATTCTACAACTTCTAACCTAAGCTCTAGGTCAGTTATAAACTGCCCTAGGGAGACTAAACAAAGTCTAAACATGATCATATATAGTTATATGGATCAAGAGGGGCTGGAAAGGGATTACATAAGCCAAATCACACCTAGGGTACCAACACAAGGATCATTTTCCTCTCCCTCTACGTATCTTTGGGTGCACAGCTTTTGTGCACGCTCCCTCCGCCACCAGTGACAAACTCTCCCCTCGCTCCACCAAATGTGTCTTTCTGGGGTATTCTGCCACTCAAAAAGGATATTGTTATTTTGGCCTCATTCTTCGCAAGTAGTTTTTCTCCACCGCCGTAATCTTCTTTGAGAATGCTTCCTATTTCTCTAACGACTACTCTCTTCTTCCTGCGGCTTCTGATTCTCCTACTGTTCCCTCCAACCCTTCGACCCCTACCGAGGTTTTTCCACCTCCACCGTCTCCATCGTCTCCTCCTCTCTCTTCACCTCCGCTATCTCCCTTTTCTCCGACGTCGTCGCTCTCTACTCCTGGGCCAGCTCTCTCCTCCACAGATGCTCCGGATGCTGAGGAACCCACTGACCTGGATCTTCCCATTGCTCTTCGCAAAGAGGTGCGAACGTGTACCCAACACTCATTTGCTGTTGTTTTTGTTGTTTCCCATGATCGTCTTACCCCTACTCGCAGGGCTTTTGCACTGGCTATCTCTGCCACTGCCACCCCCCGTTCCTACCAGGAGGCCCTTACTGTTCCTCATTGGAAGGCTACAATGGATGAGGAGATTGCTACTCTCACTGAACGGGGTACGTGGAACCTTGTTCCTCCTCCCTTTGACACAGATGTTGTTGGCTGTCACTGGGTCTTTGTGGTGAAGTTCAGTCTGGACGGCAGTGTGGATCGTTATAAGGCCCGCCTTATTGCCGAAGGCTTTACCCATACTTATGATGTGGACTATTTTGACACCTTCTCTCCAATTGCTCGTCTCAGCACTATCAGAGTCCTCCTCTCTGTGGCTGTCAACAGGGATTGACCCATTTCTCAACTGGATGTCAAGAATGCTTTTCTATATGGGGATCTTCAGGAGGATGTCTACATGGAGCAACCTCTAGGATATGTTGCTCAGGGAGAGACACGAGTATGATGGCTAAAAAAGGCTATCTATGGCCTAAAGCAAAGCCCTCGGGCTTGGTTTGACAAGTTTAGCGGGATTGTGGCGGCCGTGGGTTTTACGAGAAGTTCTGCCGATCACTCTTTATTCGTTCGCAAAACCTCCCTAGGTCTGGTGGTTCTTGCGGTATATGTGGATGACATTCTACTCACTAGAGATGACCAGGCTGGGATAGCCTTGATAAAGAAGCATCTTCGTCAACACCTAGTCACACAAGATATGGGCTCTCCAAAATACTTTCTGGGGATAGAAATATCTCGGAAGCCCAATTCCTTAGTCCTCTCCCAACACAAGTATGCTCTTGATTTGTTAAATGAGGCAGGGTTGACTGGGGATAAACCCGTCCGATGCCCCATGACGACGGGAGAAGATAAAACCTGGACGGATGACTCTCCTGCTCTTTTAAAGGTTATGAGGTACAAACGTATGGTTGGTAAATTCATCTATCTCACGGTGACCAGACCCGACATCTCCTATATTGTTGGCAAGATTAGCCAATTCATGCAAGATCCTCGGGAGTGCCATCTACAGTCTGCCCTGAGGATATTGGAGTATGTTAAATCAGCGCTTGGGAAAAGATTACTCTTTCAGAAGAATGGTCATTTGAGGATTGAAGCGTACTCAGATTCGAGCTATGCTGATGACAAAGGGGACCGCAAGTTAGCATCAGGCTTTTGCACCTTTGTGGGGGGGGGGGGATCTTGTGAGCTGAAAGAGCAAGAAACAGTCTGTCGTCTCCAGGTCCAGTGCAGAAGCAGAATATCGAAATATGGCGTCGACCACATGTGAGTTGAAGTGGTTGCAGGATCTCATGTGAAAGAACCTGCCAACCCAACAGTTCATCTCAAAACCCAGGTATTGATATGAAGGGTGGCGGGGTACATGAACACAGAGGGGAGAAAGCTACAGGCGGTGTGGGATTAACGCCAACCACAGGCCCGCAGGGATATTCCGCCAGAGGGGCCAACCAGGGTCAATACCCAGACCTAGAACGCGATTGGGAAGCCAAACACGGTCCTACATACACGTGACCTGCTGGATAATTTAATCTCCACACACCCCCACAGCAGGACAACCTGGCTCTGATACCATGAAAGAACTCGCCAACCCAACAGTTCATCTCAAAACCCAAGTATTGATATGAAGGGTGGCAGGGTATATGAACATGGAGGGGAGAAAGCTGCATATAGTGTAGGATTATTCCCAACCACAAGCCCGCATGGATATTCCGCCAGAGGGGCCAACCGGGGTCAACACCCAGACATAGAATGCGGTGGGGAAGCCAAACACGGTCCCACATACACATGACCTGCTGGATAATTTAATCTCAAAATCATGCTTGACTTAGGAGAGGTCTACAACCATCTTTTACCTATGTTTTGTGATAACAAGACTGTTATATACATCTCCAAAAATCCAGTCTTCTATGAGATAACAAAGCATATTGAAGTCGACTGCTACTTTATTCGAGAAGAGATTTTGAAGGAACAAATTTGTACTCTGTTCGTCGCCTCCGATAAAGAGTTGGCTGATATCTTCACCAAGCCGGTGCCCGCCTCCTTCATATTTGCAATAAGCTGAGAATGATCGATATATATGCTCCAGCTTGAGGGGGAGTGTTGTAGTATTGAGACCGGGCGGTCTGACTCTGGAGGATTAGGGACCGCGCGGTTTGGTGGTTTCTATCCAGCAGTTTAGTAGCAGGATTGTTGCTGTTTGGTGTCCGGGCGATCTGATAGTTTGTCACAAGCGACTTGGAGACCGGGCGGTCTGGCGGTCACCTATGGCGGCTTATTCTCTCCTTCTGGTGGTTGCCGGGCGGTTAGCCTATTCGTCTAACCGCGCGGCCTGTTCGGCTTATTTTTTGTTAAACCGCTGAAAGTGAGGGTTAGATCTAATATACTCTAGAGGGGGGCGGGGGTGAATAGAGTATTTCTGAGTAATTAAAATCTTTTGCTGAATAAAATAACTTGTTCCTAAACTCAGATGCTATATCACAGCACAACAGATTAAACTAATAAAAATCACAGAACCCTAACTATCACAGCCACATCAAGAACAAAAGAAAAAGGCAACCAGACAACACAAGAATTTTATAGTGGTTCCCCAACCTGGGTACATCCACTCTTCTACCACCCTGGTAGGAATCCACTCAGCTTTTTGTTCAGATGACTGCCACCAATGAGCTTTTGGTAAGGTGCTCAAAAACCAAACCTCAAGTCTTTTGGTTAGGAGACTTGCAACCAGGAATCACTTTTGAAGGGAGTAGAGAATCCTTTTTAGAGAGGGGGTGAGAGAGTGATGATGTCTTCTCTTTCTCAAGTATTCAAAATAGAAGACTCTGTGGATTTGATGGTGGAAAAAACTCCCCCTGAAATACTGAATTAATTCAGGGTGAAAGGAACTTTGATTTAGGGTGATAGGCCTTCAAGCTTTCAACTTCAACCAGAAGAACTTCAGGAACTCCTTGACATATGCAGTAGTTGTTGTTCTTTTAAAGTTCCTGAGAGGATGACATAAGAAGACTCTTGATTTGAATGATTGTTCTTCTTCTTTAGAAAACTGTTCTTCTTCTGGTCTAGCAGTTGTTGATTTCTTGACTGATTGATTTTCTGTGTCTCGTGTATTCTGTATATCTATTACTGTGTTGTATCTTGTCTGCTATCTTTTTCAGAAAGAAGAGGAATCTATACATTTATATTTTCCATGTAAAAGTCCATTTGAATTTTGAAATCCCTTATGTAATCAATGCTGACGGCCTTGGAAAATTTGCATTTATTAGTTTCCCCAACTGTCCCTTTGGAAAACGGCAGGAAATTAATCCTGATGAAGACCATAATTAATGCTCTTGTCTAACGGTAATATTCAGAGAATATAAAAGTATTAATTACTCAGGAATCATTGCAATATAATAGGAACAGAAAAGGGAAACAACCAAGTCTGGATTCGTCGACCTGAGTCCATAGTTCGTCGAGCTGAGAATAGCTGTTCGTCAAGCCGAGGTCCAAGATCGTCGACCTCTGAATGGCTGACTGCTGCTTGACGACTTTCCTATTCTGTGCACCAAGTTCATCGAGCTGATATCTAAGATCGTCGACCTGAGACCTGAGAACTGAGTTCGTCTAGCTGAGGTCCAAGATCGTCGACCTGAGTTTTGATTCTGGACTTAGACTATTTTCTGGTGCTGAGTGTTGAAACATCATTTTGGCGTTGAGTGTGATGTTCTCTATCGTTGAGTGTTGAATCATCATTATGGCGTTGAGTGTGATGTTCTCTATCGTTGAGTGTTGAATCAGCATTCTGGCGTTGAGTGTGATGTCCTCTGTCGTTGAGTATTGAAACATCATTCTGGCATTGAGTGTGATGTCTTCTGGCGTTGAGTGTTGAAACATCTGATCCAGAATTAGTCGATCTGGGAGCAGAGAACATAGTTCGTCTAGTTGATGTTCTAAGTTCGTCGACTGAAGTTTGACTTAGAAGTTTTGTCACTTTGTCCAGAGTTCGTCGAGCTGAGAACCAAGTTCGTCGAGCTCAGCTCAGAGAATTGTCTCTGATTTCGTCGAGCTGAGCATGACTTTCGTCGACCTGAGATCAACGAACATAGAGCTCTTTTTCTAAGTCTTGAATTTTCTCTAAGTCTTGAGTCTCTGGCAGTGTTGGAGGCTGGTCCTTGACATTGTTAACTCTAAGGACTAGACCTAGACACTAGGACTCAACCATGACTCTGGCTATACATGTTGGATCATATCCTAACTTAGTGAACCTAGCCCAAATTCAACTAGGGATCCAACAACCGCTTATACATGTAATTATTTAGTCTCATATTGTTTATTTGTAATCTCTCTCATCTCCTCTATTCTATAAAAGGGAGGTCATACCTTTGTAATACTTACTTTTTTGGATAATAAAAATTTCTGTTATTCAAATTTCCGGCTTCTACTTGTTTGTTCGCACAATAAAGTACCATTAAAACTTAAGGGCAAGTTATACCGTACTGCAATTAGACCAGCAAAGCTCTATGGTTTTGAGTGTTGGGCAGTGAATTGTGTACATGAGCAAAAAATGGGAGTTACGGAGATGAGAATGCTTAGGTGGATGTGTGGACACATGATACTGGATAGTATTAGGAATGAATGTATCATGGATAAGACAGGAGTAGCACCAATTACAGAGAAGATGATAGAAGCTTGACTAAGATGGTTTGGACACGTACAAAGGAGACCATTAGATGCACCTATTTGGCGTTGTGAGAGTCTAGTCACTATGCATGTTCAACGTGGGAGGTGTAAACCAATAAAGACTTGGAATGAAACTATAAGGAAAGATATGATGTACTTAGGCATTAGTGAGATTATGACACAAGATAGGGCACAATGACGACAAAGGATCCATATAGCCGACCCCACTATAGTGGGATAAAGGCTTGAGTGTTGCTGTTATTCAATTCTGCATAATTGGTAAATATTGAGAAGATAAAATCTCTTGGGAAAAGAAATTGAGTTGGGGAACAAATCAACAATACATTATAGTAAGGATGGATGGAAAATTCTGATGGATAAATATCGCGAACGAGCGGAAAAATAATATGAACGAAACAAATGAAAACATAGATAATATGGAATTGGTTGAAATCTCTCATGTAAAACTATTGACTCTTCTGATGAATGGTGGATGGAAGACTGAATGTTAATATGTTTCTTTTGACTTTTTTCACTACAATTACAACAACAATACTCAAGCCTGTATCCCACTATAGTGGTGTGGTTGGCCATATGGATCCTTTGTCGCCATTGTGCTCTATCTTTTGTCATAATATCATTAATGTCTAAGTACATCATATCCTTCCTTATAGTTTCATTTAAGGTTTTTATTGTTCTACCCCTCTCCCATTTAACATATAACGCCCCGAAACTCAAAAGAGGAATGGGCAACGTTTGAGACAAGTTTGGAACTTGGTAGGGTGAACACGCTGTGTGACACGGGCGTGTCACTTGGGCGTGTCGTAATTGGGTCATCGAGGAGAGGTCGACGATCGTCGAGGGCTGGGAACACGGCCTGGGACACGGGCGTGCCCCAGGGCGTGTCAGGTCATACGGCAAGTGACATGGGTGTGTCACATGACCGTTTCCTCCTCTGGATATTTTGGGTCTGTGTCGACTGGGTAACACGGCCCATGACACGGGCGTGTACTGGTCGACACAGGCGTGCCAAGTTTGACACGGGCGTGTCTAAGCCCATGTCCTGTCCAGGACACGACGATCCAACGTCGAGTGAGGCACACGGCCCATGACACGGGCGTGTCTATGGTTGACACGGGCGTGTCAACAACCGTGTAACAGGCCATGTCCTATTCTGGATTTTCCTGGTTTATGGCGAGTGTGGAACACGGCCTTGGACACGGGCGTGTCGCAAGCCGTGTTTGGCCCAGAAATATTATTTTTAGGCCAAATCATGGCCGTTCGTTTCCTTCAAATAAGATCTGACGGCTCAGACCTTTCCCATGCTGGTATTTGACCGGGAATAGGGTTTAGAAACCTCATTTCTTGGGATCTCTCTCTTTCTAAAGGGTTTAGAGAGAGGGGAGATCTAAGAGGAAGAAGGAGGTCAACTCCGGCCGCTGGTGGAGTTTCGGAGCTCTGATTCTCGATCCAAGTCCAGATCTGCGAAGGCGAGGCCGATACAGTGTTTTCCATCCGACTAGATCATCATGGCGTCGAAGAGAAATGCTAGGGTAGCGATTCTTTTCTTGGACATGTGAAGTCCTCTTCCCTTTTTGCATAGGAAGCCTACCCGGACAAGTTGGTCTAGATCGGTGATGTTTCATTATTCATGAATAACCGGAGAAGACTCCGTTCTGATTATTGTTTTTGGGTTTTCTACGTGGTAGATTGCAACGGGGAGTCTTGGGGGTTAACCCCAAGGTGCACCCGGAAATCTGGGCGGAAGCAAAGTTCTGCCATTTTGGTGGCCTGGAAGCCAGCTTGGTACATAGAGGGGCTATGTACCGTGTTTGAACAATAGTTGGTACTGGGGGAAGCTTGGCCCGTGTAAAAGGCCAAATGGCCATGGCGGGGTGAGCAACGGGCTGGTTGAACTCTACCCGCTCCATCTATTTTGGTTAAAGCGACCTAAAGTACATGAGACTTACAGATAATTTGGAGAACAAGTCTAGGCTACGGCTGAAAGGACTAAATGCTCACGAGGTTTGCCGTCCTGGGGGCAGTGGTGGAGCCGAGGATCAGACAAGGTTCCGACTGGCTTCACCGAGTAAGTGCCCTGAGAGCACGGGGTGTGTGGCCGTGCGAGCCTGCACCTATGGTGTATTGTGCAAGTGTGTACTTTCACTTAAATTATTGGTTATACTAATACATTGCAGGGAAGGAGCACCGCCACCCCAAGAAAGGGGTGGGGTCGTTATAATTTGGTCAGCTTTAGCTGACCGTTGCTTTGTTTGCCACCGTGCGGTGGATTGTTGCTTGCAGGTGCTGCGAAGCCTAGTGGAAAGTAGCGGGCTGTAGCCCTGGTTGCTGAGCAGACCCTCGAAGGCCATGCAAATGTTTACTCGTTTCATTCATATGTGACCTGCCTGCGTGCCGATGTTTGTAAGACACTGTTTAATTGTGTAAAACTTTGTGTTGGGGCTGCGGTCCGGAATCGCCCCCGCGCTGCGGTGCTATGCGGTAATGGCTTAACTGGCTGCCCCGTGGATCCGCCCGAGGACCTTTGATATAAAGATTAGTTGTGCCGTCCTCCATCAGTCCGGGCTTTTGGTCGAGTTAGTTGCGCTAAGTCCTCTCAATTGGTATCAGAGGGGGTCGCGAGTTCGAAACCCCGGGGTCATTTCCGGGGGGGGGGGGGATTGTTGGGGCTGCGGTCCGGAATCGTCCCCGCGCTGCGGTGCTATGCGGTAATGGCTTAACTGGCTGCCCCGTGGATCCGCCCGAGGACCTTTGATATAAAGATTAGTTGCGCCGTCCTCCATCAGTCCGGGCTTTTGGTCGAGTTGGTTGCGCTAAGTCCTCTCAATTGGTATCAGAGGGAGGTTGCGGGTTCGAAACCCCGGGGTCGTTTTTTTTGGGGGGGGGGGGGATTGTTGGGGTTGCGGTCCGGAATCGGCCCCGCGCTGCGGTGCTATGCGGTAATGGCTTAACTGGCTGCCCCGTGGATCCGCCCGAGGACCTTTGATATAAAGATTAGTTGCGCCGTCCTCCATCAGTCCGGGCTTTTGGTCGAGTTGGTTGCGCTAAGTCCTCTCAATTGGTATCAGAGGGGGTCGTGGGTTCGAAACCCCGGGGTCGTTTCTGGGGGGGGGGATTGTTGGGGCTGCGGTCCGGAATCGCCCCCGCGCTGCGGTGCTATGCGGTAATGGCTTAACTAGCTGCCCCGTGGATCCGCCCAAGGAACTTTGATATAAAGATTAGTTGCGCCGTCCTCCATAAGTCCGGGCTTTTGGTCGAGTTGGTTGCGCTAAGTCCTCTCACCTTGTAAGGCCTTAAGGCCAGTACTTTGTGTATTTTGTACGTTCATTCCTTTTTGGGTATCTTAGTGGACATTCATGCTTTTGGCTGGGTTCTTTCTTTGCAACTTATAAATTGCTTCCGCTAGAATGTACTCTGTGTAAGATGTATGTTATTGGTCGAATGGTTTCATTTAGTAACCCACCGGTCTGTCTGTGGTATATGGCATAGGGCCCCGGCCGGACCTACTGTTATATGTTATGCGACGGATAGGGGTGCTACAATTTGGTATCAGACTATCAGTTTCGGTCATGCTTATTGGAATTCGTGGACGAATTCTTTTAAGGGGTGGTGAGCACCTGTGTGTGCGTCATCGTTATAACACAAAAGAACCCATGAATGTCCACTTAGGAATGAAAATACACACGTTTGAGGAACTTGCGTGTTCCTATAATTGCTTTTTGCAATTTTTGTCCGGTCACTTAATGGTGTTTTGTACGACTATAGGTGTTCGGGAGTGGCGCGTGGCAGTCCGAACGCATGCTTTCTGAGAAAAGTACTGCACCCTGTGACGTGCCTGAGACCCCTCTTTCTATTGAAACCATAAGAAGGTTAGTTGAGGTAGTGTTCGCTGTGACCAACGTACAACATGGAAGGATTGTGCAACCCTCTGTCCCTGAGGTGGAATCGACACCGGGTGGTGTGATGGAGCAAATGGCATTTAGAGGACCATTGGGGCAGCAGGTGAACATGCTCTTAATGCAGGGAGCGCACTCAGTTGATGAATATTTGTAGGCATTCCTTATGATAAGGTGCTACCCAGGCTTTGAGTTGGAAAGCGAGCAGTCTATAGTTGATAGATTTTATAATGGTTTGCGTAGCGAGTTGCGTATCCTACTACTAGGACTAAAGTTATTGGGATTCCGAGCCTTGGTGGAGTCGGCCAGATCTTTGGAAGTAGAGTTGGGGAAAACTCACCAAATATGAGTGAGTAGGGTACCAAACCCTGCAGATCCTATAAGGGCTGCCTACCACAGAATACTGAGAAAGAAGGCTAAAGCATCTACTCGCAAAGCTACCTACAATTGTCATACATGTGGCAAGAAAGGGAACTTTGCCCGAGATTGTCGGGAGGGTGCTCAGACGACAAAAAAAAGCTATGCCAGGAGCAGTTGAAGACTCTGGTGCTAAGAAGTCAGAGTTCAAGGTGCCGACTTCAAAGTCCGGTTTCCGAAGGTGGAATAAGAAGGCTAGGACTTCGGGTCCAGCCCCTTCTTCTGGTGCTTCGGGGGCGACTATAGGTCGTGCACCAGGCACATGCTTTAATTGTGGAAAGTCGGGGCATTTTGCCCGTGACTGTTGGAACGGACGCCCAATGTCCGAGAAGAAGCCGGGAGCAACATACAAGGAGAAGGTCAAGGCGGGGGAGTCAACCACATCGTACTATACTCCGGCCCAACCGAGAGTGTACATCCTTGGCCAGCAGGAGGCCATGTGGCCGACTGTCGGGATGGCAAGTATGGTTTAATTGATAGCAATTTAGCTTTTTATACCTGTTACCTTATACGAGTTAGCTTAGGATTGAAGGTACTAGGCTTTGTTTTGATTTTTGGTAATCCGGCGAGAGCATTGTTCGATACGGGAGCTTCACACTCCTTTTGTCCGAAGGTTTTATATCGTGCATCAGAGTTAGGTTATTGTTGCCTAATAGGTGTTCAATGCGCGCGGTTAGGGTCTGTGGCGTAAAAATACAGTTTGGGAGTCAGGTGTTCGACTTGCAAGCGTCGTTACTGCCGCTACTAGAGGCTTCGAAGCCTAAGCCTACTTTGGACAGTATTTCGGTTGTATCCGAGTATCCTGATGTGTTCCCTAACGATCTCCTTGGAGCCCCACCACAACGAGACATTGACTTCACGATTGAGCTAATGCCAGGTGCCAAACCTGTGTCACGCTCTCCATATCGGTTAGCGCCTAAGGAGATAGCAGAACTGAAGGTTCAACTGGAAGAGCTTTTGGAATAGGGTTATGTGCGTCCAAGTTCTTCGCCTTGGAGTGCACCGGTCCTCTCTGTTAAGAAGAAGGATGGAAGCTTACGACTCTATATCGATTACAGAGAGCTAAATAAGTTAACGGAAAAGAACAAGTATCTGATCCCAAGAATTGACGATCTATTCGATCGGTTAGTTGGGTCATCGGTATACTCGAAGTTGGATCTTAAGTCTGGGTATTATCAGTTGAGGATAAGAGAAAGCTTTCGAGGAGCTGAAGAGACGGTTGACCACGACACCTGTTCTATTTTTGCCGAGTGGGACCGAAGGTTTTGAGATCTACAGTGATGCTTCGGGCAGTGGTTTGGGCTATGTTCTACTGCAGTATGGCAGTGTGATAGCTTATTGCTCGCGACAGCTAAAGTTACACGAGAGGAATTATCCGGTCCATGACTTGGAGTTAGCGGCCGTGATATTTGCCCTAAAGCTGTGGAGGCACTACCTATAAGGTGTGAAGGTTGATATCTATACCGACCTCAAGAGCCTGAGATACTTTGTTGGATCAAAAAGATCTAAACATGTGGCAGCGTAGATGGATGGAGTTCCTGGGGGACTAAACATTCAAGATTCATTATGTGCCTGGGAAAGGCAATGCAGTTGCGGATGCGTCGAGTCGCAGGGCCCCTACGCGGGCCAACTGGTTGTCGGTTCATGATGAGCAATTGGTTCTTGATTTGGAGGCATTGGAGATCTCTTGCCTTGACAAGCAGACTAGTGTCGAAGCTCAATTGAACTGGACAGAAGTTCAGTATGACCCGGCTGATCGGATTCAGCAGGCTTTGGAGCTGGATAGCAACATGAAGCAAATCTTGGATGAGGCTTTGGATATGTAAAATTCCCAATTTATTATCATTGAAAGACTGTTATGGAAGGACAACCGTCTGTGCATCCTAGGTGTGGGGAAACTACGGGATGAATTGATGTATGAGGTGCATCATACCAAGTACTCGATTCACCCGAGGAGCACGAGAATGTATCAGGATATGAAGAAGTAGTTCTGGTGGCCAGGACTGAAGAAGGACGTGACACTTTACGTGGCGAAGTGTCAAACGTGCGTCTTGGTGAAGGCGGAGTGCCAGAAGCCCGTAGGTTTCTTGAAGTCTTTGCCTATCCCAGAGTGGAGGTTTGACGACATTTCTATGGATTTTGTGCATGGTTTGCCAAGATCGCAGAAGGGGAAATGACGCCATCTGGGTGATCGTAGATCGTTTGACGAAGGTGTCACGCTTCATTCCAAATAGGAAGGATAATTCGGTGGAGGAACTGGCGAAACTGTTTGTGCTTTACATTATTCGACTACACGGTGTGCCCCGCAGTATCGTGAGCGACCGATATGGACGGTTCACGTCCAATGACTGGAGGCTGGTGCAGCAAATCTTGGGAACCAAAGCTGAGTTTCAGCACGGCCTTTCATCAACAGACAGATGGTCAGACCGAGAGAGTTAATAGGACGATGGAGGACATGCTTCGCATGTGTGTCCTTGATTTCGGGAAGCAGTGGGAAGATCACCTGTACTTGGTGGAATTTGCGTACAACAACAACTACCAAGCGAGCATTCAAATGGCCCCCTTCGAGGCCCTATATGGTAGAAAATGTCGCACACCGTTATCGTGGTTGGAAACGAGTGTGTCAAGGTTGTACAAAAAGCAAGAGGTGAAAAGCGCCACGTCATTGGTACGAACCATTCGAGAGCGTTTGCTGATCGCTCAGGATAGGCAGGCCAAATACTATAATGCCAAGCATCAGAACATTGAGTTCGCTATTGGCGACTGGGTGTATTTGAAGATAAAGCCATTCAAGGGTGTTTCACGAATACGACGCTTGAAGAAGCTGAGCCCGAGGTACCTTGGACCGTTTGAGATCCTGTAGCAAATTGGTGAAGCAGCTTATCAGCTGAAGCTATCGGTGGAATTGAGTGGTCTGCTAGACGTATTCCTTATTGTGGTGGTGTGGAAGGCGGTGCAAGAGCCTTCACAAGTGATTGCAGTCGATCAAGTACCAGTTGATGTTGGGTTGACGACAAAAATCAAACCCGTACGCATTAAGGACTCTGAAGTCAAGCGACTTCATAACAAGGACATCGGATGGTCAAAGTCCGATGGGACAACTGCGGTCGTGCGGAGCTTTTGCGGGAACGAGAGCAGTCCATGCTTGAGCAGTACCCAGAGTTATTCCACTCAGGTACCGTTTATGTTTTGTGTATCTTTTCCTTTAGGTAATTTCGTGGGCGAAATTATTTTAAGAGGGAGAGAATTATAACGCCCCGAAACTCAAAAGAGGAATGAGCAGCGTTTGAGACAAGTTTGGAACTTGGTAGGGTGAACACTCCCTGTGACACGGGCGTGTCACATGGGCGTGTCGTACTCGGTTCAATGAGGAGAGTTCGACGATCGTCGAGGGCTGGGAACACGGCCTGGGACACGGGTGTGTCCCAGGGCGTGTCAGGTCACACGGCCAGTGATACGGGCATTTCACATGGCCGTGTCCTCCTCTGGAGATTTTGGGTCCTGTGTCGACTGGGTAATACGGCCCATGACATGGGCGTGTATTGGTTGACACGGGCATGTCAAGTTTGATACGGGCGTGTCTAAGCCTGTGTCCTGTTCAGTACGCGATGATCTAGCATTGAGTGAGGCACACGGCCCATGATACGGGTATGTCTATGGTTGACATAGGCGTGTCAACAGCCGTGTCACAGGCCGTGCCCTATTCTGGATTTTTCTGGTTTACGGCAAGTGAGGAACACGGACTTGGACACGGGCGTGTCGCAAGCCGTGTTCAGCCCAGAAATATTATTTTTAGGGCGAATCGTGCACGTTCGTTTCCTTCAAATAAGATCTGACGGCTCATCCCTTTCCCCTGCTGGTATTTGGCCGGGAATAGGGTTTATAAACCTCATTTCTTGGGAGATTTCTCTTTCTAAATGGTTTAGAGAGAGGGGAGAGCTAGGAGGAATAAGGAGGTCAACTCCGGCCGCCGGTGGAGCTTCGAAGCTCCGATTCTCGATCCGAGTCTAGATCTGTGAAGGCGAGGTCGGTACGGTGCTTTCCATCCGACTAGATCGTCATGGCGCCGAAGAGAAATGATAGGGTAACGATTCTCTTCTTGGACATGTGAAGTCCTCTTCCCTTTTTTCATAGGAAGCCCGCTCTCGCGAGTATGCGGTGAGTTTGAGGTATTCCTTCGGGTAGACATGAATAGTCCCTATTGTTTTGCATGTAGAGTCCGGAATCGAAGTACGTACATAGGCATGGTGTGTGAAGTCTACCCGGACAAGTTGTTCTGGATCGGTGATGTTTTATTATTCATGAATAGCCGGAGAAGACTCTGTGCCGATGATTGTTTTCGGGTTTTCTACATGGTAGATTGCAACAAGGAGTCTTGGGGGTTAACCCCAAGGTGCACCCGGAAATCTAGGCGGAAGAGAAGTTCTGCCGTTTTGGTGGCCTGGGAGCCAGCCTAGTACATAGAGGGGCAATGTACTGTATATGAATGATTGTTAGGACTGAGGGAAGCTTGGCCCACGTCAAAGGCCAAATGGCTGTGGCGGGATGAGCAACGGGCTGGTGGAACCCTACCCGCTCCATCTGTTTCGGTTAAAGCGACCTACGGTACATGGGACTTACCGATAATTTGGAGAACGAGTCTAGGCTACTACTGAAAGGACTAAATGCTCACGAGGTTTGCCATCCTGGGGGAGGTGGTGGAGTCGAGGATCGGACAAGGTTCGGACTGGCTTCACTGAGTAAGTGCCCTGAGAGTACGGGGTGTGTGGCTGTGCGAGCCCGCACATGTGGTGTATTGTGCAAGTGTGTACTTTCACTTAAATTGTTGGTTATACAAATGCATTATAGGGAAGGAGCACCGCCACCCCAAGAAAGGGGTGGGGTCGTTATAATTTGGTCAGCTTTAGCTGACCGTTGCTTTGTTTGCCACCGTACGGTGGATTGTTGCTTGCAGGTGTTACGAAGCCTAGTGACAAGTAGCGGGCTGTAGCCCTTGTTGCTGAGCCGGTCCTCGAAGGCCATGCAAATGTTTACTCGTTTCATTCATGTGTGACCGGCTTGCGTGCCGATGTTTATAAGATACAATTTAATTGAGTAAAACCTTGTATGGCCTTAAGGCTAGTACTTTGTGTATTTTGTACGTTCATTCCTTTTTGGGTATCTTAGTGGACATTCATGCTTTTGGCTGGGCTCTTTCTTTGCAACTTATAAATTGCTTCCGCTAGAATGTACTCTGTGTAGGACGTATGTTATTGGTCGAATGGTTTCATTTAGTAACCCGCCAGTCTGTCTGTGGTATATGACGTCGGGCCCCGATCGGACCTACTGCTATATGCTATGCGACGGATAGGGGTGTTACATAACATACCTAGTGACTAAACTCTCGCAATGCCTAATAACTGCCTCTAATGGTCTTCTTTATTAATAATAATATGCATAATTTGTTATGTACTCCTAAATGGTCCCTTCTGCAAAAAATTTGTCACTCAAGCATAACTCCAGAGTTGGAGGAGAAGTTGGACATGATATTAAACCAAAGTTGTTGCAACAAGAGGTCTTGTGCAATCCCCAAATTCATGAAATTATAGTCATAAATAGGTTGATGATCATGACATCTGATGACATTAAAATTCAAAATATTGGAGATTTTCTTCAGCAACAACCTTGATATTTGGTATTGAGTGAGCTTGCTTCACTCGACGCCCGTGGAATTAGGCAATTTCCTGCCTTTCCAGCTAGCTTCTTTGAGTCCATCTGTCAATGTCACTTGGACCACCTATCCGATCAATATGGCATAGATTAACCTGCATGCATGAACTGAAACATACATCAAATACAAACTTGTATATATCATTGAGTTGAAAGGGCATCTTCAAATCAAGTACATTATTCCTAATGTACCCAACAATTATCCACTTGGCTAGTCTCCCTAAATGCTCGGGCATCTCCAATACATTTTTCAGAGGAAGATCAACCACTACTTGGATTGAATGAGCTTGGAAATATGGCCGGAATCTTTTGGCTGAGATAACTAGAGCTAGAGCTAACTTTTCTAGAATTGAATATCTCGTCAACATTCTTTAAGATATTGCTAACATAGTAAACCAAAAATGACTTGTTTTTCTCTTCCTTGACAAGAATTGAACTAACAACTTTTGGTCTAATTCCCAGATAGGTAGATAATATTTCCCCTTCTCAAGGGCTTTGGATTAAGGGAGTCGACGTCAACTGCTGCTTGAGCTGCTAGAAAGAAACATCGCACTCCTTAGTCCATTCAAACCTCGAGTCTGGTCGGAGTGTTTTGAAGAAAGGAGCGCTTTTATCTCATGATATAAAGATAAACCTGTTAAGGCCTGCTAGCCTTCCTCCCAACTATTGAATTGCTTTTTTGCATTTTGGAGGTTCCATGTCCAGGATGGCTTTTACTTTGTTTAAAATTGGAGCAAGTCCCTCAGGTGTAAGGAGGTGACTGAGGAACTTTCCCTTGTTGGCTCCAAAATTGCACTTCGAAGGGTTCAACTTCATCTTACACTTTCGCAGAGCAGCAAACATTTTTACGAGGTCTCCTTGGTGTGTCGAGAGAGACTTGCTATTTACGAGAAGGTCATAGACATAAACCTCAAGATTCGCCCCTTTTGCTGCTTAACGACAAAGGCCATCATCCTTTGATAGGTCTCACCCGTGTTCTTAAGCCCGAAGGCATTACGAGATAGCAATAACATCCATAATTCGTAATGAAAGATGTATGAGGCACGTAGGGCTTATGCATCCTAATCTGATGATAGCTAGATAATGCATCTAAAAGACTCATGCATGAATACCCAACCGCGGAATCAACTAAGAAATCTATCTGAGTCAAGGTGTAATAATCTTTTGTACATGCTTTATTGAGTTTTGTAAAGTCTACACACTTTCTACATTTTCCCCTAGGTTTTTTCACCATTACAACATTTGAAACCCAAATGGGATATTGAATTTCCAGAATAAACTTTGCCTTGAGGAGCTTCATCACCTCCTCTTTAATCTGCTCAGCAAGAGTTATTGCCATCATCTTCTTCTTCAGCTTGATAGGATGAAAGCTTAGGCTGTTATTGAGGTGGTGGCATACAACGTCTAGATCAACTCTTATCATGTTTTTTGTTGACCATGCGAAGACATCCAGGTTCTCTAAGAGGACGGAGATTAGCTGGGACTTCTCCTCCTCTGGCAGTTCTGCATTGATGAAGAGCTACCTCTCCTCATCTTCTGCAATTGGAACTCCTTGAGACATCTGGGTAGGTTCTAGGTGAGCTCCTTCTCTGGACTCTTCCTCTGGCTCTTCAACAGCTTCTGAGGGATCTGTCACTTTGAGATTAGTAGTCGGAACCTCTGGGGAGGAATATGCTCGGTCACATTGACCGTCCTGATATAGCATTCCAGATCTAGGTTCTAATCCCTCCTAACTTGATACTGCCTCCCTTATATGAAAAATTTGTGGGCCAGGTGGAAGGTTGAGACCACTGCCTGATACTCGTTGAGTATAGGCCTTCCAAGGATAACATAGTAGCTGGAGGTGGAGGCAGAGTGTACTATTGATGGTATACTGGCATAATTTGTGGAGCGAGAACAGGCGGAGCGAGCGCGGTGGCCAACGAAAGTTTTTGATTTTGAAACGGTTGATGGTCTTGGAAAGGAAAATGATGGCGGAAGTTCCCCTCCGAGCAGGGGGTTGGAACTATGGGCGAGGAGGTCTTGCCGACGGCTGAGCAGTAAAGGTGTTTGCCATACCTTTCGAGTCGACTCTGCCAGTCAATGAGGAGATATATGTTGGATTAGAGTTTTCCCCCTCGATGAACATGTTGACCATGCCGATCTACTCTTGGTAGGAAGTAGGATCCTTGGTTGTGGCCTTGAACTTCAAAGGGCCTTCCCTGAGGCCATTTACCAGACTACCTTGTAGAAATCAGGATCCACATTCATTACTCCCATGACTTCTCTCTGAAACGAGCTACCGACTCGTTTTCTCTTTGCTTGATCTGGAAGAGGGTTGTCAGACCACTCTTCCTCTTCTTTGAGGTTGCAAACCTCAGAAGAAACTCTTCTTGAAGCTCGGAGAAGCAGTTGATGGACTGAGGATTTAGTTCATAGAACCATTCCCTTTCCCATCGAAGGAATTAACTAGAAGCTTACATTTATTTGCGTCTGATAGACACCTCAGAGAAACCACAAACTCAAAATCTTGCAGGTGAGCCACTGGATCAGTTCTCCTATATAAATTGGCAGATGAGGCTCACAGAAGTTGCTGGGGGCGGGCACCAAATGAATCTGTTGGGTACATTGGAAAATGTGTACCTGATTTGAAGAAGCCTAACTTAGCTATATGATATACATCAAGGTGTATTTGATGTTATTTTGAGTTGACATGTGCAGATTAAGAAAGTACTAAAAGTACAGGAAATTATTCTAAGTCCAAGTGTCGACACCAGAAAAAGCTATGTCGACACTTCAGAATAATTGTGTCGACACTTGAAGAAGACTGTGTCGACACAGAGAAAAATAGTCGATCACATTTATGTCGACACTGGGAAGTAGTGTCGACTCACAGAAGTATAGTCGATCTCAACTATGTCGACACTGGGAAGCAGTGTCGACTTACAGAAGTAGAGTCGACAACAGCTGTATCAACACTGGGAAGCTGTGTCGACACATTGAGGCAGAGTCGACACCAGAAGGCAGTGTCGACACATTGAGGCAGAGTCGACACCAGAAGGCTGTGTCAACACATTGAGGCAGAGTCGACACATATTGGCAGGGTCGACGATAGTAGTGTCGACACCAGAAGACAGAGTCGACATATATTGGCAGAGTCGACAAAAGCTGTGTCGACACCTGAAGGCAGTGTCGACACATACTATGTTCTGAATCTATAACAACTGTGTCGACACACAGGACTTGTGTCGACACACTGCAAGTCTAGACCAAGTCATTTCCTGAAGAATGATGAAGTGCTTGAGTCTACACAAATTCTCAGTGTCGACTCATTCTCAAGATGAAGTTCTGAAGAAGCTGAGTCGACTTAAAGGCAAACCAGTCGACATCTTCAAAGGCTGTATCGACACCTAAGTTACTTGTGTCGACACATATAGACAGTTGGTCTCGACACTTTCTGACAGTCAGTCTCGACACTTTGTTGTCCAAGACAAAGGCACAGGATCTGTTTGAAGATTTGACAGCTGTGGGTTGCAACAGGTTAACTGAAGCTGTCAGACTTGTCAGAAGACAGTTAGAAACCGGATCAGCCGGTTACCATGAAGAAGGTCTATAAATAGACAGATTCAGAAGGCGAGATAAAGGATTTGATTTTGAGAACAACAAACATACAAACTGATTGAAGAATCAAATCAAGAAAGTGCAAGGCTCGGAAGAAGATCTTCATCAGAAGATCTAAGAAGACGATCTCAGGATCTGTCTAAGAAGAGTTCTATCAAGAATTCAGAAGTATCATCAAAGGTGTTGGATAGAGAGGGATCCAGCCACTTGAAGAAGAAGAAGGAAGCCGTCACTGGTTTCTCAAGAAGCTGTTTGGGAAATCAACTCAGCTAAGTTCAGATTCAAGAAGCTTTGAAGAAAGCTCAGTTTCAGTTGATTTCATTCATCAGCTGATCAAGAACTGTCTTGTCCTTTTCTCTCTCATCAAGGGCAAGATAATACAAACTCTTTTCTAATTTCTGTAGGGTCAATCAATATAGATCTGAGTTGTAAGCCTATGTTATAAAGGCTGAGTGTAGGAGAGTTGATCTCTGAGTGGTAGGGCTGTTGCCTGAGTGTAGGAGAAAGTTTTTCTCTGAGTTGTAGGCCTTGTGTCAAGGCTGAGGTAGGGCTGTTGAGCCTAAGGTGTAGGAACCATTCTGGGTTCTGAGTTGTAGGAACCTTTCCAGGTTCTGAGCTGTAGGATCTGCTGATCTGAGTTAAAGAGGAAGTTTGGCCGAATCTAGCACACTGCTAGATAGGTGAAGGGGGAAAGTGGATGTACCCAGAACTTGGGGAACCACTATAAAACTATGTGCAATCTGTGTTGTATGAATTTCTATGATTGCTGTGCTGTGTGATTTAATTCAGTTATTATATTCTGCCTAAAAGTGAGAACAAGCTTTAGAACCTATTCACCCCCCCTCTAGGTATTTAGGTAGTCTTGAAAGTAAAACTATCAAGTGGTATCAGAGGGAGGTTACTCAAATAAGGACTTAACAGTCTGAGTAAGATCCCTAAGGCAGAATCAAGATTCAAGAAAATAAGTTCTGGAGAGAATCACAAGAAGTTAGGGTTAATGAAATTACCAATCTGTAGAAAAGAAATCTTTGGAATTTGGAAAGAAAGGGTGAGATTATTCATGGAGGCTTCTGACCCAAGGATATACATTACAGTACAGGAAGGCCCCTTCATTCCAATGAAGGTATCAGTTCTTGATGCAAATATCCAAACTCCAAAGAGTTATTCAGAAATGACAAATGATGAAATCATTTTGGCAACCATGGATAAAAGAGCACAGAACATTATTGTAAGTGCCATAGATGATTCTACATTCCAAAATCTGATTCACTGCAAAACCTCCAAAGAAATGTGGGACACCTTGATTGTCTACATGGAGGGTTCTGAAGAAGTAAGATAGGATAGGAAGTCTATGCTCAACCAAGAGTATGAAAGTTTCAGACAAGGAAAATCTGATAGCATAACTGAATGCTATAAGAAATTCTACAGAATAGTGAATGAATTAATGTCCTATGGAAGAGTCTTCAGTACCTATGAACTGAATGACAAATTCTTAAGATCCTTGACAAAGGATTGGGACACCAAGATCTGTGCCATAAGAGAAGTGGCTAAACTGGCAGAAATTTCTCCTCCAACCTTGTTTGGAAAGTTGCTATCTTATGAAATGCAACTAATGGTGAGGAAGGAGGAAGAAAAGAATTCAAAAGGTGAGCATAGAGAAAAATCTGTGGCCTTCAAGGCAGAAGCTACTAAAAAGAATAGGAGGATATCTACATCTCCTCCTAAAGAGGTTGCTGAAGTTAACTCAGATATTTCAGACAATCAGGTTTCAGAAAGTAGTGACTCAGATGCAGATTTTGCTGCATTTACAAGACAGTTTCAGAGATTCTTAAAGAAGAAGCAGTGGAAGTCTAGGCCCTCCACATCACAGCAAGTTGATGACTATTATCAGAAGAAAAAGTCATCAAGGAAAGAGAAGAGCAGAACAAAGCCCAGCAAGGCCACTACATCAAAGATAGTCTGTTATTGCTGCAACAGGCCTGGACATGTAGTGGCTGATTGTCCTGATAAGAGAAAGGAGTCATTAGACAAGAAGAAGACTCATCAGAAAGGCAAGAAGGAGAAATCCTTTGTTGCAAAGAAGGAAAAGAGCCTAACAGATCAATCAACTTCAGAGTCAGAATCTGAAGCTGAAGCATATATTGGACTATATGCTGCTACTGAAGAAGAGGAGTTCATACAATTGCTAGACTCCATCTATGAACAAGAGGATCATCAGTGCATGAGACTGATGGCTGGATCAAAAGAAGACATGTGCCAGAATCAGTCTGGTCCTAGTAAGGTATATTGTCCTTCTATAAATTCAGTTTGTAGTACTAGTGCAGAATCCGCTACATCTGTATCAAGTGATGTAGATGGATCTGAATCTGAAGGTGATGTCTATCAGTTTATAGATAAGTATGGGGACTTATTGCAGGCTTTTAAGAAAAGCAAGAACCTAGTCAAAATTCAGGCTCAGGAAATTACTGATCTTAAGGTTGCTGCAATTAAGTTTGAAAAAGTAATAGATCAAAAGTTAAATGAGATTGCCAAACTGAAAAATATAACCTATATTCAGATGGGGACAATCAAATATAACAATGATCAAATTAAGAGTCTGGAGGCCAGACTAAGAATAGAGAAAGATTTAGTAGCTAGTTACTCAAATCCAAAATCTGTCTTACCCTTGATAGATGAGTTTGTGGCTCAAAAGGGTAAGGCAGGATTAGGGTTCAAAGGTAACCCCAGGGCTGCCCTATTCAAGAGAAAAGGCAAAGCTCCTGCCCAGCCACTAAACCTTTCAGTACCTATTAAGTTTAGAAAGGTGCAAGTGCCTTCTAACCAATATGATCTTGAGAATATTCATGGTCATATTAAGGCTAATGTTCTGATAAACAAGGGTGTAAATGCCAACAGGTCTACCCATGTTCATAAACCTCATGGTTATAAGAAATCTGTGGGTGAAGCTACAGCAGCACCAGCATTGGACATAAATTCTTTTGTCAAGGGTGTATCTAGATCTAGATACAATAAGTTTGAATGTTAGTGTTGTGGCAAGAGAGGCCATTTTTCCTTTGACTGCTAGCATAACACAAGTGTTAGGAAGAATAGTAGTCTACCAGTTAGAAGAGTTGCTGGTAGTTTTGTTGGTGCTAACCTGAACCAAGGACCCAAGACTTACTTGGGTTCTAAGGGAAAGTAAATCTATATTGCAGGTGAGTCCAAGTTGCCATGCCCCTATATGGTACTTGGAAAGTGGATGTTCCAGGCACATGACTGGAACAAAAGGGCTACTGAAGGAATACACATCTGTCAAAGATGGACCTAAAGTAATCTTTGTGGATCTAAAAGAGGAGTCATCAAAGGGTTTGGTAACATTTCTTCTAACCTAATTACTATTACCCAAGTGGCTTATGTACAAGGTTTGAAACACAATCTGATAAGCATAAGCCAGCTGAGTGATTTAGGATATGACATTTCATTTGTTAAGGATGGATGTCATATCAAAAGATCAAGTGATCAAGAGATCATTTTGACTGGGTATAGGAAGAGAAATGTATATTGTCTTAATTTTGTATGTGAGAATAAGGCTTCTCCCATATGTCTTGTAGCTGATGATAATGCATCTCATTGTGTCAAGTGGCACAAGAGGTTGGCTCATCTTAATTACAAGACAATTGGCCAACTCTTTAGCAAAGAGTTAGTGAGGAATGGTCCTCAAGTTAAGTGCATAAAGGAAGGGATATGTTCAGCCTGTCAAAAGGGCAAGCAGACTAAATCCTCCTTTCATAGCCTTGAAAACAAGGATTCTGTGAGGTGCTTATACCTCTTGCATATGGATCTTTTTGGTCCTATGCTAATTCATAGTCTAGGTAGGAAGGTCTACACTTTTGTGGTTGTAGATGACTATTCTAGATTTACATGGGTGTTCTTTCTGAGATAGAAATCAGAAATCCCAAGTGTCTTACTTAGTTTTGTAAAGCAAATTCAGAATGAACTGAACAGTACAGTGGTCAAAATCAGAAGTGACCATGGCACTGAATTTCAATCTGAAAGTATGACAAAATTATGTGAAGACTTTGGGATTCTCCAAGAGTTCTCCTCACCTAGAACACCTCAGCAAAATGGAATTGCTGAAAGAAAGAATAGAACATTAATTGAAGCTGGTAGAACACTATTGAGTGACACCTCTCTTCCAGAATATTTCTGGGCTGAGGCAGTAAACACTGCATGTCATGTAATCAATAGGGCTTCTATCACCAAGAGCCACAAAATGACTCCCTATGAGATTATGAAAGGTAGAAAACCAAATCTATCCTACTTCAGGATCTTTGGTTGCAAGTGCTATATACTTAACAATGGCAAATCATATTTGACTAAGTTTGCTGCCAAATCCCAGGAAGGGATATTTGTTGGGTACAACATAAATAGTAAGGCCTATAGAGTCTTCAACTTGACTACTCAAGTTGTAGAGGAGTCTGTTCATGTTGTATTTGATGAAACAAGATTAATCAACTGTGAGTTGTCTTGTAGATCAAATGATTCAACAGGTATAAGCCAAAGGATGGACAAGCTTTCCATTACAGAAACATCAAAGGAAGATGGAGCATTGGAAAATGAAGGCTACTGTCCAGGGGGAGTACAAGACTCTTTAGAAGCTGATGAAAACCAGGAGGTACAGCATAATGAAGGAGCTGGAGATGTTCAACCTGAAGGAAACCTTCCTCCAGCTACAAGACATCTTAAAGATCATCCAGCTAATCAGATTATAGGTGATCCAAGCCAGGGAGTGCAGACTAGAAGTAGAAATCTGAGCACAGTTCTGCATTCAAGTTTCCTATCTCAAATGGAGCCTAAGAAGTTTGAAGAAGCCATCCAAGACCAACATTGGATTGATGCTATGCAAGAGGAGCTGAATCAATTCAGAAGGTGCAATGTCTGGGAGCTTGTTCCTAAACCAAAAGGCCACAATATAATTGGCACAAAATGGATCTATAGGAACAAGTTGAATGAGAGTGGAATAATTGTGAAGAACAAAGCTAGGTTGGTTGCTAAAGGATACAGGCAGGAAGAAGGGATTGACTTTGATCAAACATTTGCCCCAGTAGCAAGGCTGGAGGCAATCAGAATGTTCCTTGCCTATGCAGCATATCAAGACTTTAAAGTGTACCAGATGGATGTGAAATCAGCATTCCTGAATGGTGATTTAAAAGAGGAAGTCTATGTAGAGCAGCCATCAGGTTTTGTAGATCCTCTTAAACCTGATTATGTTTATAGGCTTAGGAAAGCTTTGTATGGGTTAAAGCAAGCCCCAAGGGCTTGGTATGAAACCCTGTCTACTTTTCTTATTGAGAATAAATTCTCAAGAGGGAAAATAGATAAAACTCTATTCCTTAGGGAATCTAAAAGTAAGATCATCTTAGTACAGATCTATGTAGATGACATAATCTTTGGATCTACTGAGAACAACCTTTGCAAAAAGTTTGCCAAACTTATGCAAGGGAAGTTTGAGATGAGCAGTATGGGGGAACTTATGTGCTTCTTGGGACTCCAAGTAAGACAGACTGAAGATGGCTTGTCCATATCCCAGTCTAAGTTCACCAAGGAATTAATTAAGAAGTATGGTATGGAGTCATCCTCCATCATGAGAACTCCTATGGGAACAAGTATGCCTATATGCAAAGATGATGCAGGTAAACCTGTTGATGAATCTTTGTATAGAGGAATAGTTGGCTCTCTACTATATCTCACTGCTAGTAGACCAGATATTATGTATGCTACATGTGTCTGTGCTAGGTACCAAGCCTGCCCTAAAGAATCTCATTATACTGCTGTCAAAAGAATTCTGAGATATCTTAAGGGCACACCTAATCTAGGCCTTTGGTACCCTAGGAATAGTGATTTTATACTAACAGGTTATTCAGATGCAGATTTTGCAGGCTGTAGAGAGGATAGAAAGAGTACTACAGGTACTTGTCAATTCTTGGGAGGAAGACTGATATCATGGAGCAGTAAGAAGTAGACCAGTGTGGCAATATCCACAGCTGAGTCAGAATATGTTACTGCTGGAAGCTGCTGTGCACAGCTATTGTGGATACAACATCAATTAAAAGATTATGGTATTCAAGTAAGTAGAACACCTTTATTGTGTGATTCTAAGAGTGCTATTTCTATTGCTAATAATCCTGTTTCTCATAGTAGAACTAAGTATATAGAAATTAAATACCATTTTCTTAGAGAGCATGTAGAAAGAGAAGACATCTCATTGGAATTTGTTAAAACAGATTATCAAATAGTAGATGTATTTACTAAGCCACTGGATGAAACAAAATTCAATAAATTTAAAATTGAATTAGGCATGCTGACCATTGATTAGTTTATCAACAAACTTTCAAGTGATATCAAGTGATATCAAGTGGTATTAAAAAAAAATATAGAAATTGGCTAAGTAAAATAGTGTCGACACATTCAGTGATAATGTGTCGACTCAGTAAAGTCATGTCGACTAGTCAGAGAAATTGTGTCGACACAGAGAATATGTGTCGACACTTAAGGGTCAAATAGTCGACTCATCTAGAAATATAGTGTCGACTTCACCAGAACATTGGTGTCGACACTTACAGATTTTGTGTCGACACATGAACAAAGAGTCGACATAGAATTTCTGATGCTCTACTATCTATCTCAGGTGTCGACATATCCTCAATTGGTGTCGACACATAGTAGACATAATTGTTTGTTGAGACAATAGAAGTTTGTGTCGACACATTCCATCTGTGTCGACACATTTAGATTGTTTTTGCCCGACTTTTGATCTTCTTTCTTTAGAGGGTATAAATAGGTCAACAACGTATTCTGTCGACACGCTCACAAGGTTTTTGAGACTAAAACCCTGTGTCGACATTCTCTCTCCTTCTCTCAAGCCTTCTCGACTGATTCAATGACGCCTAAGGTTGAAGATAACGTGAATGAAGGATATGAGCTGGTTAGGGCTGCGTTCGACACCGCCGCACCAGAATTCAAACAAGTTATTTCCCTTATTGCTGAAAATGGATTGGAATTTCTGGTTTCTGAACCAACGAAGATCTGGAAGAAGGAGGTACTTGAATTTTACACTTCTGCATCGGTGGATTCTTCTGGACTCAAGATCAAATCCACAGCTCATGGCACCAAGGTCAAACTTACTCTACGGAGTTTAAGACAAATTCTTCACTTGCCAAGCCTTGAAAATGAAGAAGAGGTTCCAGCCTCTAAGACAAGGGAGGCTCTCCAATGGTGTGGGTTGGATCCAACCATAAAGATTGGAGCAGCCATCAATAGAAAGGGAATGAATCACCAAGGCAAATTTCTGTCTGAGATAGTTGGAAAGGTGATTTTGTGCAAACTTGGAGGACATGATAGGTCTCAGCCTATATGTTCTGCCTTATGACAAGAATTGTTTTCAAAATTCCAACTGACTGGTCAGTAGTTGTATTTGATAAGATCAAGGAAGGACTTAAGAAGCCAAATCTGGCTAGGATTGTGAGTTTATACCTGACTGGAGTCATCCCAGAAGTTATGCAACAACTTACTGGGACTAAGATTAATCACATGAGAAAGATGGATATGAGATTATTCTCAAGATGGGATAGAGTTCTATCCAAAGAGATGCCTGAGGTGGACAGGCAGGATTCACCTGAGAAATCCCCAGGTCATGAACAAGGTACTGAGCAGCATCAAGAAGAACAAGTTAGAGAACCAGCTGAAGACCTGACTAGATCTACTCCAGCTCAGAAAGAAACATTACCTGCATAAGAGCAGGGGGAGAAAGTTCATTCTCCTGCTCAGGATATTACTAATCCTGCACAAGTGCAGGGGGAGCAAGATCATTCTCCTGCCCAGGACATTCCCCATACTGAACAGGTGCAGGGGGAGAAAATTTCTGAACAAGTCCAAGAGGTAGAAAGGGAAAACCTACCAGAAGATCTGAATATAGCTGATCTAGATGATTCATCTTCTGTTCAAGCTCAGAATGAATACACTCTCGATGAGTTGTTTCCTAATGTTGAAATTGCTACTGATAGAGTAGAGGAGGAACAAGACATTGAGAAGGCACTAGACATGGAGATAGAGCAAGCAATTGAGATAGAGAAAGAAGTTGAAAAGGAACAAGAAATTGAGGAGGAGCAAGTTGTTGTGGGGGAGTCTGTGAATGTTGAGGATGAACAACATATCACTGAGACAAACATTCCTCCTCCTCCTCCTAAAAGAGTTCAAATAGAAAGCTCATCAGATTCTGAGAATGAAGAAGCTAGAATGGCTAAGAAGAGGAAACTTATTGTCTTCAAGAGAAGGAGCAAAAGCTATAAGCAAGCACTACAGACCACAGATCACCAATCTCCATCTGAATTTAATTACTACAAGTTCATGGTAGATTGCAGGTGAAGCTGGATGAACAAAGAGTAGCTTTAGAGAAATATGTTGATGAGAATAATAAGTCACTTCAGTTTGACTTGGCTCAAGATATTAAATCTATCAGATTTGAGATAAATATGAATAAAAAGGAAATGACAGATTGCTTCTATAAGGGAGGTAATGCTGTAGTATTTTTGGCTAAACAACAACAGTCCATTCTTACTAAAGTAGATGATATTGCCTTGAAATAAGGTTATGTTTTGGAAAATCAGCTGAGGATGAATGATAATCTGGCTGAATCTCACCATGAGATTCTCAATAAGGTAGTAGATACTGCTGCAGGACTGTCTGCTGCAAGAGCTAAAGAAATGGAAGTGTATGATCAGAAACTCAAGGAGGCTATCACTTCAGTTCAAACTGCTATCACAACCTCTCAGACAGAGATATCTACTAAGCTTCAAAAGTTGAAACCATATTTTAAAGAGGGTGTGAATTATCTTGATGGCCAGATCTGATTTCAGAAGGATGATCTCAAAGACCATATTGAAAGAGAAGTCCTAAAGGGGGAGAGATTATTAGTTCATGCTGGCTCAGAACACACCAAATGGGTGACTAATAGTATTCAAGCCACATTGGGATATCCACCTTTATGTGATGATGATATGGTGGCTGAGTCAGGAATTCAACAAGGTTTACTTGAAGGCAATCAACCTGAGGTTGCCCAAGTCATTTACCCCCCTGTAGATTTTGATATGATTAATCAGCAAGTACAGGCTATGTATAGTCCTCCACAGGAGGTTACAAATATTGTTATTGAGAAAGTTGATAAGCCTGATGCAAGTTTGAAAGAACAACAAGATGCTCTACTGTCCAAGAAAAGATTTCGAGAGCAAGCTGAACTTAGGCCTGACTTTGAGCAATGGAGTCCCACTTCAAGAAACATTATACTAACAGCATGGAAGGCTGTAAAGGATCAAGTCCAGGAAAGAGGAAAGTGGTATAATGAGATTGAATGGCAAAAGTATGAAGCTAGGCAGGAGGCTATAGTTCAATATAGAAGAAAAGCCAAGATGGAGAGGCTACCACCAGATGCTCAGGAGCCAAGCAAATATTTTCCAAAGCCCTTTCACTACTTTGAGAGGCAAAGGCTCAAGGAAGAAGCTCAGAAGAAAGCTGATCTGAAAGGCAAGAAACCTGCTGAGGTTGCTGAACCAGCTGTGAAGGCTCAAATTCAATATGGCAAAGGAATTGTCATAAGAGAGCCTGATCAGTCTTAACTTAAACTTACCAGTCCTTTCAATTGTTTTGTAATGTTTTGTTAAGTCATTCAATGTAAACATCTGTAACAAACATTTCCAAGTTATAAACAAAACATTGTTCTGTAATCATTTATTAATGTTCATCTTTATTCTGTGATGAATTTGCTGTATGTTTTGTTTATTAAAGTATTCCTGTAATGTCATGCTTATATACATCATCATATTATATTTTTTAAATGGTGTATATCATTAGCTAAAAGGGTTATGACTTCTCCAAATAGGGGGAGATTGTTGGGTACATTGGAAAATGTGTACCTGATTTGAAGAAGCCTAACTTAGCTATATGATATACATCAAGGTGTATTTGATGTTATTTTGAGTTGACATGTGCAGATTAAGAAAGTACTAAAAGTACAGGAAATTATTCTAAGTCCATGTGTCGACACCAGAAAAAGCTATGTCGACACTTCAGAATAATTGTGTCGACACTTGAAGAAGACTGTGTCGACACAGAGAAAAATAGTCGACCACATTTATGTCGACACTGGGAAGCAGTGTCGACTCACAGAAGTATAGTCGATCTCAACTATGTCGACACTGGGAAGTAGTGTCGACTTACAGAAGTAGAGTCGACAACAGCTATATCAACACTGGGAAGCTGTGTCGACACATTGAGGCAGAGTCGACACCAGAAGGCAGTGTCGACACATTGAGGCAGAGTCGACACCAGAAGGCAGTGTCAACACATTGAGGCAGAGTCGACACATATTGGCAGGGTCAACGATAGTAGTGTCGACACCAGAAGACAGAGTCGACACATATTGGCAGAGTCGACAAAAGCTGTGTCAACACCTGAAGGCAGTGTCGACACATACTATGTTCTGAATCTATAACAACTGTGTCGACACACATGACTTGTATCGACACACTGCAAGTCTAGACCAAGTCATTTCCTGAAGAATGATGAAGTGCTTGAGTCGACACAAATTCTCAGTGTCGACTCATTCTCAAGATGAAGTTCTGAAGAAGCTGAGTCGACTTAAAGGCAAACCAGTCGATATCTTCAAAGGCTGTATCGACACCTAAGTTACTTGTGTCGACACATATAGACAGTTGGTCTCGACACTTTCTGACAGTCAGTCTCGACACTTTGCTATCCAAGACAAAGGCACAAGATCTGTTTGAAGATTTGACAGCTGTGGGTTGCAACAGGTTAACTGAAGCTGTCAGACTTGTCAGAAGACAGTTAGAAACTGGATCAGCCGGTTACCATGAAGAAGGTCTATAAATAGACAGATTCAGAAGGCGAGATAAAGGATTTGATTTTGAGAGTAACAAACATACAAACTGATTGAAGAATCAAATCAAGAAAGTGCAAGGCTCGGAAGAAGATCTTCATCAGAAGATCTAAGAAGACGATCTCAGGATCTGTCTAAGAAGAGTTCTATCAAGAATTCAGAAGTATCATCAAAGGTGTTGGATAGAGAGGGATCCAGCCACTTGAAGAAGAAGAAGGAAGCCGTCACTGGTTTCTCAAGAAGCTGTTTGGGAAATCAACTCAGCTAAGTTCAGATTCAAGAAGCTTTGAAGAAAACTCAGTTTCAGTTGATTTCATTCATCAGCTGATCAAGAACTGTCTTGTCCTTTTCTCTCTCATCAAGGGCAAGATAATACAAACTCTTTTCTAATTTCTGTAGGGTCTATCAATATAGATCTGAGTTGTAAGCCTATGTTATAAAGGCTGAGTGTAGGAGAGTTGATCTCTGAGTGGTAGGGCTGTTGCCTGAGTGTAGGAGAAAGTTTTTCTCTGAGTTGTAGGCCTTGTGTCAAGGCTGAGGTCGGGCTGTTGAGCCTGAGGTGTAGGAACCATTCTGGGTTCTGAGTTGTAGGAACCTTTCCAGGTTCTGAGCTGTAGGATCTGCTGATCTGAGTTAAAGAGGAAGTTTGGCCGAATCTAGCACACTGCTAGATAGGTGAAGGGGGAAAGTGGATGTACCCAGACCTTGGGGAACCACTATAAAACTGTGTGCAATCTGTGTTGTATGAATTTCTGTGATTGCTGTGCTGTGTGATTTAATTCAGTTATTATATTCTGCCTAAAAGTGAGAACAAGCTTTAGAACCTATTCACCCCCCTCTAGGTGTTTTGGTAGTCTTGAAAGTAAAACTATCAGAATCATATCTACGAAAGGAGAAATTTCCTCCACCTTAGCAGGAATGGGATGAGACGAAAGCTGAGCTGCAGCAGGAGCAGCCACAACAACAATTGGAGCAGCTAGAGCAGGGGGGATAATAATAGTTTTCCTAGAGCAATATTCTTGCTGGACTCCCTTGGGCGGACTCCCTGATGAAGCCTTGGCGGGCTGCAAACTCTTCTCACTGAGTTCGCAGAGGCGCTGTGGGCAAAGGATGCGAATAGAGTGGAGCCTCCACCAAAGCTGGAGTAACCGCATGCTGAGTGGTGGGCTAATCTAACCGCTGAGTGAGGGTAGCCAGAGCTTGGGTGATTGCCTTGAACTTCTGCGTTGTCTCTCTGCAGGATTGGTCTATGGATTCCCATGGAGTAGACCCGCTCGGGTTGGGAAGACAAGGATTCTTGGCGGACTCGCGATCAGCTATTGCTATCTGTAAGTCTTCAGAGTTCCACGCTCACGCACCAACTATTGGTATCAGAACTGACATCAACTCTCCACGCACGACCGCGAGAAGGATCTAATGGTGGAGGAAGAAGATTTTGGAACTACAAATATCTGCGACCAAACAACAGAGTGGAAAGAATGTCAATCGGTAACATCAAACTTGGCCCGAGGCGGCGAATGCCTCTCTTGCCCCGGGCTTTCCGTTGATTGAAAAGTGATTACAGCGATTACAAGGAAAGAGAAAGGATAGCTGTGATGGCAACAAATCGCAAAGCTCGAGAATCGAGACCGCAACTCTTAACAAGCGAGCTACTGGATTTGAGTCAGCCTGCTGTGGGTGTGTCGCCCTCTATGCCTGCTGTGGGTGTGACACCCTCTATTTATAGGCTCGGGGGCCTGCCCGAACTAGTAGGGCTAAAATAATCGCCTGCCCGGGATACAGGAGAACCTGATAGAGGTGAAAGGATACAAAAAAGGAGTAAAAAGACCAACTTCCAGACCGCATGACCAGGTACTTAGCCTTTGCGGTCTAGAGCTCTTTGTCAGGCGGTTGCTTGCTGCGGATTAGCCTATCTGTGCGGCCCGAGACTTCGGTCCGCCACAACATGAGAGTAAGCTTGAGGTAGGGTTGCAAACTCCTTGGTAAACAAATAGGTTTAAGATAACCATTCCGCATATATTCATTGCATTAGATACAACTGAATGATACAAATTTGTATGTATTTATTTATTTATTAATCATTATTATCTTATTTAATATTGCTTGATACATTTTCCCTATTATGGAAAATTGTTGGATTTTTCTAACATTCTTATGGGAAAAAGCTAAAATGTATTCAAATAAGCTCTTGTTTATATGTAAAAAAAAAAAAAAGCTCTTGTTTATATGCCCATCATTTAGATATAGAATAATTATATTATTTAATAATCATAATAATATTTATTAAATTTTGTTATGAAATATATCAATTAACATTATAAATGTTAATTAATAGTAACATATATATATATATATATATATATATATATATATATATATATATATATATATATATATATATATATATATATTTATATCTATATATATATATCTAAGGTATTTTAATTTAATATTTTAACGTTAGTATAAATATTAATGTTTATTATTATAATATATAATTATATATATATAAACCTTTTATGAGTTATTAAATTTACTATATATATATCCGGCCGCCCGCCCGGTAAAATGATTACATTCATTTAAATTATTTTTATATATTTAATATTTAAATATTTAAGTATTTTTATTAATTATTTGTTTTAATTCCCTAATCTAATTTAATTAATTAAAAGAAATAATTAAACAAAATTTAAAAAAAATGAGATATGTCAAGTGATAAATAAAGGGTGGTGTTAAAGGCACACCATTTTCGGCTATGTGCACACTTATCAAAAATATAATCCTTAATAATTTAGGTTTTCTAAATCCCACCCAACTAAAGTCGAAGCAGCCCGCCTCCCTCTTTCCGATACGCGCCTTTTTGAAATGCGTCTTCTACGTGCATTTTTATGAAACGTGTTCAACATGAAAGTTGTAGATCTCGACGATATCTACAACTTTCATGTTGAACACTTTTTTATTTAAAGCCGTTTATGCCCCCGATTTGGCCCCCGAAAAAAATCACGCGGGACACTTTGATTTGAAAAATCACGCGTGATTTTTTTCGGGGGCCAAATCGAGGGTCTAAACGGCTTTAAATCAAAAAGTGTTCAACATGAAAGTTGTAGATATCGTCGAGATCTACAACTTTCATGTTGAACACGTTACATAAAAATGCACGTATAAGACGCGGTTCAAAAAGACGCGTATTTCATTTTAAAAAAAACTATGCAATCACGGCAACGTCATCCTCCCCACAGCTCTTGTGGACATGTACTGCAGATGCGGGTGCGTTGAAGCAGCTTTGGAGGTGTTCCGCCGAGTTTCGAGCAAAGACGTCGTGCTTTGGAACGTGATGATCGGAGGGCTCGCGATGCACGGCCATGACCGCCTTGCCGTCGATCTGTTTGCTCTGATGAAGGAGACGGCAACGACGCCCAACGAGTCCACATACATTGCAGCTATGTTTGCTCAGACTGTGCACATAGTATTGGTGTGTACAAAGTCGAAGATGGTGTGCACATAAAATTTCAATGGATGCACATAGTATTGGTGTGCACAAAGCCGAGGTTGGTGTGCCTTTAACACAACCCTAAATAAAAAGCCCGGTTTTAGAATTTAAGTAATAGCTGTTTCGGCCCAGGATATAAATTATAGAATCCGAATGCTTTAATTGAAATATTACAAAAATCAGGCGGGCTATGGAGATCAACCAAGGCTATGATTGGGTTGGGACATATTGCTTACCCGTTGGCTATATGAAGAGCAGGTGTAATTGGGTGAGCCCGCCACATTTATTAATTTTTCGGAATTGGATGGGCAAAATCATAATTTCACATAGGTTTAGGACACCATAATAGTAGGTTTAGGAGACCTATTAAAATGTGGAGAGAGACCGATTTTATTGAGCTTGATCAGACGGTTGTTAAATTATGAAGTCAACATCCGACGGCTTATGGAATTTTGAACTCATGATATTCACAGGCTACAGTATTTCTTTATATATGATATATATACACACACACATATTGCTTACCTGTTGGCTATATGAAGAGCAGGTGTAATTGGGCCGGCCCGCCTCATTTATTAATTTTTCAGAATTGGATGGGCAAAATCGTAATTTCATATAGGTTTAGGACATCATAATAGTAGGTTTAGGAGGCCTATTAAAATGTGGAGAGAGAGCGATTTTATTGAGCTCAATCAGACTGTTGTTGAATTATGAAGTTAACATCCGACGGCTTATGGAATTTTGAACTCATGATATTCACAAACTACAGTATTTCTTTATATATGGTATATATATATATATACACACACAGTATTAAAAATAAATACGGCGGCCTGCTATTAACTTGAATTAAAAATTCATGTAAATAATTCTAGCCGTTGGATCAAGGAGATCTGACTTGCATATAGCTAATAAGAGCTTCATCTCCTCCCTCCCTGCAACACAAAACTCGACTCCATCATTGTCAATAACATCGCTGATGCCTTAGGTTTTTGGAGAGATCAGACGTCATAGAAATCATCGACTTCCCTTTCATTCTCCATTTTGATTTTTGGAGAGCTGCACAGTCGGACATTCCTTCATAGATAGGGTTCATTTTCTTGGAGGAAAAACCATCAAAATATGCAACCGCGTCTCCTTCCCACCATCTTCGGCTCCAAGTGCTATACATCTAGTTAGCCAACCTTCATATCTGCGACAAATCGATACCGCCCACATATCACGACGGACGGCGGAGTGTCGTGAGACTGCACTTCATCTTCTTTAGCATTTTTAGTCATTCAAATCATCAGATTACCACATTTGAATTGGATTAGTGAAATCCATGATAAGGTTTTATTCCTTTACCTTGGGAGCCGATTCAGTGTTCAGTGAAAGAAATCCAATTTTCTATTAATTTCTTGGAAGATATACAGGTATTGATGCTTCAGGACATTTGGTTGATTTCTATTTTTATTTAGAATAGATAAAGAGACGAATGTTGCCCGGGGCATGTCGGGGGAGGGCAAAGCCTCGCCCTTCGGGGGGAATTTTTTTTGGTCCAGGTATTAGACCGTGAAAACGGTCCGGGTTTAAATATCACGGGTTCCCTGTTTCGCGAAAATTTTGTTTCCCTCCTAGAGCAATTGTACCGCGCATTCTCCCTCTTCTCTTCCAAAGAGCTGCACATCTTTCCCCTTCTCCTTTCATTCGGCGAGCTGCGCATCTCTCCTTCTTCTTTCTTCCGGCGAGCTGCGCATCTTTCTCCTTCTCCTTTCTTCTGGTGAGCAACAAACCTTTCTCCTTATTGCCTTTCTACCGACGACTACTGCTGGTGCCATCCTCGCAAACTTCGTCCAAGCGACTGTCGTCCTATCTTGCGTCGAGAAGTGCATATTCACTCCGCCACCATGGAGAAAACAGGAGAAACTTTAGAGAAAAACATTCCGACAGTTAATGTAAGCGACCGTCATTCTATCTTTGTCTTTTCTGTAGTTCTGATTGTATGTTTGATCCTATTGGAGGTGTGATTGTAGGGTTTTGCAATGTGTTTTTTGTTGATTGTGTAAAATCCGATCGGAATTTGTTTATTTGAACTCCTACTGGGCTATTCTCCTGTAAGAATTTACCAGATATTTTCTGTTGCAGTTTTCCTTGTTTTGCAATTAAAGGTCTTTTATTTCTTAAACTATTGACTCCTTTTAATCCGTAGGAAAATGACGTTATTGTCTTTCCAACCGTGCACTCTGATGAGAAAGCCTACAATATGTACAGGGAGTACGCTCGCAAAGTTGGATTTAGTGTGCACAAAGAACATATCTTATATTGGACACATACTCGGATTGTCAAGGCAAGGGAATTTACATGTGCAAAAGCAGTCTATAAACAATTGAATCCAGAGAAGAATGTGCAAAGAAAATTCCATAAACTTGTCACTCGTACAAGGTGCTTGACTTGCTTTCATTTTGATGCTGATATAGAGGGAAAAAATTGGGAGGTGGTGAGATTCGTAGAGGAACACAATCACCCACTCGCTGTAGAAAATGACAGTCATTTGTTGAGATCTCATTTAGATATATCTGATGTCCAAGGAAGTCTTTTGAAGAGTATGATCGGTGCTGGGATCAAAACAATTCAAGCATACAACTTCATGGCTGATGAGGTGGGTGGATAAGAAAACATTGATTTTTGTAAAATAGATGCGTACAATTACGTACAATAAGAACAAAGAGCACTAATAGAAAGCGGCGATGTCATGAGTTTGCTGAAAATATTTAAGGAAAGATAAATGAGAGATAACATGTTCTCCTACGATGTCCAAACAGAAGAGTTAGGACGTCTGACTAGTTTTTGCTGGATGGATGGTCATAACAAGATTGATTAGGATGCGTTCGAGGATGTTATTATTTTTGATACCACTTATCGGTTGAATAAATATAATTTGAATTGCACTCTGTTTATTGGGATAAACCATCACTAGCAAAATATCTTTGTAGGTGGCGTCTTCGTTGCAGAGAAGACCATTGAATCTTTCTGTTTGATTTTTGATACATTTTAGAGATTTACCGGTGGAAAGCAACCAAACACAATTTTTATAGATTAGGATCACGCGGTGGTCATTGCAATTGCGAGAGTTTTCACTAGCACTCGACACCGCCTTTGTCAGTGACATATTTCGAAGAAAGCTCCTTCAAAGGTTCTATCCTTCAACAGTGATAAGAATATTAGAGCTTTATTTTACCATTACATGAGCAAATGGGACAATGAGGTTGAGTTTGATTCACATTGAAGCAGGATGATTTCAAGAGGCAACTTGAAGGACAATAGATGGATTTCTGATCTGCATAAAATTAGAAATAGATGGTCCACTGCATTTAATAAAGTCATTCTAGATCTTGACATTCTATCTACTCAGAGAAGTGAATTTGCAAACAATGTTTTACATGTGTATGCAAAACCAACAAATTCCCTTGTTGAGTGTTATACCGGGATGGAGAAGATGAATTCATCTTGGCGTAAATCTGAATATGATGAAGATTTCAAGTGCAAGCGTGGTACCATCACTTTGAAATTTAAAAATAGCCCTTTATTAAAACAAGCTTCCAAAGTATACAGAAGAAAATTGTTCTCCGTTTTCGAACAAATTTTTATGGATGGAGTTGTTAGTGTGTGCATTAGTGAGGAAGTTAGATATGAGGATGCATATATTTTATATGTCACTAGATATTATGATGCTTCTGTAGATGACAAGCAATGAGTAGTTAAAGTTAACTCTAACACATTTGATGTTATGTGTTCATGCAAGGGTTTTAAAACAAAAGAAATGTTGTGCAAACACATCTTAAGTGTATACAAATCGAAGAATGTAAAGCAAAAAAAATTCTTGTTGTCTACTAAAGAGATTCACTCTTGCGACCAAGAAAGAATTGGACCTTTCAAAGAGCACTTTCATGAAAGAAGTCAAACCTAACTTGGTGTTTAAAAATCATCTTTTACGGTTCACTTACGACTTAGCCCAAAATGTTGATACGCGTCATCCGGCCCAACAACATGTCTTGGCTGCCTTGACTGAATTGAGGAGGAGCATGAAAGATATTGTAGACAAACAAGAGAGGTTGAATAAAAGATTTAATAAAGAAAATTTTCAAAGTACAAATATGTTGAAGGATCCAAAATGAGCATGTACTAAAGGTTTGTTAAATGCTCGATTGAAGAGTTTTTTTCGAAAAACCGACAAAGAAGCATAGTAAGTTTGCATTTTTTATATTTGATTTATAAAGTTACTTTCCTTATACTTGTAACTATATTTAATTTAAATAATGTGCAAACTATGTAGGGAGAAAAAAAGAGCCTTAATCTTCCATAGGACGATCAGATGAACAACCAAATGAGTTCGATTTTATGGGAAGTGGAAATTTTGAGAAAAGTCCCGACAATATGTCCCCCAATGTGTTCAATGAGGCGATTGACGAAGTGTCTTTCTCCGCGCCCTTCAATTTTTTTAGTGTCCCTGATGTGCTTCTTTGGTGAACATTCATAGATTTTTTATTTGTTAACGCTTTTGTATCCATGTACTCACAAACCTTCATAGGCTCTGTAATGTTATTATTCTATGAAATTGTAGCCGAATTCAGTTTAATGTTCTGGTATTGTATATTCTGTGTGTTTGGACAAAAAAACTGTAATATCTGATATTGTGTAGATCCAGCCAGATTTGTACCGTGCTTGGACAAAAAAACTGTAATGCTTTCTACTTTCATTACTTCCAGCATTATGCCTTCACTAACACCATAAAATCCACTATCAGATGGGATTAGAAATAAAACTACCATGATAGAAGGTAAGATATTTCACATGTATTAGATCAATTAGTCCATACAACAAATTGATCTAAAAGCTCCTTATCCATAACAGATAAGCTAGAAGGTAAGATATTTCACATGTATTAGAAATAAAACTACCATGATAGAAGAATCAAACAAGCTCCTTATCGATAGTAAAAGAAATGAATGAGCCCAGTCCATTCAACTAAAAGCTCCTTATCATCCAGTTATCCAAATTTTTGGATATTCTAAGATACTAAGTCAAAATGCCTATTTACTGTATCTAACATTTAAATAAGAAATGAAGGAGTAGGATGTTTTATATACAATCGCATGTAAGTAGTCTGCATAAACCAACTTAAACAAACAATATAGTTCTCACAGCTAAATAGTTTGAATAAATTCAATTGTTAACTATTGCTTTGAGCAAAAAAGCTCAATCATTTCGACCGCAATTTCGGCCCTGAATTTAGGCATGTTCTTCTGCAAGCCTTTGAATGATGACCAAGATATTGATTTTGTGCTGGCTATCGTCTCCATGTACTTTAAGACAAATATCCCACAGTCGCCGCCTCCTTCTTGTGTAGGTGCCTCCCCCACTGTTTTGATATCCCAATTATGTATCCCAGTTGGTAGTGACTTGTTTGTATCCTATTGCAAGCCAGATATCTGTGAAAAAGTAACACCTTAGGAAAAAATATGTAGTACAACCCAAAAATAAATAAACAAAGTATACCAATGAGGAGAATGTATAATGATTCATCCGATTGGGCATGGAATCATAAAAGTACCACATCTCTTCTTTTAAATTGCACGTTAATAATTCCTAGTGGCCTGACAAGTGCACTGACATCAAAATGATATCGGTCGCTTGGATATTTGTTGGGGATATGTGGGTCAATAATTGTTCGTAGCCGGCATCGCAACTCTTATAATACTACATGGATATAATATTTTAACATAACATCACAAGAGAACAAACAATATAAAAATTTAAATGAAGTGCAATATAACACTTACTGCATAACTTGGAGAGACATAATTTTTTTTCCATGCCTTCTTAGATTTGCTCCTCCGAATGTTCATCACAACGGTAAATGAATCTAGATGGATATCCATTAGCCATCTTTGTCGCAATAAATCCTCCATAGCTGCTCTAGTTATGGTTGTGTTGTCACAATCGAATAAATAGTCCCTATAATATATAAAGAGAAAAAATGAGTCACAACATAATGAAATACTCATGTTGTACCATCTAGCATAAAATGCACATCCATCACAAGCACAATTAACTCTCTGTTGAAGCCAAAATTGACCGAAGTCTAAATTGACTTCCGTGGAGTTCGGGGTCCCAAAAGAGGGGTGACCGCACACCTACTACACTCAAATGAACGATCTAGGCTCTAGACTAGGAACGTAAGGGACAGACCCAAGGTCTCAGCGTGGAGGACCCACCGCATACCCGGAAGACTAACGAACTCTTCCCCTCCCAAGCCAAAGGCTGAGCTAAGACACCTTCGGAGGGCGCTCTTGGCCGACCGGAACATCTAAGGAGGGTCTCAAGACCAACTCTCTCCTATCCAGATGTGTCTCCTTGGGTCAATACAAAATGCTCCTCAAACGCGCTACTAAAGGCGCAACATCGCCGAGCAGTTCCACAACTCGCTGCCCAACTGGGCTACAAACAGCGCGACTCCGCTGCCTTAAAAGGCTATCAATAGGCCAACAGGGGCTTCCCGGCATAAACCTCGGGGCTCCCACGGGACGAGCGGTTCACGAGCACACCGCTCGCCCAAAGCAAAAAGAGTAAAACGCACATTCCCAGAGCATCACAGATTATAAATTATTACAGGAATATTAATTCCATACATCGGCACGCAGGCCGGCAATATAAATAAAAGAAAGGCCTTCGAGGGCCGGCACGAGCTTGGGCTTAAGCCCGCTATTCCCCGCTTGGTACTGCAACACCTGTACGCCAACGTCTCGACGAACGACTGCCAGCTGAACAACAGACGGCTAACATAAACGGGCCAAACATATTTCGTACACCCCTTTTTCGGGGCTACGGTGCGCATTCCCTGCAAACATATAATATCCAACTTCCACGGAGTCTTCTCCGGGAACCCCAGAACATCACCGATCCGGCTCATACGTCCGGACGGGCTTCACACAGAACATCACCAATTCGGCTCGTACGTCCGAATGGGCTTCACACAGCACATCACCAATTCGGCTCGTACGTCCGAATGGGCTTCACACAGCATGCCTAAATCCGTACTCACACTTACGGATACTAGATGCAAATAATAGCGGGGACGTACACGTCAACCCGCCGGAGAGCTCCCTTCCCCCGCCCATTGGTGGAGAGGGGCTTCCATGCAAATATGCAAAATAAGGGCTTCACCTGCCCAAGAAGAAACATCGTTACCCTTGGCGCGTGCTTGGTGGCGGTGCTGGTGGCCGATCTCCCTTTTAGGCCGAGCTTTGCTCGAGGCGGCGATGACGGCGGTCGGGCTCCCTTTTTAGGCCGAGCCTTGCTCGGGGCGACGACGGCGGTGGCCGGCCTCTCTTTTAGGCCGAGCCTTGCTCGAGACGACGACGGGAAGTGGGGGCCGAGCGTCGGCCCCGCTGAAGGCGGCGACGAGAAGAAGGGGCCGAGAGGAGCTCGGCCCCGCGGGAGGCGGCCTGGAAGAAGAAGGGGCCGAGAGGAGCTCGGCCCCGCTGGAGGCGGCGACAGGAAGAGGGGGCCGAGAGGAGCTCGGCCCCGCTGTGCTGTTTTAGGCCGGGAAAAAGAGAGGGGCCGAGCCCTAACTCGGGCTTGCCGGCGGCGGGAGAGGAGGAGCTCTAGGGCCTTTTTTCCTTCTTTGACCTGACAATCCTTGAGAACAACACGCTCTTGAATCTACTATCAAGCATGCCCCGCTGGAGGAGCTCGACCCTGAACCTCCATCAAGCATGCAAGCGGTCCAACTGTGGTCGGGGTGAGAGAAACTTGGCCCCGGCCGGCGACTGGAAGAGGGGGCCGAGAGGAGCTCGGCCCCGCTGGAGGCGTCCTGGACGGGAAAACCCAAAGGGGGCAGCGATGGCGGAGCTCGGCCTGGACGGGAAGTGGCGGCGATGGCGGCGGTCGGGCCTGGACGGGAAGTGGCGGCGATGGCGGAGCTCGGCCTGGACGGGAAGTGGCGGCGATGGCGGAGCTCGGCCTGGACGGGAAGTGGCGGCGATGGCGGAGCTCGGCCTGGACGGGAAGTGGCGGCGATGGCGGAGCTCGGCCTGGACGGGAAGTGGTGGAGGGGGCGAAGCTCGGCCTGGTGTTGGGCGGCTGAAGCCAACGGCGGGAGAGGAGGAAGAGGCCGGGCTGGCGTCGAGCTCCAGGCGGTCGACTAGAGAGAGGAAGAGGGGCGCTGGCTGGGCTGCTGGCCGGTCGACGAGGGAGAGGCGGAGAGGATGGCGTCGGGCTTTGCTCCAGGCTTGGCCGGCCAGATCTGAAAAGCCCTATGCTCCCCCTTTCTCCCTGCCTTTTTTTTTTCTCCTTGCTCCCGTACCCCCCCACCTGCTCCTCTTTTCTTGTTCTCTTTTTTATTTCTTTTTGCTTTTTCTTTTGTTTTTGCTCTGTACCCGAGCTCCTTCCCTCCCCCTTGCCAACTTCCCCTTTTGTTCCTTCTTAAATGATTTCCCCTATTATACAATATATTATATTATATGTATAATATGTATATATTGTATTATACACGTATCAAAATCATACGTCTGTAAACACCCGCACGCCCGCACGAGCATCCGCATGCCTTCGAACGAGGCTGCACCCAAACGTCGCTCGTAGCATGTTCCGAGTCCGTCACTTGGGGAGGATCCCGCTCGCCCGGATACGGGGTTGTACACAATCCCCGCTCTTTGCGAGGTTGGTACAAGCTCGGAAAGAAATGTCCAACCCCAAGTATCCGGCGAGTGGGAGCCGACCCAAAGAAAAATTTTGAGAGAAATCTGAAAACTGCACTTAGGACACTAATCTCTTTGTGCCCATTTTGATCATTCTGGACCACTCGATACTTGTAACGCTCCATGCTACCGAAATGCCCTTATATCCTTACTTACAATAAGTATACATGGGGCCTAGCCCGGCTCGAGGCGTCGATGAAGTAGCTAAACCGGAGCGTCTCAAAAGACAACCTTTCCCCCACAGGCGAGCCTTCAGACCTGCCAGCTTGATGGGAGCCTGCGCAGCGGGTCTACCTGGGGCCGAGCCCGGCTCGGGGTGTCGATGACGATCAAACCAATCCTATCCCCCACAGGCGAGCCTACGGACCTGCCAGCTAGATGGGAGCCTGCGCAGCGGGTCTACCTGGGGCCGAGCCGAGCTCGGGGTGCCGATGACGATCAAACCAAACCTCTCCCCCACAGGCGAGCCTTCGGACCTGCCAGCTAGATGGGAGCCTGCGCAGCGGGTCTACCTGGGGCCGAGCCGAGCTCGGGGTGCCGATGACGATCAAACCAAACCTCTCCCCCACAGGCGAGCCTTCGGACCTGCCAGCTAGATGGGAGCCTGCGCAGCGGGTCTACCTGGGGCCGAGCCGAGCTCGGGGTGCCGATGACGATCAAACCAAACCTCTCCCCCACAGGCGAGCCTTTGGGGCCGACCGAGCTCGGGGTGCCGATGACGATCAAACCAAACCTGGCGAGCACCTGCAGCTAGATGGGAGCCTGCGCAGCGGGTCTACCTGGGGCCGAGCCGAGCTCGGGGTGCCGATGACGATCAAACCAAACCTCTCCCCCACAGGCGAGCCTTCGGACCTGTCCAGCTAGATGGGAGCCTGCGCAGCGGGTCTACCTGGGGCCGAGCCGAGCTCGGGGTGCCGATGACGATCAAACCAAACCTCTCCCCCACAGGCGAGCCTTCGGACCTGCCAGCTAGATGGGAGCCTGCGCAGCGGGTCTACCTGGGGCCGAGCCGAGCTCGGGGTGCCGATGACGATCAAACCAAACCTCTCCCCCACAGGCGAGCCTTCGGACCTGCCAGCTAGATGGGAGCCTGCGCAGCGGGTCTACCTGGGGCCGAGCCGAGCTCGGGGTGCCGATGACGATCAAACCAAACCTCTCCCCCACAGGCGAGCCTTCGGACCTGCCAGCTAGATGGGAGCCTGCGCAGCGGGTCTACCTGGGGCCGAGCCGAGCTCGGGGTGCCGATGACGATCAAACCAAACCTCTCCCCCACAGGCGAGCCTTCGGACCTGCCAGCTAGATGGGAGCCTGCGCAGCGGGTCTACCTGGGGCCGAGCCGAGCTCGGGGTGCCGATGACGATCAAACCAAACCTCTCCCCCACAGGCGAGCCTTCGGACCTGCCAGCTAGATGGGAGCCTGCGCAGCGGGTCTACCTGGGGCCGAGCCGAGCTCGGGGTGCCGATGACGATCAAACCAAACCTCTCCCCCACAGGCGAGCCTTCGGACCTGCCAGCTAGATGGGAGCCTGCGCAGCGGGTCTACCTGGGGCCGAGCCGAGCTCGGGGTGCCGATGACGATCAAACCAAACCTCTCCCCCACAGGCGAGCCTTCGGACCTGCCAGCTAGATGGGAGCCTGCGCAGCGGGTCTACCTGGGGCCGAGCCGAGCTCGGGGTGCCGATGACGATCAAACCAAACCTCTCCCCCACAGGCGAGCCTTCGGACCTGCCAGCTAGATGGGAGCCTGCGCAGCGGGTCTACCTGGGGCCGAGCCGAGCTCGGGGTGCCGATGACGATCAAACCAAACCTCTCCCCCACAGGCGAGCCTTCGGACCTGCCAGCTAGATGGGAGCCTGCGCAGCGGGTCTACCTGGGGCCGAGCCGAGCTCGGGGTGCCGATGACGATCAAACCAAACCTCTCCCCCACAGGCGAGCCTTCGGACCTGCCAGCTAGATGGGAGCCTGCGCAGCGGGTCTACCTGGGGCCGAGCCGAGCTCGGGGTGCCGATGACGATCAAACCAAACCTCTAGATGGGAGCCCCCGGGTCTACCTGGGGCCGAGCCGAGCTCGGGGTGCCGAGACGATCAAACCAAACCTCTCCCCCACAGGCGAGCCTTCGGACCTGCCAGCTAGATGGGAGCCTGCGCAGCGGGTCTACCTGGGGCCGAGCCGAGCTCGGGGTGCCGATGACGATCAAACCAAACCTCTCCCCCACAGGCGAGCCTTCGGACCTGCCAGCTAGATGGGAGCCTGCGCAGCGGGTCTACCTGGGGCCGAGCCGAGCTCGGGGTGCCGATGACGATCAAACCAAACCTCTCCCCCACAGGCGAGCCTTCGGACCTGCCAGCTAGATGGGAGCCTGCGCAGCGGGTCTACCTGGGGCCGAGCCGAGCTCGGGGTGCCGATGACGATCAAACCAAACCTCTCCCCCACAGGCGAGCCTTCGGACCTGCCAGCTAGATGGGAGCCTGCGCAGCGGGTCTACCTGGGGCCGAGCCGAGCTCGGGGTGCCGATGACGATCAGACCAAACCTCTCCCCCACAGGCGAGCCTTCGGACCTGCCAGCTAGATGGGAGCCTGCGCAGCGGGTCTACCTGGGGCCGAGCCGAGCTCGGGGTGCCGATGACGATCAGACCAAACCTCTCCCCCACAGGCGAGCCTTCGGACCTGCCAGCTAGATGGGAGCCTGCGCAGCGGGTCTACCTGGGGCCGAGCCGAGCTCGGGGTGCCGATGACGATCAAACCAAACCTCTCCCCCACAGGCGAGCCTTCGGACCTGCCAGCTAGATGGGAGCCTGCGCAGCGGGTCTACCTGGGGCCGAGCCGAGCTCGGGGTGCCGATGACGATCAAACCAAACCTCTCCCCCACAGGCGAGCCTTCGGACCTGCCAGCTAGATGGGAGCCTGCGCAGCGGGTCTACCTGGGGCCGAGCCGAGCTCGGGGTGCCGATGACGATCAAACCAAACCTCTCCCCCACAGGCGAGCCTTCGGACCTGCCAGCTAGATGGGAGCCTGCGCAGCGGGTCTACCTGGGGCCGAGCCGAGCTCGGGGTGCCGATGACGATCAACCAAACCTCTCCCCCACAGGCGAGCCTTCGGACCTGCCAGCTAGATGGGAGCCTGCGCAGCGGGTCTACCTGGGGCCGAGCCGAGCTCGGGGTGCCGATGACGATCAAACCAAACCTCTCCCCCACAGGCGAGCCTTCGGACCTGCCAGCTAGATGGGAGCCTGCGCAGCGGGTCTACCTGGGGCCGAGCCGAGCTCGGGGTGCCGATGACGATCAAACCAAACCTCTCCCCCACAGGCGAGCCTTCGGACCTGCCAGCTAGATGGGAGCCTGCGCAGCGGGTCTACCTGGGGCCGAGCCGAGCTCGGGGTGCCGATGACGATCAAACCAAACCTCTCCCCCACAGGCGAGCCTTCGGACCTGCCAGCTAGATGGGAGCCTGCGCAGCGGGTCTACCTGGGGCCGAGCCGAGCTCGGGGTGCCGATGACGATCAAACCAAACCTCTCCCCCACAGGCGAGCCTTCGGACCTGCCAGCTAGATGGGAGCCTGCGCAGCGGGTCTACCTGGGGGTCTCCTCTCCAACACAACTGCTACGTCCTCCCTCTTGGGAACCAGAGGGGAGACGAAATGCTAGGATGGTTAAAATCGAATAAAGAGGAGTGGGAGGGGACTTCTTTTATCACATGACCCTGGTCGTCACTTAGTTCATCTTCTATAGCCAAGACGTTCGCATGAGTTCTTCCGTGCTGGTCACTCTCCACGCTCACCGCACCATAACTGTTGAAGCCAAAATTGACCGAAGTCTAAATTGACTTCCGTGGAGTTCGGGGTCCCAAAAGAGGGGTGACCGCACACCTACTACACTCAAATGAACGATCTAGGCTCTAGACTAGGAACGTAAGGGACAGACCCAAGGTCTCAGCGTGGAGGACCCACCGCATACCCGGAAGACTAACGAACTCTTCCCCTCCCAAGCCAAAGGCTGAGCTAAGACACCTTCGGAGGGCGCTCTTGGCCGACCGGAACATCTAAGGAGGGTCTCAAGACCAACTCTCTCCTATCCAGATGTGTCTCCTTGGGTCAATACAAAATGCTCCTCAAACGCGCTACTAAAGGCGCAACATCGCCGAGCAGTTCCACAACTCGCTGCCCAACTGGGCTACAAACAGCGCGACTCCGCTGCCTTAAAAGGCTATCAATAGGCCAACAGGGGCTTCCCGGCATAAACCTCGGGGCTCCCACGGGACGAGCGGTTCACGAGCACACCGCTCGCCCAAAGCAAAAAGAGTAAAACGCACATTCCCAGAGCATCACAGATTATAAATTATTACAGGAATATTAATTCCATACATCGGCACGCAGGCCGGCAATATAAATAAAAGAAAGGCCTTCGAGGGCCGGCACGAGCTTGGGCTTAAGCCCGCTATTCCCCGCTTGGTACTGCAACACCTGTACGCCAACGTCTCGACGAACGACTGCCAGCTGAACAACAGACGGCTAACATAAACGGGCCAAACATATTTCGTACACCCCTTTTTCGGGGCTACGGTGCGCATTCCCTGCAAACATATAATATCCAACTTCCACGGAGTCTTCTCCGGGAACCCCAGAACATCACCGATCCGGCTCATACGTCCGGACGGGCTTCACACAGAACATCACCAATTCGGCTCGTACGTCCGAATGGGCTTCACACAGCACATCACCAATTCGGCTCGTACGTCCGAATGGGCTTCACACAGCATGCCTAAATCCGTACTCACACTTACGGATACTAGATGCAAATAATAGCGGGGACGTACACGTCAACCCGCCGGAGAGCTCCCTTCCCCCGCCCATTGGTGGAGAGGGGCTTCCATGCAAATATGCAAAATAAGGGCTTCACCTGCCCAAGAAGAAACATCGTTACCCTTGGCGCGTGCTTGGTGGCGGTGCTGGTGGCCGATCTCCCTTTTAGGCCGAGCTTTGCTCGAGGCGGCGATGGCGGCGGTCGGGCTCCCTTTTTAGGCCGAGCCTTGCTCGGGGCGACGACGGCGGTGGCCGGCCTCTCTTTTAGGCCGAGCCTTGCTCGAGACGACGACGGGAAGTGGGGGCCGAGCGTCGGCCCCGCTGAAGGCGGCGACGAGAAGAAGGGGCCGAGAGGAGCTCGGCCCCGCGGGAGGCGGCCTGGAAGAAGAAGGGGCCGAGAGGAGCTCGGCCCCGCTGGAGGCGGCGACAGGAAGAGGGGGCCGAGAGGAGCTCGGCCCCGCTGTGCTGTTTTAGGCCGGGAAAAAGAGAGGGGCCGAGCCCTAACTCGGGCTTGCCGGCGGCGGGAGAGGAGGAGCTCTAGGGCCTTTTTTCCTTCTTTGACCTGACAATCCTTGAGAACAACACGCTCTTGAATCTACTATCAAGCATGCCCCGCTGGAGGAGCTCGACCCTGAACCTCCATCAAGCATGCAAGCGGTCCAACTGTGGTCGGGGTGAGAGAAACTTGGCCCCGGCCGGCGACTGGAAGAGGGGGCCGAGAGGAGCTCGGCCCCGCTGGAGGCGTCCTGGACGGGAAAACCCAAAGGGGGCAGCGATGGCGGAGCTCGGCCTGGACGGGAAGTGGCGGCGATGGCGGCGGTCGGGCCTGGACGGGAAGTGGCGGCGATGGCGGAGCTCGGCCTGGACGGGAAGTGGCGGCGATGGCGGAGCTCGGCCTGGACGGGAAGTGGCGGCGATGGCGGAGCTCGGCCTGGACGGGAAGTGGCGGCGATGGCGGAGCTCGGCCTGGACGGGAAGTGGTGGAGGGGGCGAAGCTCGGCCTGGTGTTGGGCGGCTGAAGCCAACGGCGGGAGAGGAGGAAGAGGCCGGGCTGGCGTCGAGCTCCAGGCGGTCGACTAGAGAGAGGAAGAGGGGCGCTGGCTGGGCTGCTGGCCGGTCGACGAGGGAGAGGCGGAGAGGATGGCGTCGGGCTTTGCTCCAGGCTTGGCCGGCCAGATCTGAAAAGCCCTATGCTCCCCCTTTCTCCCTGCCTTTTTTTTTTCCTTGCTCCCGTACCCCCCCACCTGCTCCTCTTTTCTTGTTCTCTTTTTTATTTCTTTTTGCTTTTTCTTTTGTTTTTGCTCTGTACCCGAGCTCCTTCCCTCCCCCTTGCCAACTTCCCCTTTTGTTCCTTCTTAAATGATTTCCCCTATTATACAATATATTATATTATATGTATAATATGTATATATTGTATTATACACGTATCAAAATCATACGTCTGTAAACACCCGCACGCCCGCACGAGCATCCGCATGCCTTCGAACGAGGCTGCACCCAAACGTCGCTCGTAGCATGTTCCGAGTCCGTCACTTGGGGAGGATCCCGCTCGCCCGGATACGGGGTTGTACACTCTCGCCATACCGACTCAATGTCGAGTCTATGAGTTGTCTTACAGTCGCTGTCAAATATGATCGTCCCGGGAATTAGATTTCTTCTTTGGAGTTCCCGGTCGCTTTGGCAGATTGATGTGCTCTTTTGCAGTTTTTTGAATCGGGGGTCTATTCACTAACTCAAATTGTTTCCTTTGTTGATTTTTTTGGGTAGACGGGGCTAAGGTGTAAGTGGGTGAAGATAGTGTGGGGGCGGCTGCTTCAGGAACATACCCTTGCGACATCAACTTAACATGAAAACAAGAGAATCAAATTTCTCTTGGAAGGAGGTACGCAACACACAGAGCTCAATAAGAATCATTTCCTCTGACTGTCCAATCTCCCTTTTAATTAACTTTTTCAAATCCCTCTCTTTTTTCTTCTCCTTCTCCTTCCTACTCTTCTCCTTCATTCTTTCAGCCTTCTCCTTGTCCATCAACTCCTCTGCCCCTTTCTTAAATTTTCCAATATTCTGCTTCACTGACTTTAATTTTAGAACATCCTCAAAGTCAGAGTCTGACTCATCGATCCTATATCTTTCTTGATCCTCTGAACTAAAGTAAACAAAGGCTGACTTTACCTATACGTAAGATGGGTTGTGAAAAACACACTCTAGAACAAAACAAAACAAAACAAACCACAAGTGACAAAAATGACCAAACCAACTGCAAGCTACCTCTTTCTTCAGAAACAAAAATCTCGAAAGATCTTCATAGAACTTATGAGAAAAACCGCCTTTAGCAGCCCACCGACACAACCATGGTTGAGCCATCACATTCATTGACACCTGGATGTTGGTATGTTCGAAAAACCATACCTAGAAGATAGTAAATTTTTTTTTTAAAAAAATAAAATAACAATGGTTCAACAACATAATCAGTATAAAACAAACAAAAAACTTACAACTAGAATAATAGAGCACCCTTCGAGGTAATCTAGACTTGCTGGTTCTTTTAGGGAGCAACTGAGTTTATGCAGATCATCAAACTGCTGATGCAGAAATGCATGGACGGCCTTGGGCTAATTATATCTTCTAAATTATTCTAATCCACTAACTTTTTCCAGGTATAGTGGGAGTCTAAGAGACTTTAAGGGAAATAAAAGCTGGCATAATACGTACTTAACCAAAGCATCAACCCTTCGCTTTTCAACTTCATCTGAATCCTCCTTAAGATTAGCTAGTTCATTTAGATGGTTTACAAGATCGGCATGTATCACACTAAATAATGGTAATCTCTTGAAATTATAATCAAGTCCCCTATTGGGTAGGGCGAGTATAACATCCACCTCTTTCACAGTCAGTTTAATATTATACTGCCTTAATAGAAAGGCAGATTTGTCCGGCCTGTACAGCCGAATGAGTCGGTACAAAAGGGGAATGTTTTGGGATACATTGGGCAAGGTGAAGAAATACATCAATGAAGAATTGATTAGCATCTCCCTTGAAGCGTCTGAAATGACATCCAACAACGGCTCAACTTGTTTCTTAAATGTCGAAATCACGCTTCTAGTGTTAAGGTATGTACCGGTTGGTTGGTCTTCCATCTACATATACAAATTAATAAACCAAGGTTATTATCCTGGATAGATTCAGTGGGATATACAAAAGTTTGTGCTAAAATTTTTTTGATGTTGTTGCCACCATACGGGATAGATCCAACCGGATCTTAAAAATTTTATGCCAAAAAAATTGAATCTAAACTAAACAACATTCAATCACAAACTGCAGTCAGTTAATAGTTTTATGCACAAAAGCACTAAAAATCACCACAAAAACTAAATGCATGACAGGAAGAATGCAGTATAATCATCCATAATGAGAAAAAACATAAAGAATAAAAACAAATACCTTGGCGACCTTATCACAGCCCCAAATAGAAATAAAACCCTATTTGCATCTTTCTCCCGCGGCCGAATAGGGCCTCTGCGCTCCTTCCCGTGGCCGAAGTGATCTTCTATCTAGCGGCACAAGGTTTTCCCAGACACTTAGGGCATGACACATCGCGCTTTCCATCCCGGTGACGGTATGTGCAGAGGAGGCATTTGACAGAGAAGCAAGAAAGAAGTGGAGGAGCTGACTGTTATCCTTTCTCCGGCAAGGCGAGGCATTTTTGTACGTGATATTTAGGGCACGTTCCTGATGACGGTTTCAGCGTAGGAGGAGCACGCACTTGAATTTAAAAATGAGAAGGAATTTTGCGTGAATGGGTCCCAGTTGTTTCCACGGTATTTAAACCTAGACCGTTTTCATGGTTCGATACCCGGACCAAAAAAAAATTATCCGGGGATGGGCGAAGTAGAGAAAAGGACAAATGCTTTCGCGGGTATGCCAGGGCAGGCGAAGCCTTGTCAGCCAGGAGCAAGCGAAGCTCTCTACCTTGGAACTCTCTCTCCCTCTCTCTCTCTTCCTATCTGTCGCACACTCTCCCCCTCTCCTTATTGGAACCGATGAATCACATTCCCTATGTTTGAGAATATTAACTCCCAGGTTGTATTTGATCATGTCTTGTGTTGATAGAGTGTGCAGGTTGACAGGTGCAAGCCAAGAAAAAGACTCCAATGGAAACTAATGCCAAGCGGTAGAAGTTACCGACGAGCGGTAGTCATGAATTAATTAGACAGAGCTCTCGGGAACCTACCACTCCGCGCTAGTTCTACCGCCCGCGCTAACGGAAGGAATTATTTTGGCCAGCCTCTCGGGAAACTAGCGTGAAGAGGTAGTTCTTACAGTGCCACGCTAGGCTCTCGACGAATGCATGATTTCTCTAGTAACCGATCTACCGCTAGGCGATAGGTGTTACTATGCCACACTAGCCTCTTGACGAATGCCGAGTATGATTTCTCGAGTAACCAATCTACCGCCAGGCGATAGGTGTTACTGCAAACCTACCGTCGGGCACTAATCTTACAGCTGGCGGTAGCCTATTTTCATGAAGACATATAAAAGGCCGCCTCGGTTTCCGTGCCTTTGTATTAAAGACTGAAAAGTGATGAGAGTTTGTGAATTTTAGGTTTCGGCTGCCCCCTTGTACTCCGTTACAAAAGTCTCCGCCGAAGAAGAAGAAAGTCGTCTCCCTCCCATTCGTGAACGATGAAATCTGACGATCCAAGATCTACATCGAATACGAAAAGCTGACCAGTTGTTAGCAAACGTAGATCTCAAGCACCGGCCGCAGATCGCACAACGGAGAAGTCGTCAAGGGGGATAACTTAAACTTTTAGGTTATTTACATTCTTTATTCTTGTAATCTTTTCTTTTTCTAAATCTTATGGCGAGGAAAATCGACCGATAAGGGTCGTCAGAATCCGGGTAGGATTTTGCGATAAATCGTCATGGGGATAGGGACGTCTAAATCGGAGGATCTAGCGGGTCTCTAAGACCCTTCCTTGTGAGGAGGTAAAGAGCTGGCTCGAAGACCTTTTTTGGAGGGAAAGGGAGAGAGCCAACCGGTCCGTGGAGCGTATTGGTATAGAAACCAAAAGAGTTTTCACTTTCACCGCCTTCGATCCCCGACATCACAGAGATCACAATTATGTAATTGTAAAACCATTTGCTGTTAATTCTTGCAATGAAATATATTTTCTGTATTATTGTTTCTACGATTCTGCTGTGAATGTTAGTTTAATTTCTTATGTGTGGTGTACAAGCAAATTCGCACAGGAAACGAGTTCATAGACTTACCGCCGCGCGTTAGCTACCTGACGCCCTGCGGTTTCTTCCAGAACTCGATTTCCTGGGATGAAAAATTATAAAATTCCAGTTAACGCATAAAAACCTTATTCACCCCCCTTTAAGGTTGGCCACGAGATCCAACAAGTGGTATCAGAGGCAGGTTACTTCTGAAGGCTTAAAATCCTGAAGTAAGATGGCAAACTCTGTTCACACATTCTCTGAGGGACAAGGTGTGAGTAAATCTCCACTCTTTATGGGGAGTGACTATAGTCACTGGAGAACACACATGAAAATATTTTTGATGACTCAAAGCATGGACGTATGGGCCATGGTAGAGATGAAATACACTACACCAACTGTCACTGTAGGGGACACCGTCCTAATCAAACCAAACGATAAGTGGGATGTCACAGATAAGCTTAGATGCACGAACAATGCTAAGGCAATGAACTCTTTATTATGCACATTAGATAAAACTGAATTCAATCAAATCTGTAACAGTGAAACTTCATATGATATATGACGGTTACTTGAACTTACTCACGAAGGTAATTCGTAGGTGAAAGAGTCGAAGCTTTTCCGAATTGAGTCTGAGTATGAACAGTTCTTGATGGAGATCGATGAGGAGGTCGACATCATGTATACACGATTCACCAAGATTGTCAATGCCTCAAGATCCCTCGGGAAGAACTTTTCAAATGGTGATCTGGTGAGAAAGAACCTGTGATCTTTGTCTCCTCGCTTCAACTTGAAGGTGACTGCAATCGCTGAATCTCATGATATCAGCTCCCTGGAGATATAAAGCCTCATTGAAAATCTGAAGACACACGAACTTGAACAAAAGATTCAAGCGGAGGAATATCCCATGAAAGTGAGGGATAAGATCAATCCTAACTCTAGAGGGGGGGGGGGGGGGTGAATAGAGTGATTTAAAATAGTTTTGCAAATTAAAACTTGTATGGAGAAAAGGCTTAGATTTACTTAGTGTATGGTGCTATAACAATTAATCAAAGTAAGAAGAGAATCACAGCACAAAGCAAAACACAAAGAAACAAGCAACCAGAATACACAAGGAGCTATAGTGGTTCCCCAAAATCTTGGGTAGTCCACTCTTCTATCACCCTTGATAGGAATCCACTTCAAGATGAGTTGATCAGGTGTCTTGAGCACCAGAGAGTTTTTGACCAGGTTCTCACAAACCAAAGGGGATGATTTTTGACCAGGTTTCAGCAAAACCAAAGGTAACTTTTGAAGGGAGTTAAAACCCTGTACAGAAAGAAAAAGAAAAAGCTGATGTTGTCTTCTCTATCAATAAGTAGAGAGAAGCAAAGTGGATCTGTTGATGTTGTCAGAGCTCCCCCTGAGATCAAGAAGTAGTTCAGGAAGGAGAGCTTTGCACAAGGGTGACAGGTCTTCAATGATCTGATCTGCTCCAGCAAAAGATGATTCAAACAAGTTGGATGGTTGTGTCTGAAGCAATCAGAATTCCTGTGTGTAAGCTTGAAAGAATATCACAGAGAGCAAGAAGAAGAAGAATTCTGGTTCTCTGTTTTCTGATAGATTAATATCTCTGAATTCTTCTTCTGAGTCTTTGATAGCCGTTGGCAGCAAGCATTAAATGCTTTCCTTAAATGTCCATGTCTCAAAAGGAAGTGTCAGGCAAACATTCCTTAGAAAATTCCTTGAGCCATGCACCAGATTTGCTGTAACGGCCAATAAATCTTCAGCATTAATTGTTCTGACAGAAGGAATTTGAATTCCTATTCAAAACTGACGGGAGCCTGGAAAACGTCGAGCTCACAATAAAACGTCGATCTGAGCACGACACACGTCGGCCAGAGAGTGGTTTTAGAAAGCAGAACTGGGCTTGACGGAACGTCGAGCTGAGGTCGACTCCACGTCGAGCTGAAGTAGACTCTGCGTCGAGCTGAAGTAAACTCTGCGTCGAGCTGAAGTCGAATCTAACTAACCTATGTGACCTTTATAACAACAAGGAGGTCACAACACAAAATCCCTATAGAAATATAGTCATCCTGACCCAAATAGTAATAGGGTGTTCCAACAATCTCCCCCTATTTGGATTAGAATTACTATTTACATGAATTTAGGGATTCAAAAAGAAGTAAAGCAAGACAAAGCTGAATAAAATACAACCAGACATATGACAGAATAAAGCAGCATATATATAACTCTATATAGCAGCGATAATGTTTAATGTCCTGTATCCAGCAGAGAAAAAGAAATAAAACACCTTACATTACTTTTCCTTTGGAGCTTTGTCTTGATCACTTCCCTTGAAGATAATTTCCCTGTTAGGATTTGTAGCATCCTTCTTGGATCTGTAATCTTCAGCTGCACCTAGGGATTTCTGACCTTTTCCACTAGCTGGTACAGCTGCAGGATGAAGCTGCATATACTTATCAGAATCAAAGAATTTCTTTGAGTTGTATTTCTCCAATTCTTCTCTCCTTTCATCTGACATGGTGCTGATGTGAGAGGTGTCCAGACCTCTTGCTTTAGCTCTGTCAATCTCATTCAGAGCAGCCATCTCAGTCATCCTGGCCTTCCAGTAAGCTGGAGTTTTAGTAGGATCTTCAAAAGGAATAGCTGGTTCATATCTGTTGGCAGAGTGTTCTTGATGAGTTCTTGGAGTGAAGTCAACTCTGGGTCTGTAAGGATAGGGACTAGAGGTTGGATCAATGGGTCCTCCCCTTTGGTAAGGTTGAGATCCTGATCTTCCTCTGGACTGCCTGCCTCTATTGTATCCTCTTTGCTGGTTTCCCCTTTGCTGATTATACCCTTGGGATCTTCTTGACTGATAGGTCTTGCCATGCAGAGATGATGGGGCAGGATTGGAAGAGAGGCTTGCACTTGCACCTGCATCTGGAGGAGGTGGAGGTGGATGCTGATGGACAGGCTTGGAGGGGCCTTCTTTGAACTTTATTTTCTTCTTCATTGCCTTTCTTTGGTTTAGAGAGTATTGCATCCAGGGCTCAGTGATTTCACAGTTGTACTTGATGTGGTAAGGGATGTCATGATCTGTGGTTCTAGCCAATGGAACTCTTTTCATTGCTTTGGATCTTGCTTTCCTCTTCCTTGCAATGGTTGCAGAGGAGTCATCAGAATCAGTTGCAAATTCATCCTCTGAGCTTTGAGATTCATCATAAGGATCTATGTAAGTTCTCTTTGAGATAGGGAAATTGATGGGGGCTGGAGCATCTGAAGAAGTAACTGGAGGAAGGTCTACTGACAGTGTAGAAGAGGAGTCTAACACTGCAGGAAAGGAAATAGCCTCAGGAGCCATAGAGGCTGAGGTGGCTAGTTCCTGAAGAACTTGGGAGACAATGGTCTCAACTTCATCTGGTGTCTCAATCAATTCACCTGAAGTTTCTGAGGGAACAGTCTTAGCAGCTACTACTGCTTCAACAACAACATCATCACAAGCAGGAGCCACAGCTACCACTGCTTCATCAAGGATCATGGCATCAACAGCCAAGGAGGATGGAATGATCTTCTGAAAAGGGACAATGGCCCTAGACAGGTCTTCTTGAGGAGGCAGGAGGCTGTAGTTTTTGAAGTGAAGATGTGCTGGAAGGTAGAAGCTCTGGACAGAAGATGCCAAGGACTGAAAGTCTAAGGCACTGCTGATCATCTGAGCTGAACCTTGAGGAGGAGCCTCAGAGGTCATCTGAACTTCTACTGCTGAAACTGTCTCTGAACAAACCTGTACTGCCTGTACTGCTGAAGGCTGCATCTCTTCTTCTGCTGACATCTCCCCCTGCCTAGAATTAGTGGCAGCTGACTCTAGGCTCCCAGAAGAAGGGCATGCCAGATAGGATGAGAGGGATGAGACTGAGGCAGAGAGAGAGCTCAGGGAAAGGACTAGAGGAGCCAGCTTGGCATCCAATAGAGAGGAGAGCCTAGGGGACAAAATATCAAAAAGCTTATTGGCCAAAGGCAAAAGATCTACTTGCTCAAGTGGGACTTGAGTAGAGGTAGAGAGAGCAGCAGAGAAGGTGAAGGTAGAAGATGTTGTGGGTGGTGCAGACATGGGAGGGATAGCTGATTCAAGGATGGAGGATAGGAGAAGTTCTGAAAATGTTGATGAAGGGTGGAAGTCATGAGGAGAGGAGGGAGAGGCATCCATGAAGGATTCATCATGAATGTCAAGGGAAGGGATGTCCTCATGAGATGAAGAGTCCAAGCTCATGGGAGGAGAATAGTGGAGGGGATGGAAAGTGATGAGTGGTGGAATGGAGGATGCAATAGTAGAAATGGATGAAGGGATGGGTTGAGTGGATGAGATGATTGTTGTTGTTGGAATGAAAGAGGATGGGAGGATGATGGAGGAAGATGGCAAAACCCCTGCTTCTGGGCCAGTAGACTGAGGAAGAGTGACCTCTACAGTCCTGGTGTCTGCAGAAGTCCTCATTGCTGTAGCTGCCCTGGAGTTCACAATCTTCCTGTCCTACTTGCCAATCAGTGCACAAGTGAGCCTCTTAGAAGCATTGATGTGCTTCTTTGAGGGCACAAGCAACTGAGGGCAACAGTGGTTCAGAATCAAACCAAGAACCCTTCCAAAGTGGACAAAGTTCTTATCCATTTTCTTCTTAATCATATCAAAAACAATCAAACCCCAATTGGGATGCTTCTTATCCAAAATTGCAGCCATAATGCAAAACTGATGCCTAATAATGGCATCATGTGCAGTCCTCTTTGCACAAATTACCTTGCCTGTGATATCTGCTAATAGCCTAAACTCAATAGCTAGGTTAACTTTTAAAAGTTTAGAGGGGTTACCAGAATTATGCCCCATTCTGTCTAGCATCACATCAAACTCTTCCACAGAGAGTTCTATCTCATCATCTCCAACAGCAAAACCGAAAACCTCTGAAATGATTTGAGGAGAAATGGTTACCTCATTCCCTGAAATTGTTCCAGTCATCGTACTGTTATCTGAATTCACTGCAGTAAAAATCCACTCTTTGATTTCAGATTCTGGAAGAGGAATCCTGGTTGTCATGAAGTTAACCAGGTGCTGCTCTTTGAATAGCTCCAGAATATCCAGAAAATTCTGCGATGATCCATCAAAGGAGTCGATGTCGATGTCAAAACCTGAATCAAACTTCATTGCCGCCAATACACCTGCAGCAATTGCCATTATCCTGCAAGTAGATACCTTCCAAGATCAAGAGTAAAGGATTTGGAGGGAGAAAGCTTGAGCAGAAAATATGAGAGCGCAACTGCAAACGACGGAGAAGAATGATTTTATACTAGGGTTCGACGCAGAAATGGAAAGAACGTCGAGCTCAGGTCGACGCTCTAAGGCTCTAGGGGAACTAAAACGGCTCAACAGCGTGCAGCTTAGGTCGACGTTTGACGCTTGGGCTGATGCTATACGTCGAGCTCAGGTCGACGTTGAACGAAGGCGTCGACCGAAGGGAGAAAAACTCAAGAAGCCAGGGAGCTGTGAACTTAGTTCAACGCTAGAAGTTGAGGTCGACGTTCGACGCTTTTGAGGGCGACGGACCGTCGATCTTAGTTCGACGCAGCGTCGAGCTTAGTTCAGAGCTCAAAGAAACCACTCAGACAGAGGAATTTTAAAATGAAATTTTTCCTATCCCTGTTAATTATGGGTTTCAAAATCTTGGAGTTTTAATTTATACTGTCTCCATCTAGCATTCCCAACTGATTGAGGAAGAAGAAGTGCTTCTTTTCATCCAAGGGCTTGGTGAAAATATCTCCTCTTTGTAGTTCAGTGGAAATGTATTCTAGTGCAATTTTCTTCTTTTCTACATTATCCCTTAAGAAGTGATGTCTGATCTCTATGTGCTTAGTCCTACCATGGAGAACTGGATTTTGTGCAATGCAAATTGCACTAGTATTATCACAAAAAATTTTAGACATCTCTAAGTTGTAGCCATAGTCTAGGAGCTGGTTTTGAATCCACAAAATCTGTGAGCAACAACTGCCTGCAGCCATGTATTCAGCTTCAGCAGTTGATGTGGACACAGAAGTTTGTTTCTTACAAAACCAGGAGACAAGTCTATCACCAAAGAATTGACAAGTTCCACTGGTGCTTTTCCTGTCTACTCTACATCCAGCATAATCAGAATCTGAAAATCCAATTAGATCAAATCCTGAGTCATGTGGATACCAGAGACCTAGATTAGGACAACTTTTACATACCTAAGAATCCTCTTAACTAATGTGAGGTGGGACTCTCTAGGGCTTACTTGGAATCTAGCACAAATGCATGTAGCAAACATTATGTCTGGTCTACTAGCTGTTAGATAAAGTAATGAGCCAATGATTGCTCTATAGTTTGTCTGATCAACTGGTTTTCCAGATTCATCAGCATCTAAAACAACATTTATAGGCATAGGTGTTTTCATAGAAGATGCTTCAGACATTCCAAATTTCTTAACCAGTTCTCTTGCATACTTGGTTTGAGAAATAAAAATACCATCCACATGTTGTTTAACTTGCAATCCTAGAAAGAAAGCAAGCTCACCCATGCTACTCATTTCAAACTTTGAATGCATAAGTTGTGAGAACTTTTTGCATAAGTTTGAATCAGTAGACCCAAATATGATATCATCTACATAAATTTGTACTAGTAGGATATGGGACCTATGGGTTCTAATAAAGAGAGTTTGGTCTACTCTACCCCTTTTAAAATCATTTTCCAATAAAAAATAAGCTAAGGTCTCATACCATGCTCTAGGAGCTTGCTTGAGACCATATAAAGCTTTATGCAGTTTAAAAACATGATCAGGAGAGGTTGGAGAGATAAAACCTGGAGGTTGCTTTACATAAACCTCTTCCTTGATGTCTCCATTGAGAAATGCACTCTTGACATCCATCTGATATACCTTGAATCTCTTGTGAGCTGCATATGCAAGAAAGATTCTTATGGCCTCCAACCTTGCAACTGGTGCAAAGGTTTGGTCATAATCAATCCCTTCTTCTTGGCAATATCCTTGTGCAACAAGTCTTGCCTTGTTTCTCACAATTATTCCTTGATCATCCAACTTGTTCCTGAATACCCATTTGGTTCCAACAATTTGCTGGTTCCTTGGTCTTGGTACTAATTCCCAAACTTTATTCCTTTCAAATTGATTCAACTCCTCTTGCATTGCAATGATCCAGTTTGGATCTTGCTCTGCATCTTGTATTGTTTGAGGCTCAATTTGAGAAAGAAAGCAAGTGTGCATAATATTGTGATTAACTTGATTCCTTGTTTGCACACCTACTGAGATATCTCCAATTACTTGTGAAATTGGGTGATCTCTTGCTGTTACTAAATCAACAAGGGGTGTTGATGGTGCATCAACCTGTGTTGTTGTTTCCTCTTGTGGAACAACAACTGGTTCTTCAATTTGTTGACCATTTGAGCTTTCCAAAACCTGAGATTCCTCTTCATTGTCACTAAGTTCAGCGTCTTGTTGAATTGTTGAAGGTAATGAATCTTTGTCTGTGATGGTAAGCTGCTTCAGATTTTCTGAAAGTGAATGTTCCTGCAAATTGCTTATGGTAGAAGTCTCCTTCTCCTTATAAGACATATTAGTTTCATCAAATGTAACATGCATGGATTCTTCAATTTTATTAGAGCACTTGTTAAAAACCCTATAAGCCTTGCTAATCATGGAGTATCCCAGAAACACTCCTTCATCAGCTTTGGCTTCAAATTTAGCTAGGTATTTCTTGTCATTATTGTGAATGAAGCAAATGCAACCAAAATTTTTGAAATAATTTACTTTAGGTTTCTTCCCTTTGAGTAACTCATAGGGAGTCTTACCCTTCAGTTTATGTATCAGGCTTCTATTCAAAACATAGTTAGAGGTGTTCACAGCCTCTGCCCAAAAGGTTAGAGGAAGGTGAGCATCTGTCAACAATGTTGTGGCAGATTCAATAAGGGTTCTATTTTTCCTCTCAACTACCCCATTTTGTTGAGGAGTTCTCGGAGCTGAGAAAGTGTGCCTAATACCTTCCTTCTGACAGAACTCTAGCATAAGAAGAGAATCAAACTCTGTCCCATGATCACTTCTGATCAGGGCAATGTGAGTATTGAACTCAATCTGTATGCCTTTGAGAAAATCTGTCAAAGTCTTGAAGTTATCAGACTTCTTTCTCAGAAAGAACACCCAAGTGAATCTTGAGAAGTCATCTACAACTACTAAAGCATAAGATTTCCCTCCTAGGCTTTGTACATTAATTGGTCCAAAAAGGTCCATGTGCAATAAGTACAAAATTCTAGGTGAATCACTCTTATTAAGTGACTTGAAACTATTTTTAGTTTGCTTGCCTAATTGATAAGCCTTGCAAAGTCCTTCCTTCTTGTAGGGACCAGAAGGTAGTCCTCTAACAAGGTTGTCTTTGGATAACTTAGCAATAGTTCTAAGGTTCATATGTCCTAATCTTTTATGCCATAGTTCATTAGGTTTGCTAAGAGAGTTAAATAAACAAATATCTACTTTAGATGAATTGAAATCAACTAGATATATGTTATCTTGTCTATTACCAATTAAAACAATGTTGTTATTTAATGCAATATTGCATGTTGAGTTGGTAAACCAAACCTGATAACCAGCATCACATAGCTGGCTGATGCTGATTAAGTTGTGCTTTAGTCCTTCCACATAGGCCACTTTCTTGAATGTAATTGACCCTATTTTGACTTGGCCATAGCCTTTTGTTTGTCCAAAGTTTGAATCTCCAAAGATTACTTTGGGTCCTTGTTTGGCTTTGAAGGACACAAGGTTCTCCTTGTTGCCAGTCATGTGCTTTGAGCACCCACTGTCCAAGTACCACTGCTGGTTCTCAATTGGATAGGTCTTTACCTGCACATACAACAAATCAATTGTTTTTGACCCAGTTTACCTTGGGCCTTTCTTGATATCCTTTAAATTCTGAAATAAAAGACATCTCAGGTTGACTCTTATAGCCTACAGGATGATATCTCCTAGGAGGTATTATCCATTCAGCATAAGGGTTAAAGTGATGAGATGTGGAGCTGGAATTAAATCTTGAATTAACCCCTGAGAACTGACTTTTGCTCTGAACTTGGCTCGACGCACGTCGAGCTTCGGTCGACGGACTCTGATGAGTGCGTCGAGCTCCATTCGACGACGAAGTCTTGCTTTGTTCAGAAGGTAGAAGGCGTCGACCTGAGTTCGACGTTTTCTTGCGATTACGTCGAGCTCTGTTCGACCTCCGTCGAGCTTCGTTCGACGCTTTTTGTCCAGTTTCCTGGGTTAAGTCAGCATTCTTCCTAGCCACTATCAAGACTCCTTTACCTTTGTCACTGGTAAATTTGATTGGAGTTGTCAGCACTATGGGTTGGCTGGATGAAGCACCCAAGCCCAGTGAACCATTCAATCTTGAGTTCACTGTACTTGTGATGTCCATTAATTTGATACTTCTCCCATTAAGGGTTTCTTCAAATTGTTTGGCCTTAGATAGTTCACCTTTCAGTGAAGCTATCTCCTCCCCACACTGCTTCAACTCTTCTAAGAGTCTAAGATTATCTGAGTTAACGGATTTGCATTCAATCAATTGTTCTCTAAGAGTTATAATTAACTTTTGAGATTCAATCAAGTCAATGCACATAGATTTGAACTCAGATTTAAATTCATCAGAATTAAAATCAAATGAATTTATTACCTGATCCTCAGTAAGTTCCTGATCAGATAGGTGGTCAGCATCAAGCTCTGAATCAGTATTCTTTTGAGATGCATTGATGGCCATCATGCAGAATCCTTTTTCTTCCGCATCATCCTCATCATCACTAGAGCTGGATGATGAATCAGACTCATCAGAGTCACTCCAGGATTCAGCCACAAATCCTTTTCTGGTGTGCTTGCTGTTGCTGGAGGAAGGCTTGTCATGGTACTTCCTTGACTCCTTATCCTTCCTTTTATCTTTTCTTTCCTTCTTGTCCCTTCTGTCCTTGTCTTGATTTTCTGGACAGTTGGGGACAATGTGTCCTGGTTTCCTGCAGCCAAAACAGATAGTATCTTTATTAGTAGATCTGTCATACCTTGGCTTGTCTTTGTCTTTGGATGACCATCTTCTGAAGTTCTTTTTATTCAGCTTATTGAACCTTTTGACAAGTAGGCTCATAAGCTCTTCATGTTAAAAAGTATGACCTAGAGCTCTAGGGAGCGTAGAGTAAAGAGCTACGTAAGTAGCGATTTGAACTCGGTTTCCCAACACCTTTTCTTTAGGTTGTTCTTCCTGTGCCTTGAAGGCAATGGTTTTCTCAACCTTTTCAGTTGGTGTGGATATCTTCTGCTCTTCTTCTCTCTTCTTAATGAATTGCTCATAACTCTTGAGCTTTCCTAGAAGAGCTTCTGTGGATAACTCACAGACATTCCTTCCATCTTTAATTGACCAGATTCTTGAGTCCCAAGAGCTAGGGAAATAAGTTAGTATCTTGTCATTTATCTCAGTGAGAGATATGTCCTTATCTAGTGATCTAAGCTCACTGATGATTAGACTCAGTCTGTTGTACATGTCAGCAACTGACTCAGACTCTGCCTTTTTGAAGTTCTCATACTGGGTGATGAGGTAGGATCTCCTATCCTTTCTTTCATCTGCAGAACCTGATACAATTTCTGAAAGTTTTTCCCAGATCCCTTTGGCAGTATTGCATTCAGCTACTTTCTGGAAAATGTCATCTGACATGGTTTGAGCTAAGATGTTCATGGCTTTAGCATCTGCTGCCTTCCACTTTCTTATGTTAGCATCAGTTCCTGAAGGAGGAGGAACAGCTGATGTACTTGTTTCTGTGGGAGGCCTTGGACAATCTGTCAACACAGAATTAAAGATGTCCTCATCAAATGAATTCATGTAAAGTTTAATCCTTGCCTTCCATAGTGCAAACTTAGAGAGATTGCACATATGAGGTCTGGTGCTAGCAAAGTCCTTGTTTTGTGCCATGAGTTTTAAAGATAAGTAAAACTAAAAGAAATAACCCTTTTGAGAGAAATGATCTTATCAGAGATCTTTTGATCCAGGTGTTAGCCTGTATGAATGATCAACCTCCCTCTGATACCAATTGAAAGTGAGGGATAAGATCAATCCTAACTCTAGAGGGGGGGGGGGTGAATAGAGTGATTTAAAATAGTTTTGCAAATTAAAACTTGTATGGAGAAAAGGCTTAGATTTACTTAGTGTATGGTGCTATAGCAATTAATCAAAGTAAGAAGAGAATCACAGCACAAAGCAAAACACAAAGAAACAAGCAACCAGAATACACAAGGAGCTATAGTGGTTCCCCAAAATCTTGGGTAGTCCACTCTTCTATCACCCTTGATAGGAATCCACTTCAAGATGAGTTGATCAGGTGTCTTGAGCACCAGAGAGTTTTTGACCAGGTTCTCACAAACCAAAGGGGCTGATTTTTGACCAGGTTTCAGCAAAACCAAAGGTAACTTTTGAAGGGAGTTAAAACCCTGTACAGAAAGAAAAAGAAAAAGCTGATGTTGTCTTCTCTATCAATAAGTAGAGAGAAGCAAAGTGGATCTGTTGATGTTGTCAGAGCTCCCCCTGAGATCAAGAAGTAGTTCAGGAAGGAGAGCTTTGCACAAGGGTGACAGGTCTTCAATGATCTGATCTGCTCCAGCAAAAGATGATCCAAACAAGTTGGATGGTTGTGTCTGAAGCAATCAGAATTCCTGTGTGTAAGCTTGAAAGAATATCACAGAGAGCAAGAAGAAGAAGAATTCTGGTTCTCTGTTTTCTGATAGATTAATATCTCTGAATTCTTCTTCTGAGTCTTTGATAGCCGTTGGCAGCAAGCATTAAATGCTTTCCTTAAATGTCCATGTCTCAAAAGGAAGTGTTAGGCAAACATTCCTTAGAAAATTCCTTGAGCCATGTACCAGATTTGCTGTAACGGCCAATAAATCTTCAACATTAATTGTTCTGACAGAAGGAATTTGAATTCCTATTCAAAACTGACGGGAGCTTGGAAAACGTCGAGCTCACAATAAAACGTCGATCTGAGCACGACACACGTCGGCCAGAGAGTGGTTTCAGAAAGCAGAACTGGGCTTGACGGAACGTCGAGCTGAGGTCGACTCCACGTCGAGCTGAAGTAGACTCTGCGTCGAGCTGAAGTAGACTCTGCGTCGAGCTGAAGTCGACTCTAACTAACCTATGTGACCTTTATAACAACAAGGAGGTCACAACACAAAATCCCTATAGAAATATAGTCATCCTGACCCAAATAGTAATAGGGTGTTCCAACATCCCAGGTAAGTAAAGAAGAAGGGACTGGCGCTGAAGGCCGTAAGGGAGAGTGCTGGGTCCATTGCCCACAATATCCTAGATTTGAGGAAGTCAATATTTTCAATGAAATACATATATAAGTAGATGACAGTGATGGGACAGGTAGCCTAAGTGGCTAAGTCAGGTAAACTCTTACCTAAGGTGTGAGTTGATAGAAATTTGTCTAAGTCTACAGGCATTGAGTGAAGGTGACTCACTCAATTTCAGATGACTTATAGTGCTGAGTGAAGCCTATATAGTCAAAGCCAAAGCAATGATAAGCTGAGAATGTGGCTAAGTCCATAGGTATTGAGTGAAGTCAACTCACTCAATGCCATACAGTAAAAAGGCTGTAAGTTAAACTGAATTTGGAATTAGTTGAACTAAGTTCAGAATTCGTCAAACTCAGTTCACAGTTCATCGAGCTAAGCTCAACGTTCGTCGAGCTACTCTCAGAGTTTGAGATTCTGAGCTAGTCAAACTTAGTTCAAAATTCGTCGACCTGAGTTCAGAATTCGTCGAGCTGAGCCCACCGTTCGTCGAACTCAGTTCAGTTCATCGAACGAAGCTCAGAAATTTAGCTAAGGCAAAAAGCGTTGAGTGCGGCATTCTCACTCAACACTCTCAGTGCCTAAGATGATTCAGAGGCAGAAAATTGGCTAAGGCAAAAGCGTTGAGTGATGAAGACACACTCAACGCTCTCAACGCCAGAGAAGCAAGAAGTTCTTGCTAAGGCAAAAAGTATTGAGTGTGGCTTCTTCACTCAACGCTCTCATCGCCTAGATAGACAAAAATTTGTCTAAGTGTTTTGGTGTTGAGTGATGCTTACTCACTCAACGCCTATGCTAATGTTGCTTGATTTTTTGGCTAAGTCCACAACTGATGACGTTAACAAGTCAACATAGTTCAAATCAAGTGCGGAGAAGCTACAGAACACGACAAACTCTGCCGAGAAGCTATTGTATGTCTTCTTCCGTTAAAGCAATACGCAGCTGGAAGCTACAGGTGGGGCCCACCGATCTCTAAGAGCCGTTGATCGACGAACTACAAAAAGAAGTGATGGGCCAAGACAGAGATAACTTTTAGGGCATTTTATCAACTTCAAAAAAGAGCAGTCGTCTTCATCGCCATTGCTGCATGTGAAAAGATTGAAGCTCTCCAGCAAGAAAAGTTCAGATTGTTGTGCAGTCTCCATCTGCCACAGCAGATTTAGAATTAGTTCTGAAAAATGAAGAACCTTCATCCTTAAGCAGGTTCAGTGAGTTCTGCAGTGCTTCTCGCTGCCAGGTAAACCACCGTAATTAGGTTGAGTATCTTCCTTTGGGGTACCCTCCCTAATTCTGGTGACGTGAACTACAGATTGTTTTATCCCAGTTATGGGTACGTAGGCATTTACCATATATTATTTACCCGGGCACTACCTTGCATTTGGGTTGGGTGGAACTTATTAGGATAGGGTTTTGGAGACTGAGCGGCCCTCCTTGTTCTCTTGGGTTCTCCCTTTTGAACTTGCTCCACCCTATCTCTTGGGTTCACTGTTCCCAAAACCTTATAGTCATAGGGTTTTAGAATACATGGTAACCCAACCTGTATTGAATTAAAAAAAAAGAATGTTCAGTGAGCTGCTTGAAGACTCAAGATCAATAGTTCTTTAGCCTTTTACAGCAAGTTCAAAAATTAACTTCTGAGTTCCTCCAACAAACTTTTTCTCAGCTGTGAGGAGAGTTGGAGCAGAAATTTCTCTGCTCTAGTTATTAACACAGAGAAATTTCTCTGTATTAAAGTTAATTAAAAAAATTTCTTATTGTAGGATCCTTCTGGATCTGAGCTGTAGGGCCTTGGGCCTGAGGTAGGGCAAATTTGCCTGAGCTGTAGGAGAGGGCTCTTCTCTGAGTGTAGGATCCTGCTAGGATCTGAGGAAGGTGAGTTTTACTCACTGAGAAGTAGGGCAATATTGGCTGAGTTATAGGAGAGTGAATCTCTCTGAGGTGTAGGAGCAAGTTTGCTCTGATGTAGGGCTATCCTCCATAGCCTGAGTGGTAGGGCTTAATTGTCTGAGGTAGGTGATACTTGTATCACTAAGTGCAGGCCTTTGTGGCTGAGGTGTAAGTCTTGGAGGAGACTGAGAGATCCTGAGGGATCTGAGGTGTAAGCTCTTTGGAGCATTGTTTTGGAGAAGTGCCTTGACTAACAGGAAGTTAGCAAGGTAAGAGGAGAGTCGATGTACCCATAATTTTGAAGAACCACTATAAAATACTTGTGTGTATTTCTATATTTGCTTTTCTCTTTTTATTTGCGGGTGCTAAGGACAAGCTCTAGATCACCCTAAGCTGAAAGCTAAAAGAAAACAACAAGAAATTAAAAAGATTATCAAAAGACCTAGACAAACCTATTCACCCCCCCTAGGTTGCTAGCTACCTAGAAAATAAGATCTTTCAAGTGGTATCATATGGAGGTTGCTCAAAAGGGATTTAATAATCTGAGTGATATCCAAAGGTAGCTGTAGTTAAGTGATCATGGGCTCTGGAGAATGCCAGAGAGAACTGAGTTCTATGAAACTCCCCATCTATAAGGAGTTTTTTGGAATATGAAAAGAGAGGGTGAGGCTATTTATGGAAGCCTATGATGCAAAGATCTTTGCAATAGTCAGGGAGGGACCTGTCATTCCTATGAAGGTCTCTTCTCTGGATGCCAACATCAAGACACCAAAGACATAATTTGAGATGACAAAGGATGAGGTCATCTTAGCTGGCTTGGACAAGATATCACAGAATATCATTATCAGTATCGTAGATGATTCAACCTTTTAGAACTTGGTCACTGCCAGACCTCCAAGGAGATGTAGACACACTTGTGGTCTACATGGAAGGTACTGAAGAGGTAAGGGATGATAGAAAGTGTTGGGAATTATACCATACAATGTTCCTCAGGATTTGAAGAGGCATCACCAATCATGCTAATGGGCATAATGTATTTAATGTGTGCTTAAGTTCATACATGCAGGTTGTCCTTGATTAGACAGGTGAACAAAAAGAGTAAGCTGGAAGTCAGATAATTTGACTAAGGCAAAAGCATCGAGACAACTGAGACAGCAGAGAAGAATGTCTCAACATAACCGCTGAGACAGCTGAAGAAGCTCAATATAAAGTGTTGAGAGAAGTATTGGTCTCAACAAAACTGTTGAGACAGGAGATAGTCTAAGCTGTGAAGAAGGAAGCGTTGAGACAATTGAGAAGAAACCGCTGAGATAAGAGATAGTCTCAGCTGTGAAGAAAAAACCGCTGAGATAGTTGAGAAGGAACCGTAGAGACAGTTGAGAAGGAACCGCTGAGATAGTTGAGAAGGAACCGCAGAGACAAAGCCAATAGAAATTCTCTAAGTCCAGAAGCGTTGAGTGAAGTAGGTTCACTCAACACTTCTAATGAAGAGCCAAGTCAGCGTGCGTTGAGTGACTTAACATCACTCAACGCTTAATGAGTTTTGGAATTTTTTTAAGTCTAGAAAGTGATGACCACTGCTGACGACACCAGAAGTCAAGAAGTCAAAGTATTTCATGTCGTTGTGGGAAAGCTATAGTAGCACCGGATGACCACTACTGACGTCACAAGAAGTAAACAAGGTCAAAGTATTTCATGCTATTGCGGGAAAGCTACAGTAGTGCCAGAAGCTACTATTTGTCCTCTTCTGAGGGAGGTAACACTCACCATCCTTGGCTGGGCCCACACTCAAATTGTGTTGTTGATTCAAATCAACAGATATAAAAAACATAGAGAAAAGGGGATAAAGGTTATGAAAACAGAAGAAAGAGACGCGACTGGACTTCATCTTCTTTGACGAGCTTGAAAGCCAAGTCTAACAGAGCAAGCCTGCAGGCAAAGGAAAGATAGTTGAAGCTTTTACAGTTTAGCAAGTTTGTTCTTTGCAAAACCAGGTGGCTGATAGATCTAATCAGCAAGGAGAGATATCTGTGTGAAGGGTTGTCAGCCATCAACAGCAGATAGCTATTCTTCAGTGATACAGAGAAGTAGTTAGTTGTAGAAGATGACTAATTCCTTCTATAGTAAGAGGGATGGACTTATATCTGCTCAGTCCAGCAAGGTAGAATATGAAATTTATCTCTGATTCAGTGTTTTAATTTATTTCAACTTCTTGATTAAATTCCTGTAGGATTCAGGTTGTCTGAATTTGAGCTGTAGGGCCTTTTGTGTCTGAGTTGTAGGTGACTAATTAGTAACTAAGGTAGGTGCCCTGCTGGGGTCCTGAGGTAGGATCCAAGTGTGGATCTGAGAGTAGGGTTGTCCTCCCCGCCTGAGTAGTAGGGCCTAGTGCCTGAGTTAGATGACTGTTGAGTCACTGAGCTGTATGTGACAAGTGTGTCACTGAGTTATAGGTCTTAGAGGAGACTGAGTGTAGGGCCTTTTGGCTTGAGGTAGGTTACAAGTTTGTCACTGATCTATAGGTGGCTAGAAGGGCACTGAGGTAGGTACCTGGAATGATACTGAGTTGTAGGAGTGCTGCCGCACTTTGAGAGTAGGGCCTTTTGCCTTAAGTTATAGGGCTGAAAATCTTGAGCTGTAGGCCTTAGAGATAAGGCTGAGGTAGGTGGTTTGAGTGTTGGAGTTACCATGGTGATCTAGAAGTGGTCAAACATGTAATCTCATTGCCAACGCGATATGAGCCTGCAGGGTCGCACATAAGAGCATGTGGAGAAGTTGGAAGATTGACTGTGTTGGTAAAGGTTACCAATCACCATACAGAATGGGGTCCGACAAATGTTGCCAAGGAGTATCGTCGAGATTCGTCAAGTATCGTCGAGATTCGTCGAGTATCGTCGACTATGGTTCGTCGAGTATCGTCGACTATGGTTCGTCGAGTATCGTCGACTATGGTTCGTCGAGTATCGTCTACTATGGTTCGTCGAGTATCATCGAATATGGTTCGTCGAGTATCGTCGAGATTCGTCGACTATCGAACTGTTCGATAATCGACGAATGCTGATACTCGACGAATTATTCCAGAAACCCTAATTCTCTGTGGTCTGTGGATAGCGATTTTTCTAGGTCTGTTTATGCTTCGGGTATAAATTAGGACTTAGGTTTTCGTGCGAAAAAGATAGAAAATCCCCCCGACCCGACGGAAGTGTTCTGCCGATTGGCTCACTCTGCTTACCTCCTCTCCAACGATAGTCGCCGGTGCTTGTCTTCCTGGAGCGGACCTAGCAGTCCGCGGAAGTGCAAGGTGCAGTCGATCTCCCTTCCCATTTTTCGTGCGACGAAGATCGGCGATCACCCGCTCGTGTGGATTTCTGCAGAGACGTAGACGCTATTCTACGTGGGACTCACCGCCGACAAGAAATAATACATTGGAGCATCTTTGTTGAGTTGTGACTCAACACCACAAAGGTAATTTTACCTAGTTATTTCTTAACTTCTTGATTCAATTTTCATGGCCCGATCCCAAATCTCTTTTTGGTTGTTCTTGATTTTATTGTTTCCACTGCGTGCACAACTGTTGTTCCACCCTGTAGAAAACCCAACAGTGGTATCAAAGGGAGGTTGCGGCCATGATTGTTGTATTGGAAGTTAGGTTATTCCAGTAGGTGTAAACCTAGGGATTTAGAAGTGTTCTAAATGTCTAGATTTAATCCTGGACCACCGCCAGGGGCGCGGCCCTTTGGAACCCCGCCAAGAACGTCTGGGATTTTGTGGTAATTTCTAATTGTTAGAAATTGTTGTCTCCTTAGCAGTAACCATCCCTCGAGTGGTTAATGAACCCGTGTATTATTTTGGATTTTGAATCCAACAAGGAGAGATGAGCTTGTCTACTGCTTTAAGTCGAGTTGCCTTTGCCTTTGTCCAATGCATGTAAATCTGAAGATTTGGAAGAGTCCGGATGTTCAGATTTAGCCCTTTCATCCATCAAATGTTTATAGTACCATGTTGTGCACATAAGGGATGCATGTGAATTTTAGAAAAGTGTTTTTCTATGGATGTGCACATTGATCAAATGTTGATCATGATTAATTGTTAACCTATTATTAAAATTCCCTTCATCAAATATTAAGTGTTCGGATGCCTTCCGATGGATGACACTCTTCCTGCCTCGATCGATGAAGTGTGGGCTTGCCAAAGCAAGATGCATTAATCTATCTTGGTAAGGGTGCGAGCGGATAATTGTTATATCCCACTGTCGACATCGGGTCTAAGTTAACTAGATGACCTCAAAGGTTGAGTGCCTAGAGGCATAGGGTTGGCATGCACCATATGATGGATGCGAATAAGGAGTTATTCACCAACCATACAAGAATTGCATGAGGATGCAATTGGCAAGCGTTGCCTACCTAAATAACCACATCGTGAGAGAAAAGCCAAAACTGACTCATTGTGTTGGTGAAATACAGATCTTGTCCACTAAGAGAGTAGCTCGTATGAACTCTCTGAATTGATAGTGAGGGCTATCATTTCGAATAAAAATAGTAGGAGTTTTAATTGAAATCCAAATTAAAAAATAAATTGTATTTTGAAATTTTGGTACTGATATTATTCTGCATGAATTCTTGTAGAATTCCATGGCAAGTGGTTCACACTCCACTCTATCTCTGAGAGCCATCCTTTAGAAGGATAAGCTCAGTGGGACCAACTACATGGACTGGTACAGGAACCTGAGAATTGTTCTCAGGCAAGAGCGAAAGCTCTATATCTTGGAAGAAGAAGCCCCCGAGGTGCCGACCGGGAACTTTTCCCGTGCTGATAAGGATACTTATAAGAAGTACGCTGATGACGCCTTAGACGTCGAATGCCTTATGCTCGCCACCATGAACTCTGAGCTTCAGAAGCAACATAAGAACATGGGGTGCAAGGAGATTGACGAGCATCTCAAGAAAATGTTTCAAGGGCAGGCTCGTCAAGAGAGGTTCGACGTCACAAAAGCATTATTTTAGTGCAAGATGGGAGTTCGAGACTCAGTAGGGACTCACGTACTCATGATGATTGGGTATATAGAGAACCTTGAAAGGCTGGATTTTCCTCTAGGTCAAGAGTTGGCCACAGATCTGATCCTGCAATCGTTGCTGGACAGTCATGAGAGGTTTGTCTTGAACTACAACATGAATGAAATAGACAAGACACTGCCCGAGCTCCTAGGCATATTAAGAACTGCCGAGATCAACATGAAGAAGGCCAAGCCTGCTAGCCCTATACTGATGGTGCATAAGGGCAAGGGCAAGGCCAAGGGCTCTAAGAAGACGAAGGTGGGACCTAAGTCATATCTTAAGCCCAAGTCTTCTGCACTGAAGAAAAATAAGAGCACGGTGAAGGAAAGGAAATGCCACCACTGTGGTAAGGCTGTTCATTGGAGGAGGAACTGTCCTTCTTACATTGAGGGTCTGCAGAAAATGAAGGGAGGTATGACTTCCGCTTCAAATATTTACGTTATAGAGATAAACCTTTCTGCTCCTTCATCTTGGGTATTGGATACCGGATGTGGTTCTCACATTTGCACAAATGTGCAGGAACTGGGAAGGAGAAGATTGCTGAGTAAAGGGGAGGTGGACCTACGCGTCGGCAATGGAGCAAGAGTTGCTGCTGTAGCCGTAGGGGTTTACCATCTTTCTTTGCCTAGTGGGCTTGTAATAGAACTAGATAATTGTTATTTCGTTCCGGCCATAACTAGAAACATTATATCCATTTCATGCTTGGACATGATTGGATTTTCTTTTATAATTAAGAACAACTGTTGTTCTATATTTAAGAATGATGTTTGTTATGCTATAGCCCAATTGTTTAATGGCCTTTATGTTTTAAACTTGGATCATCTGATCTATAATGTAGAAAATAATAAAAGACTAAGAACAAATGACTCAAACTATACATATCTCTGGCATTGTCGTTTAGACCATATAAACGAGAAGCGCATATCCAAGCTCCATAAAGATTGACTTTTAGACTCATTTGATTATGAATCATTTGAGCGATGCGAATCTTGTTTGTTAGGCAAGATGACTAAAGCCCCTTTCACTGGTTATACCGAGAGGGCATAGGATCTCTTGGGTGTTGTATATAGTGATGTATACGGACCCATGAGCTCCATGGCTAGAGGTGCGTTTTTCTACTTCGTTACATTTACTGATGATTTCAGTAGATACGAATATGTGTATCTTATGAAGTGCAAATCCGAGACCTTTGAAAAGTTCAAAGAGTTCAAGAATGAAGTAGAAAACCATTTGGGTGGGTTAAAGTACTCCGATCTGATCGAGGTGGCGAATACCTGAGTCATGAGTTCCGTGATCATCTGAAAGAATGTGGTATTGTATCACAGTTCACTCCACCTAGAACACCATAACATAATGGTGTGTCTGAGAGGAGAAATCGTACTCTGTTAGACATGGTACGTTCGATGATGAGTCATGCCGACTTGCCTATTTCTTTTTGGGGTTTTGCTTTAGAGACTTCTGCAATGACACTGAATCACGCTCCAACGAAAACGGTTCTGAAGACACCATATGAGATATGGACTGGGAAGCATCCTAGTATGTCGTTCATTAAAATTTGGGGCTGTGAGGCATACGTGCGACATCAAATGCCTGACAAGCTGGAACCCAAATCGGATAAATATTATCTGGTGGGATATCCTAAGGAAACGAAAGGGTATTACTTTTACCTACCGTCCGAGGGCAAAGTGTTTGCCACAAGGACTGGAGTCTTCTTGGAGAGAGAATTCTTATCAAGAAAGACTGAAAAGGTAGAACTTGAAGAAGTTCAAGAACCACAAGTAGTGAATGAACCAGAATTAGATTTTGAGATAGGACTACAAGATGTTGTAGCTAGAGAACCTGCTCAAGAAACAAAAGTCCTACGTAGATCTGGTAGACCAAGATTTGAGCCTGAGAGATATGGATTTCTTGTTTCTCAAATAGGTAATGTGTTGCTTATGAATCATGAAGATGAACCAGCAACCTACCAAGAGGCAATGAATGGACCAGACTGACAAATGGCCCAAGGCTATGAAATCCGTAATGGACTCCATGTACGCAAACCAAGTTTGGAACTTGGTGGAACCACCTGAAGGGGTACGATCCATAGGGTGCAAATGGGCCTTCAAGAAGAAGACCGACATGGATGGGAATGTACAGACATTCAAAGGGCGACTGGTGGCTAAGGGTTTTAAGCAAATTCATGGTATTGACTATGATGAGACCTTTTCCCCTGTTGCCATGGTAAAGTCCATAAGGATATTGCTTGCTATTGCTGCGTTTTATGACTACGAGATCTGGCAGATGGATTTCAAAACGGCTTTCCTTAATGGAAACCTCCTTGAGGAAGTGTACATGACACAACCCGAGGGTTTTGTATCCCCAAATGAAGTCACTAAAATATGCAAGCTGAATTAGTCCATCTATGGACTGTAGCAGGCCTCTCGAAGTTGGAATCTTCGTTTTGATGAGAAAATCAAAGAGTTTGGTTTCATCAAGAATGAAGATGAGCCTTGTGTTTACAAGCGAATCAGTGGGAGCATTGTTGTCTTCCTGATATTGTATGTAGATGACATACTGTTGATTGGGAATGACATTCCTACCCTGAAAGTTGTTAAGAACAACCTAGGGAACTATTTTTCTATGAAGGACTTGGGTGAAGCGATTTATATACTCGGTATTAAGATCTATAGAGATAGATCGAAGAAGTTGCTGGGTTTGACCCAGATTACATACATCGAGAAGGTGTTGAAGCGGTTCAACATGCTTGAGTCCAAGAAAGGATTTTTACCCATGTCTCATGGTGTGAATCTCTCTAAGGACCAGTGTCCAAAATCTTGTGAAGATAAGGACCTCATGAAGTTGATTCCATATGCTTCGACAATTGGATCAATAATGTATGCAATGTTATGTACTCGACCCGATGTCTCCTTTACTTTGAGCATGAATAACAGGTATCAGTCAGACCCCGGTGAGTGTCACTGGATTGCAGTCAAGAATATCCTGAAGTACTTGAGAAAGACAAAGGATGTGTTCTTGGTGTATGGTGGAGTGGAAGAGCTCGTTGTAAGTGGTTATACGGATGCTAGCTTCCAAACTGATAGGGACGATTCAAAGTCTCAGTCAGGGTTTGTGTTTTGCCTTAATGGAGGAGCTGTGAGCTAGAAGAGTTCCAAGCAAGAGACAGTTGCTGATTCTACAACAGAAGCCGAGTATATCGCTGCAGCTAACACAACGAAGGAGGCTGTATGGATTAGAAAATTTATCGGCGATCCTGATGTAGTTCCTAGCATTGTTGGTCCCGTAGTTCTCTACTGTGATAATAATGGTGCAATTGCACAATCTAAGGAACCTAGATCCCATCAGTGCTCCAAGCACATACTTCGGTGGTTCCATCTTATTCGTGAGATTGTTGAACGAGGAGATGTGAACATTTGCAGAGTGCCGACTGAGGAGAATATTACGGATCCACTGACAAAGCCTCTCGCGCAGAGAAAACATGATGGTCATACTAGATCAATGGGTATACGATACCTAAATGATCAACTCTAGTGAGAGTCTTGTGGGTTGCGTGAAAATATATATTCTGTTGGCTATTTATTATTTATTCATATGATGAATTGTGTACCAAGATTTTTCTTTTATAATTAATGACAAGTTCTTTTATTATGATTTCTCTATGCGATAGTTAAATGTTAACATAATAAATACCCTTAGAATGTTCGCTTCCATAGGACATCAAGTACGTGACTTGAATGTGAGAGCCTATGATTTATTTGAAGCTTCATTCTTGAAAGGTCCCTGGTCGTAGTATTATCATAGAAACTAAGGATGATGACGATACATTAAGACTAACACGTGCGTTGACTGATGACCAGTTCTTACAGGTCATGATATTGTGATATCAAGTCATCACGTGGGTACTTGTTAATGAACAAGTTGTACTGGACAGACCCAACCTGAGACTACTTTGTGGATTGTTATCTAAACGTGTCACGAGTAGGTCTCAATTGACAATGGTGTTGTCGTCCTTTGACCTGAAGTCATAACATTCATCAAGTGAGGAAGAGCATGCTTTGATACCATCTAAAGTCTTCCTTGAGAAAGGTTGATGATAAAGGTGGTTGTTGGGCACGTTACGAATCATTTGGGTGTTTGTGTGTGAGCAGATATGGGATTTGTCCTCCTATATGACAGGGGTTGCATCTATGGGCCCCTTGATGGAACTGGACTAAGAAATGCATGGCCATGCTTGGTTGAGTAAATATGTGATATTGGACTAACCATTCTCTGGAAGTCCGTTCTAGATCAAGATACTTGGATTGAGCTATTATGAGGGTGACACGGTCCATGCCTCTAGTTCTTTCTGGATGTAAGGGACAAAGGGACAAAGACAATGCTGGAACATTGTTCATAAAGGCTTATGAGTTATGAACTCTTATTGCTTGGGTAGCAATGATGCATTGCTAGATGCCGCTCATTGTTTGTGAGGTTTTTGGTTTGATACTTTCAAGATCAAGTGGGAGACTATTGGAGTTACCATGGTGATCTAGAAGTGGTCAAACATGTAATCTCACTGCCAACGCGATATGAGCCTGCAGGGTCGCACATAAGAGCATGTGGAGAAGTTGGAAGATTGACGGTGTTGGTAAAGGTTACCAATCACCATACAGAATGGGGTTCGGCAAATGTTGCTAAGGAGTATCGTCGAGATTTGTCGAGTATCGTCGAGATTCGTCAAGTATCGTCGACTATGGTTCGTCGAGTATCGTCGACTATGGTTTGTCGAGTATCATCGACTATGGTTCGTCGAGTATCGTCGAATATGGTTCGTCGAGTATCGTCGAATATGGTTCGTCGAGTATCGTCGAGATTCGTCGAGATTCGTCGACTATCGAACTGTTCGATAATCGACGAATGCTGATACTCGACGAATTATTCTAAAAACCCTTATTCTCTGTGGTCTGTGGATAGCAATTTTTCTAGGTCTGTTTATGCTTCGGGTATAAATAAGGACTTAGGTTTTCGTGCGAAAAAGATAGAAGATCCCCCCGACCCAACGGAAGTGTTCCGCCGATTCGCTCGCTCCGCTTACCTCCTCTCCGACGATAGTCGCCGGTGCTTGTCTTCCTGGAGCGGACCTAGCAGTCCGTGGAAGTGCAAGGTGCAGTCGATCTCCCTTCCCGTTTTTCGTGCGACGAAGATCGGCGATCACCCGCTCGTGTGGATTTCTGCAGAGACGTAGACGCTATTCTACGCGGGACTCGCCGCCGACAAGAAATCATACATTGGAGCATCTTTGTTGAGTTGTGACTCAACCCCGTAAAGGTAATTTTACCTAGTTATTTCTTAACTTCTTGATTCAATTTTCATGGCCCGATCCCAAATCTCTTTTGGGTTGTTCTTGATTTTATTATTTCCGCTGCGTTCACAACTGTTGTGCCACCTTGTAGAAAACCCAACATTGAGGACCACTGAGCTGTAGGTGCACTGCAGGGCTCTGAGGTAGGAACCTTTATGGTTCTGAGGTAGGGTTATGAAGAGAATCTGAGTGTAAAGCTGAGGGCCAGAGGTGTAAGCTCTGAGAAGCATTTTGGAGGAGTTTGTGCCTTGTCTAACTAAAGTTAGAAAGGTGGGAGGGAAAGTGGATGTGCCCAGTTGGGAAACCACTATAAATATCTGTGTGCTTTGCTGTGTTGTTTGTTCTTCTTTTATTTTGCAGGTACTAAGGACAAGCTCTAAATAACTTAGTAAGAAAACAACAAAAAGACTTAGGAATTTTCAAAGACCTATTAACTTCCCCTCTAGGTGACTAGCTAACCTTAAGTTAAAAACTTTCAGGAAGTCTCTGCTTAACCAAGAGTATGAGACTTTCAGGCAAAACCCAAGGGAGAGCATAACTGCTTGTTATGAAAGATTCTTCAGATCATAAATGAGTTGAAGACCTATGAGAGGGTCTTCAATAATTATGAAATAAATGACAAGTTTCTCAGGTCTCTCTGTGAGAAGTAGCGAACAAACGACTAAAGTAGCGAACAAATGACTAGAAAACAAGCCGGAACTTTGAATAATTGAAAATTTTATTATCCAAAAAGATATCATTTACAAAGGTATGGCCTCCCTTTTATAGAATGGAGGAGAGAGGAGAGAGTACAAACTAACAATGTGGGACTAAAGCTATACAACAAATCTGGGCGGCTAGAACAACAGACCGGAACAGGCCGCGTGGTTAGACAATGTTTTAACCGCTCGACAATACCAGAAGCAAGAGAGAGATGCGATAGGAGACCGCTAGACCGCCCGGTTTCCAAGCCGCCAGAGATAAACTGCCAGACCGCCGGATACCACACAGCAACAGCCTGGATATCAAACCGCTGGAGAGTCACCGCCAGACCGCGCGGTCTACAACCCGCCAGGCTCAAACTGCCAGACCGCCCGGTCTCATACTCCAACACTCCCCCTCTAGCTAGAGCATAGATATCAATCATGCCCAGGTTGTCACAAATATGGAAGAAGGAAGTAGAAACCAGCTTGGTGAAGATATCTACCAACTCTTTGTCAGAGGTGATGAACGGAGTGCAAATCTATCTCTTCAAGACCTCTTCTCGGATTAAATGACAGTCGACTTCTATATGTTTCGTTCTCTCATGGAAGACCAGATTTTTGGATATGTATATAGCGGCCTTGTTGTCACAGAACATAGACAGAGGATAGTCGTAGACCTCTCCTAGGTCAAGCATGAGAGACCGCAACCATTTTAACTCACACATGGTTGACGCCATACTCCGGTATTCAGCTTCTGCACTGGACCTTGAGACAACAGACTGCTTCTTGCTCTTCCAGCTCACAAGATTACTCCAACAAATGTGCAAAAACCTGATGTAGATTTACGATCACCTTTATCATCCGCATAGCTTGAGTCTGAGTAGGCTTCAACTCTCAGATGACCATGCTTCTGAAAGAGTAGCCCTTTTCCTGGTGATGCTTTGACATACTCTAGTATCTTCAAGGCAGACTGAAGATGACATTCCCTAGGAGCTTGCATGAACTAACTTACCTTGCCTACAACATAGGCGATGTCTGGTCTGGTCACCGTGAGATAAATGAGTTTGCCCACCAGACGTCTATACCTCGTGACATCAGATATAAGAGGTGAGTCATCTGTCCATGTTTTGTCCTCTCCAGTGGCCATGAGATACCGGGCCGGTTTGGCACCAATCAATCCTGCCTCTTGTAGAAGATCAAGAGCATACTTCCGCTGGGAGAGAACCAACGAGTCGGGCTTCTGAGAGATTTCTATCCCCAAAAAATATTTCGTGGAGCCCATATCCTTCGTGACAAGGTGTTAACGGAGGTGTTTCTTTGTCAAGTCCACCCCAGCCTGGTCATCGTCGTTAAGTCCACAAGGCCCGATGCGGTTTTGCGAATAAACAATGAGTGATCGACCGAACTTCTTGTAAAGCCAATGGCAGCCACAATGCCACTAAACTTGTTAAACCATGCCCGATGGCTCTGTTTTAGGCCGTAGATGGCCTTCTTCAACTGGCATACTCGTGTCTCCCTCTGAGAAACATACCCAGGAGGTTGCTCCATGTAGACGTCCTCCTGAAGATCCCCATAGAGAAAAGCATTCTTGACATCAAGCTGGGAAATAGCCCACTCCCTGTTGACAGCCACAGAAAGAAGAACCCGGATGGTGCTGAGGCAAGCAACCAGGGAGAAAGTATCAAAATAGTCAACTCCATAAGTCTGAGTAAAGCCTTTGGCCACTAGCCGGGCTTTGTAACGATCCACAATGCCGTCTGGGCGGAACTTCACAACGAACACCCAACGTCAGCCAACCACATCAGTACCTACTGGTGGAGGAACAAGGGTCCAGGTACCCCTTTCAGTAAGAGTGGCGATTTCCTAATCCATGGCATATTTCCAATGAGGAATAACAAGAGCCTCCTGGTAAGTGCGGGGAGTGGTAATAGCCGAGATAGCCAAAGCAAAGCACCTGCGAGAAGGAGTAAGCCGATCATAGGAAACAATAGCCACAAGCGGGTGTTGGGTACATGCCTACACCCCTTTGCGAAGAGCAATGGGAAGATCCAGGTCATCTTGTGCCTCAGGGACCGGAGCGTCCGTGGCGGAGAAAGCTGGCCCGGGACTAGAGAGAGACGGCTGCGGAGAAGAAGGAGGGGGTATAATAGAGAGAGGAGGAGACGGAGGAGGAGATGATATAGGAGGGGAGATATTGATATGCGTGGAAGGAACACAGAGAGATGGTGGAGAGTCAGAGACAGTAGGAGGAAGCGGGGATTGAGAAGAAAAGTAGGATGCATTTTCGAAGAAGGTGACGTCCGCGGAAACAAACTATTTGCGCAGAATGGGGTCAAAGCAACAATAGCCTTTTTGAGTGGTCAAGTATCCCAAAAAGACACATTTTGTGGAACGGGGGGAAAGCTTGTCACGGGTAACAGACGGAGCATGCACAAAAGCCATACACCCAAAGATATGGAGAGGAAGAGGAAAGGGTTCCTTGCCCGGGTAGAGAATGGAGAAGGGGGTTTTACCGTGGAGAACCGAAGAGGGAATGCAATTGATGAGATAGCAGGAAAGAAGAACAGCATAACCCCAGTAGGAGCGAGGCACCTGCATCTGTGTCATTAGAGTGCGAGCGATATCGAGGAGATGACGGTTTTTACGCTCTGCCACCCTATTTTGCTGGGAGGTGTAAACACAGCTGGTCTGATGAATAAGACCATGTTGCATACAAAAAGACGAAAACTCATGACTGAGATATTCTTTAGCATTATCAGAGCGTAGTACTTTAATAGAAATAGCAAACTGAGTTTTAATCATATTATATAAGGATTGCCATACAGATAAGAGTTCAGAGCGATCTTTTAATAGATACACCCAGGTACATCTATAGAAATCATCAATAAAAGTTACAAAGTAAGAACTACCCCGACCAATGGTGAGAGTAGGAGCAGGACCCCAGACATCAGAATGAATGGAATCAAAAGGGCGGGAGGAACCACAGCCTTGCTTCGGCGGGAAGGAGGAGTGGTGATGTTTGCCAAGCTGACACGCATCACAGTTGAGCGGATGACTGGTCTGAGGTAAGTGGGGAAGAAGCTGACGAAGAATCTGAGGAGGAGGATGTCCAAGGCGAAGATGCCATTGCAGCAGATCGGTAGACGAGGAAGAGAAGGCGGATAGAGCGGAAACATTGTCAAGGAAGTAGAGGCCACTGCTCTCAGTCCCAGTAGCAATCGTCCGTTGGGTCCTCGGGTCCTGAAAACAACAAGAAGTAGGAGTAAATAATACAGAGCACTGAAGTTTCTTGCATAAAGTAGTAACTGATAGCAAATTACAAGGGAACTTTGGGACATAGAGAGTGTTCGCTAAGAGAAGCGACGGGGTGACTTGAACCATGCCCATCCCGTGAACCGGGGAAGGCGAACCATCCGCAACAAGAACCGGGGGTAACCGATCATGCGTTTCTAGGAGAGAGAAGCAGTGAGGGTTTCCGATCATGTGATTTGTAACACTAGAGTCAATCAGCCATTTACCTTGGGTAACGACGTGTGCACTACCTGAGGTCGTGGCCACAGAAGCAGATGCCCGAGAGGAGGCGGAGGTTGAGGAAGAAGTATCACCGGAGGGACGAAGATGAGGATGTTTCTGCCAGCAGCGGTCAACAGAGTGGCAGGTACGACCACAGTGAGAGCAGAGGAACCTTGACGGACCGCGCGTACCAGACTGGCTGCGGCCACTATTTCCACCCCGCTGAACTTGGTGAGCATAGGAGTCCTGTGGAGGAGGGGAGGACAACAGAGGACGCTGGAGCAGCGATGTAACAACGGCGATGCGATCCGTGGTGGAATCCAAGGTGGGAGACTCTGCTTCTCCCAAGATCTGCTGGCGGATCATATCAAAAGACTCAGGGAGCCGTAGAAGATAACAAACAACCAGGAGTTTCTGGAAGTGTTTGTGCTGCTCGCCAAGTCCGCGAAGAAGGGGCGATTCTGGAGGATTTCGGTGCCAAGAGCCTGAATCTTGGGTATATTGGAAAATGTGTACCTGATTTGAAGAAGCCCAACCTAGCTCAATGATATACATCATGTTGTATTTGATGTTGTTTTGAGTTGACATGTGCAGGTAAAGAATTGTTAAAGTTTACAGAAAAAATTCTAAGCCAAGTGTCGACACAAAGAACATGTGTCGTCACATAGAAGAAAGTTGTCGACACAACACTGGGAAGTGTGTCGACACAGAAGGTGTAGTCGACACTACTCTGGGAAAAAGTGTCGACACATAAATGCTACAACAACACTGGGACACAGAAGAAGTAAGTCGACACAACACTGGGAAATTGTGTCGACCAGAAGAAGTTCGACACAACACTGGGAAATTGTGTCGACACAGAAGAAAAACGTCGACCTCAACATTGAGAGCACACTGAAGAGTATAGACGATCTCCAGTTTGTCGACATCATCTGAATATGTGAAGCCATGCGGTTATGATTCTACAACAACTGTCGACACACAGGACTTGACCACTGTCTCATCATGTCGCATCACTGTGTCGACACCAAAGTGTGTCGACACAAATAGACAGATGGTCTCGACACTTTCTGACAGCTGTTTCAACACTAAGGCACAGGACTTGTTTGAAGACTTGACAGCTGTGGGTTATCACCAGTTAACTGAGTTGTCAGACTTGCAGAAAACGGTTAGAAACCGGATCAGCCGGTACCATGAAGAATGTCTATAAATAGACAATTCAGAAGGAGAAAAAGACACTGAACTACATATAGAACTGTCCTTTAAAATACATTGGACAAAAGTAGAGAGGGATTACATTCTACTCATTTCAAGAAAGTGCAGGCACTTAAGAAGATCTTCTCCGGGAGATCTAAGGCATCTAAGGATAGATCTAAGAAGAGTTCAATCAGAATCAAAGAATCATTCAAAGTTCTGGATAGAGAGAGATCAGAGTCTGGAGAAGAGGAGGGTCATCGGTGAGGTGATGACATTGTTTGCGCTGAGAGTGTAGGAGTGTTGAACGAGTGGTAGGAGCCTGAGTGTAAGGTGAAGGCCTTGGGGCAGGCTGAGGTAGGGCATGTGCTGAGTTGTAGGAACCTGTTGGGTTCTGAGTTGTATCTATTGATCGAGATAGTTGGAATCTAGCATACAAGATAGGTGAAGGGGAAAGTGGATGTACAAGTATAAATATAGTGCAATCTGTGATGTTTTGTTTTCCGTGCTAAGTTAATAAATTGTTTCTAGAAGTTTTAGAAAGAGAAGCAGAGGGAGGCTGCCTTGAGGAACTTGGATAAGCTGCAGCAGGAGACATAGGATAAATCGGGATGTCTGACGATAAGAGCAGCAAGGTCCATGCGGTGCCGTCTCATCATGTATGAGGAAGGCATTCAAGAGGCCGCGCGCATCATTGATAATCATCAAATTGAGCAGAGAGGAGGAGGGTCATCGAGGTGATGACTGCAGCGGGAGAAAGGTGAAAGAAATGCACGATGTTGGAGCCAGAGAAACAAGGTTTCCAGAGGGAGTAGGAGGCGGCCAGAAAAGCCAGAATACGATAGGAAGAAGAAGAGCTGCAAGCCGCAGCGGCCAGAGAAGCCACGACCAAGCCGCAGATCCAAGCAGGGAAAGAAGTCGAACGACTAGAAGATAGCCCGCACGAACAGAAGTGAGGAACAAACAAGGCGAATAAGACAGCATGACGTGGCGAACAAAGGCAGGTAAAAGGAGGTCACGCGGACAGGGCGCAAGCAGGCGGAAGAGACAAGCCGCGAGAGGAAGAGGCAAGCCACGCGGACAGGGCGCAAGCAGGCGGAAGAGACAACCCGCGAGAACAGGTCGCGAGAAGAAAAGGCAAGTCGCGCGGACAGGGCACACAGAATCGGGAGGAGAAGATCGAGTCCTCTGATACCATGTGAGAAGTAGCGAACAAATGACTAAAGTAGCGAACATACGACTAGAAAACAAGCCAGAACTTTGAATAATTGAAAATTTTATTATCCAAAAAGATATCATTTACAAAGGTATGACCTCCCTTTTATAGAATGAAGGAGAGAGGAGAGAGTACAAACTAATAATGTGGGACTAAAGCTATACAACAAATCTGGGCGGCTAGAACAACAGACCGGAATAGGCCGCGCGGTTAGACAATGTTCTAACCGCTCAGCAATACCAGAAGCAAGAGAGAGATGCGGTAGGAGACCGCTAGACCGCCCGATTTCCAAGCCACTAGAGATAAACCGCCAGACTGTCGGACACCACACAACAACAACCTGGATATCAAACCGCTGGAGAGTAACTGCCAGACCGCGCGGTCTACAACCCGCCATGCTCAAACCGCCAAACCGCCCGGTCTCATACTCCAACACTCTCACTATAGACTGTGATACTAAGGTTTGTGCCATAAGAGAGGTGGCTAAGCTTGCTAACACTCCTCCCTAAATATTGCTTGGAAAGCTGCTCTCCTATGAGATGCAACTAACTGCCAGGAAGGAGGAAGAGGCCACCAACAAATCCCTAACCAAGGAAAAGTCCTTGGCCTTCAGAGCAGAAAGCACAAGGAAGGTCAAGGAGAGGATTCCTTCTCCACCAAGAAGACTTGCTGAGTCAGATAGCTCAGACTCAGAGGCATCAGCTAGCAGTATGTTTGATGAAGACTTTGTAGCCTTATCCAAACAACTCCAGAGGCTGATGAAGAAGAAGCATTGGAAGAAGAGGCCTTCCAGTTCCACTCATAACAGGAAGAATCAGTCCAAGACTGACAGGTATGGTTCCAAACCAAATAAATATAACTCTTTTAAAGTAGTTTGCTACTATTACAGCAAGCCTGGGAACATGATAGCTAACTGCCCAGAGAAGAGGAAGGAGTCTAAGGAGAAGAAGAAACATCATTACAAAGGGAAGAAGGAGAAGTCCTTCATTTCTAAGAAGGAAAAGAGTTGGAAAGACTCATCATCTTCTGAGCCTGAAGAAGAGGAAGACTACATTGGGCTAGTTGTTGTTGCTGTTAAAGATAAAGCTATTGCAGGTGGAGAAGTCAATCCTCCGGTGAGGATAGGAATCAGGGTCCCTCTGACACTATCAGCAGTGATTCAGAGGTGGATGAAGATGATGCCTACAATTATAGAGGGCTGATGGCAATGATAGATGAAGAGGGCGGCCAGGACTAGCCTGGTCAAAGCAAGGTACATTCATTACCTAATTCTACTTCTCTGTCTGAGTATGAGACTAGTCCTTGCTCAGAAGCCTCACTCTGGATCTGAAGGAGATGTCAATCAACTTATTGATAAGTATGAAGAACTTCTGAATGCCTTCAAGAAGGTCAACAAGTTGTCTAAGAAGCAAGCCAAAGAGATTTCATCTCTTAAGCTTGCAGTTGCCAAACAGACTGTAACAACTAATCTGCTGGACCAGAAAGCTAGGGAAATAAGCCAACTGAAGTCCCTTCTGGACATCCAGATAGCCTCCATCAAGCACAAGAACTGTCTCATCAGGGAGCTTGAAGATAAGCTTGAGAATGAGAAAAGAATAGTGACTAGCTATTCTAAGCCAAGTACAATACTACCCTTGATAGACACCTTCTCCTCTCAAAAGGTCAAGAAGGGGTTGGGATTCAAGGGAAGCATAAGAGTTGCTACTTCCAAAAGGAAGGGCAAATCTCTAGCTCTAGCTCAGCCTATTGCTTCCAAGCCTCCCATTCTTTTAGAAAAGTTCTGCTGCCTTCTAACAGGTATGACTAGGAAATCTCCCGTGGTCACTAGGAGAAGGGATGTTCCTTAGGAGTGAACAAAGATGTTCACTGCCATGATGAAAGTCATTGTAGGGTGAGTGCCTTTGAGGCTATCCATGAGAAATTTCAGATGGCCTAACCAAGACCATTTGTTTTTGGTGCTTCAGCACCAACACTCAAGAATGTTACTGTAGCCAAGGCTTAGAGTCTGACAGTTAAGATTCAGACTAAGGGCAATTCTAAAAGTCAAGCTGATCTGGGCATATCTGAAGCCATCCGAAGCATACTCTCTAAAAAGAAGCTTGCTGCTGCTTTAGGGCAGACCAAACCAGCCAGCTAAAAGACTTACCTTCAGTCAAGTTCTAGCTGAAAGAAATCAGAAAAAGACTGCATCACATCTTCCTTCCATCAATACTGCTGCTAACCAAGTTATAAGACCCACACAGAAGAGAAGATATAACATAAATGACTGTTGGTGTTGTGGTAAGATAGGGCATTTTGTCATTAACTATTGGCACAATCCCAATGTGGCTAGAGCTAAGGTCTGTCCACCAGTCAGAAATTATGCTAGTGGACAAGTTTAGTTTCATGCTAACATGCACCTAGGACCCAATAGATATTGGGGTCATAAGGATAAGTAAACTGTATATTGCAGGATAGTCCAAGTTATCATACCCTTATATAGTACTTGGATAGTGGTTATTCCAGACACATGAATGGGACAAGGAGCAACTTGAAGGAGTTTACTAACCTTGGCTATGTTATTGTCTTCCACAAAGTTGAGTGCCTAATTAGAAAGTCAAGTGACCAAGAGGTCATCTTGACAGACACTAGGAGTGGAAATGTTTATTGCTTAAACTTTCTATGTTTAGATATAGATTCTCCTATCTGTTTAGTGGCAAATGAGAAAGTCTCCTACTGTGTCCAATGGCACAAGAGGCTAGCCCATTTGAATTTTAAGACTATTGGCAAGCTCTTCAGCCAAGAGCTAGTTAGGAATGGCCCCAATGTGAAGTGCTCCAAGGAGGGAATTTGCTCAGCTTGCCAAAAGGGCAAGCAGACAAAAGTCTCCTTCAAGGGCATTGGGACCAAAGATTCTGTGAGGTGATTATACCTCTTACACATTGACCTATTTGGTCCTATGGCAGTTCACAGTCTTAGTAGGAAAGTCTACACCATTGTGGTTGTTGATGATTATTCCAGGTTCACCTGGGTGTTCTTTATTAAGAAAAAGAATGAAACTCTTGATGTCTTCATGAGGTTTATAAAGCAAATTCAGAATGAGCTTGACAGTTTTGTTGTCAAAATCAGGAGTGACCATGAGACTGAATTCCAATCTGATAGCATGACAAGGTTCTGTGAAGAGCATGAGATTCATCAAGAATTCTCTTCTCCTAGAACACCCCAGCAAAATGGGATAGTTGAGAGGAAAAACATGACTCTCATAGAGGCTGGTAGAACTCTATTGAGTGATATATCTCTCCCAGAATATTTTTAGGCTGAGGCAGTAAATACTGCATGTCATGTCCTCAACAGAGCCTCTATGACCAAAAGCTACAAGAAAACTCCCTATGAGATCTTAAAGGGTAGAAAACCAAACCTGGTCTATCTTAAAGGGCAGAAAACCAAACCCGGACTATCTTACAATTTTTGGTAGTAAATGCTATGTGTTTCATAATGGAAAGTCATATGTGACTAAGTTTGCTGCCAAATCCTTTGATGGAATCTTTGTTAGGTACAACAATCATAACAAAACCTATAGAATCTACAACTTGAAAAGCCAAGTTGTAGAAGAATCAGTTCATGTAGTCTTTAATGAATCTACTATGATTAATAGTGGGCTTCCTAACTCCTCTTATAGTACTGCAGGTATAGAACAGATGATGGACAAGCTGACCATCAAGGAAGCTTCACTAGTTGTCCACGATGAAGTGGACACATCAAAAAATCCACCAAGTACACTGGGAATGGATGAAGAATAACAAGAGGCTACACCTGAAGCTATACCTATTGCTAAAAGAAGACTTCCACCAGCAGTCAGACACATAATACATCATCCTGCACACTAGATTATTGGTGAGATAAGCCATGAAGTACTAACAAGGAGGAGAAGTTTGAACACAGCCATGTACTCAAGCTTTCTGTCACAAGTAGTGCCCAAGAAGTTTGAAGAGGCCAACATAGATCAGCATTGGATTAGAGCTATGTAGGAGGAACTAAACCAGTTTAATAGGTACAAGGTCTGGAAGCTGGTTCCCAAACCACAAGGACATAATATCATTGGAGTCAAGTAGATCTACAAAAACAAGCTTGATGAAAGTGGCATTATAATCAAGAATAAATCCAGACTAGTTGCAAAGGGGTACAAGTAAGAAGAAGTCATTGACTTTGATCAAACCTTTGCCCCTGTAACAAGATTGGAGGCCATTAGACTGTTCCTTGCATATGCTACATACAAGGGATTCAAGGTCTACTAGATGGATGTGAAGTCAGCCTTTCTGAATGGCGACTTAAAAGAAGAAGTCTATGTCGAGCAGCCTCCAGGTTTTGTTGTTCCTAACTCACTTGATTATGTTTATAGACTTAGAAAAGCTCTATAAGGGCTAAAGCAAGCCTCTAGAGCATGGTATGCGACATTGTCTAATTTCTTCATTGAGAACAAATTCTTAAGGGGGAAAATAGACAAGACCCTATTCCTCAGGGAATCTAAGGGTAAGATCATCCTAGTTCAGATCTATGTAGACGACATTATCTTTGGATCTACTGATAACAACCTTTGTAAAAAGTTTGCTAAACTTATGTAGGGGAAGTTTGAGATGAGCAGTATGAGTGAACTTAAGTTCTTCTTGGGTCTCCAAGTAAGACAGACTGATGATAGCTTGTCCATATCTCAGCCTAAGTTCACTAGGGAGTTGATAAAGAAATTTGGCATGGAGAACTCCTCCACCAAGAGAACTCCCATGGGGTCAAGTATGCATGTAGGAAAAGATGAGGTAGGGAAATCTGTTGATGAAACTTTGTATAGAGGGATAATTGACTCCCTTCTATATCTGATTGCAAGTAGGTCAGACATTATATATGTTATATGTGTTTGTGCTAGGTATCAGGCATGCCCTAAAGAACCTCACTACTCTACAGCTAAGAGAATTTTGAGGTATCTTAAGGTCACTCCAGATCTTGGCCTGTGGTACCCTAAGAATGGGGAGTTTGAACTAACAAGCTATTCAGATATAGATTTTGCAGGCTATAAAGAGGACAAGAAGAGCAGATCTGGCACCTGTCAGTTCTTAGGAGGGAGACTGGTATCTTAGAGCAGCAAGAAACAAACCAGTGTTATAATATCAACTGCAGAGTCAGAGTACATCTCAGCAGGTAGCTATTGTGCTCAGTTGTTGTGGATCCAGCACCAGCTTCAAGACTACAACCTTCAGATAAGTAGAACTTCTCTATTCTGTGATTCTACTAGTACAATCTCAATTGCTAAGAATCCTGTTTCCTATAGCAGTACTAAGTATATAGAGATTAGATATCATTTCATTAGAGAGCATGCTGAATGTAAAAACATCACTCTTGAGTTTGTTCCAACAGACAAGCAAGTGGCTGACATCTTCAATAAGCTACTAGATGAAGACAAGTTTAACACCTTCAAATTTGAGTTGGATATGTTAAACTTAGTATAGCTTCAGTTGCTCCTCATCAGGTTGCAAGCTATTTGATATTTTGTACATGTAACTGTTCCTTAAAGAAATGAAGATTCTACAATTGAGGTGGAGTATGTCCAACACAATTCCAATAATTCACTGTTGCTTAATTGAGGGGGAGCAGATGAAAAGATGATCAGATGAATCCTACCAGCTATTTGCTGAAGTCAAAAAGGGGCAGGAAAAGATGATCAAATGATGATTTATGTTCAAGTGTGGTTGTAGCAATTCAAGTGAAGCAGGGGGAAGCAGGTACAGTGATGTTCCACTCTACAGGCAGGGACGTGTGGTAAATACAGATCACTTCTCAATTATATAGTCTTCTTTTATTATGCTTATTGCTGCATGGTTCTTGTGCGAACAAAAAAAGTAAATCGGAATTTGGAATAACAAAAAATTTTATTATCCAAAAAAGGTTAGTATTACAAAGGTATGGCCTCCCTTTTATAGAATGGAGGAGATGAGAGAGATTATAAATAAGCAATGTGGGACTAAATAATTAAAGGTATAAGAGGCTTTACAAAAAACATACTGAACAAGTCACGCGGTTAAATGAATAAGCTAACTTCACGACAACCACTAGAAGGAGAGAACAAGTCACCATAGGAGACCGCTGGACCGTCGGTGTAATGCCCCCGAGTTTCTGAGGATATTATTATTTGATTTCGTATCGTCATATTTATGACATCAGGGCATTACTTTTTACGTCATGCTGACGGCGCTGCACCGTTAGTGCGTTTTCGCGTCTGTTGGGTCTGTTTGACCAGATTTTGGGATTTTGGTTGGATTGAATGTGTTCCTTGATTGAAAGGATGAAGTTTTGAGGTTTTTGACTTGTTCAGTTTTATTGCGATTCAAGCATTTTGGGGTCTAGGCGCGCGTTTGGATTTTTGTGATATTCATGCTTATAGTAAGCATTTGATGTTAATGTCTCAAGAACGGTGCGTCAAATTCTAGGGTTGTCTTCGTTGTTAAGTTTGTAGAGTCGACACTTTATCCCAGAATATAATACAATCTGAATTTTCACATTTAGCTTGATGTTCTCAAGAAGCCCTTGTTAGTCCTCGAGAAGCCTTATAGTACTCGAGTAGTCCTGACTTGATATTCTTGAGAAGCCCTTATTAGTTCTCGAGAAGCCTTATAGTACTCGAGTAGTTCTGACTTGATGTTCTCGAGACGCCCTTGATAGTTCTCGAGAAGCCTTATTGTACTCGAGTAGTCCTGACTAGCTGTTCTCGATAAGCCCTTGCGAATTCTCGAGAAGCAGGGAATCTTTTTCTGAGAAGTATTCGTTCTCCGGGAGTGTTGTTCTTTCTCGAGAAATGTTGTGTTATTCTCGAGCAGTCTTGCTTTGTCTCGAGAAATCCCACCTCTGGTTCTCGAGAAATCCTTCTTATTTCTCGAGAAGTACGTCTTAGTTCTCGGGATTTGCATCCTTGTTCTCGAGAAGGCCATTAGTTCTCGAGAAGTCTTACAGTGTTTTCGAGAAGCCCTGAAGTTAGTTCCCGAGAAAATCTTCTTTTGTACTCGAGAAGCCTTCTTCAATACTCGAGTAATGTGTATCTTTTACTCGAGAAGTTCTCTTATTTCCCGAGAAGCTCGCGAGAAATCAACCTTTGTTCTCGAGAAAACCAAGACCTTTGTCTCGGAAAACCCGGTTCAGCCGACCCCGGTTCGTTTTCTTAAGTATGGTTATTTTAATATTACACTTATTATATATATATATATACCTACTTCTTCATCCTCCTTCATTTAGACCGAATTCATGTTCATCTCCCGAACCAGAGCGGCGTGAGTGAGAGAGAGAGAGAGAGAAAGTTTTTTCGTGAATCTTCTAGTGGCCGCCAGCGGTGCTCCAATGTTCAAAATCTTGAACCAATCATAGATCCTGAAAGCTCTCAGCGAGAGCTTCGTCATCATGGTAAAATCTTCCCCATTTCTTGTGTTTTTCTCATTAGGGTTTTTGTCCCTAACCTTCCTTCGTCCATTTCTTGTTAGATTTCGACTTCTCTCGTCTTCTTTAGCCCCGATCTATAACAAGGAGCAATTTGGAGAGTTTTTCCGGCAAAACCAAGACAAGTGGTGGTTTCCCTCTTCCCCCCTTTTTCCGATCTTGATGGTAACTATTAATCTCTTTTTTTCTTTAATCTTTCTGCACTTTTGTCATTCCGATTTATAGATATGGTTAACCTCCCCGTGGAATCTACTTATATTTATAAGTTCTTGTCATGATAATTCAACCTTGTAGCATTGTAGTGGTTTGATGAAATATTAGTTGGCTTTAATCGCCCCTAAGTATTAATGTAGAACGTGTTAGAGTTTATCTATGATTGTAAATCCTTCCTTAAGGTTGATCAACCATTTCCTAAATCTAGAAATGTCTAGTAGAATCCGATGTGCCAAATCTTGAGATATATCTTGACTTTCTTGTTTGCGGGAGTTAGTGGATGTAACCATATCCACAATGTTTTGAGATTTGTTAGTACCTTGTGGAACTCTATCGGGTGTTTGGCCGTCTGCGGTGAATGGTGGAGTGTATGAGTCTCCCCCATAGTTAGATGAATGTTTTATCTGTGAGGGTGTGTCCAGATGAGTGACCACCTCGCCCGTATTTTTGGGTAGAGTCGACCATATGTGGCTAATAAAGTTGTTGCGAAATTCTTGCTTATGAATTAATCATGCTTTCCACCTTTTTATCCTTGTGTATCTGGTGTATTTTGATGTACGTGATGATTCATGTAAGTTCTATTTTATGATTCTTTTTGTACTTTACTTATGTACTATACTTCAGTATTTTAGGTATTAGGTTGGTACCCCTTTTGACCTTATTTACTTTTCGACTTACTTTTCTGCCACCGCTTGTACTCTCTTGCTGAGGTATTCTGTCTTTGGAATGTCTCAGGTCCGGAGCTTTAGCAGGTAATGGAGCTGGTTTTGGAGTTCCTGGGCAATAGTGTTGGCTGTGGTTTCCACCTCGCCATTACGAGGTAGTTTGTTGTTTTAGTTTCTTTACCTAGTCCAGACATACTTTTGTATTATGTGGGTTCGTGTCAGATTATTGACGCCCACAAGATAGTTGATTTTGGAGACTTTGCTAGTTGCTAGTTTGTTTTCTTCCTGATTATTTTGGGGTTACTTGCTCTCTGGGATGTTTTATGCTAGGACTACATGTTAGATATTTTTAACTTATAAAACCCTATTATTAGAATATCATACATGTCATCTCTTTCAAAACAAAGTCACTACTTTCTGGTTAGCGTAAAGACTTTTTCCTATACTTATTATAAATCTAGAGTTTTACATAATATGAGTTGTCCTTCAGGGACATTTATACTCATGTAGGATGTTGAAATCAACTTAAACAAGTATCTTCCGCAGTGTATAACTATATTTTTATTCATGGACTAGTTGATCAACTAAGTTGAGGGATACGACTATCTATTTTAACTTAAAGGTGAATTTTCTTAACTAATGTATAAATTTTCAAAAGAAGTGTTTAGAGAGGTCTCGCCTGAGCGTCAACAGTTATCCCCTGCTGACGTGGCATCATGACTTGTGTTTCCTCCCTACTCTGATATACCCCCTTTAATGCGGATTTAATGTGGGTTGTGATAGTTGGTATAAGAGGGAGGTTGGTTTGACAAGTTGGTCGAACCAACCATCCATTGTACATTTGATTTCCTTCGTTCATTTTCATACACACACCGATTTATCATCAGTACGTCTTAGCTGAAGCATAATCACTACACTCATAACATGATAAGAAGTATACAGGGCATATTATGTAGTATGGGATGCATAATATGTGTTTGTATATGGATTCACCATAGGTGGCAACATGTGACGGTTATGTAGTATGAGATGCATAACCACCATCACATGGATGACCATTAGCACGCTTTTTTTCTCGTTGCATGTAATGTTATGTAGTATGGAATGCATAACATTTCATGTGTACGCCGCCCATAGCATGCATTAAGACCTTTTAGAATGCATAGCGCTGCATACATAACATATCATTGCATAAGCACGCATGCTAAGTTAAGGTTTACATGATGACACGTGTACATACATGCTTTTAATAAGAATAAAGAATCCATGCATTCATATCATGTGCATATGAGTAAATGGGATGAGAGGATATCATCCTATGTAGGACATACCATCATTATAAAATCCTAGAGCAATTTTGCAGCATAAGCAAGTGTCTCTTAAGTATGGTCTGAACTAAGTTGTGAGGCCTAGTTGTAAGCTAGGATTTTGATGAATTGTTTGTTTTCCCTTTTAGGGATGCCGCCAAAGCGTATTGTAATTAGGTCGAATCCCCAGTCGAAGGGTGAGTCATCAGGTGCGTAAAAGCGATGCGTTGATCGAGAGTCTGCGTTAGAGCAACGAGGCTCTGTCGAGGCAAGTAGTTGCGATGCAGTCTCAAATTCAGACTTTGTTGTCTGCCACTCCCACGCAGCAACAATTAATACAAGATCCTGCCATGGATCAATCCATTCCTGTTGCTCCTGATCCTCTGGTGCCACCCGTGATGCTACCACCAGAGATGAATTTTATTTCGCATTTCCAGTGACTGGGACCTCCCACTTACGACGTGAGAGCCGACTTTATGGTTTTGGATGATTGGGTCATCGCTATCGAGGAGATGTTCTCATATTCGGGAATTGAAGAAGCCCACAAGGTGATGATTGCGGCCTACCAGCTAAAAGGACTGGAAAAGAGCTGGTGGATCTGGGAAAAAGACAGCCTAAATGAAGGATGCTCGTGGGAATCGTTTAAGAAGATGTTGCTTAAGAAGCTTCTACCCTCGGTCGAGCATGACCGCTTGATGAATAATTTCCTGCATTTTAAGCAGTGGAAGCTCACAGTGAGTGAATATGAGATCGAGTTCAGTAAGTTGAGCAGATTTGCTCCAGATATAGTAGCTTCGGAGGCGGGAAGAGTGAAGCGCTTCCTCGGAGGACTAAGAAGCAATGTCCAACAGTGAGCATGCACTTATAGAGCTGAAAGTTATGCTATTGCAGCAGAAGCCGCTTTGAAAGTTGAGGCGATTGAGAACGCCAAGAATCTAGGTGCCGCAACAAGAAAAGAGAAGAGGAAAGGTGTTGAGGATGGAAGCTCCAGGGCGTCTGGTCCTTCGAAGAGGAAAAGTGGAGAAATATGTAGCTTCAATGGTCGATCCGGACACCCTTACGAAAGATGTTTCAAAAGGACTGCCACTCTGAAGCAACAGCAGGTGCTCGCCATCCAAGGTGCACCCAAAGGAGATATGGTATGCTCATTCTGTACAAAGAAAGGATATGAAGTGAGTCATTGCTGGTCGAAGGAAAAGGCTTGCTTCCAGTGCAGGTAGAAGGGACACCTGAAGTCTTCATGCTCCCAGGCTCAGTCCCCACTGCAGCCTGCCCCACTTCAGGCTCTGCTGCCGCCACCAAACCAGGACAGAGGGAAAGGAAAGATGAATATGGTGACCAGGGAGGAAGCTCAGACCTCTACCCAAGTGATATCAGGTTAGATTTTAGTTTAACATTTACTCTCTATTATTTGCCCTAGTTTTCATTCGTGTAGTTATGAATGCTACGGTTTTAGGGGAGTTTAAGGCGAAGAATAGGTGGGCGCACTTTCTTTTTGATTCGGGTGCCACCCATTCCTTTGTGGCACGGATTTTCGTAGATAAACATCATTTGAATGTGGAACAATTAGGAGATTCCTTCAACGTCAAGCTTCCCTCCGGAGATCTTGTGATATCAAATCAAGGAGTTCAGAGATGCCCTATTTTCCTAGGTGATTTCCTAGCCTTTGCGGATCTGTTGGTGTTGGATCTGGAAGATTTCAACATGATTTTGGGCATGGACTGGTTGTCCAAGTATGATGTAGTCATCCAGTGCAAGGCAAGGCGACTGGACTTCAAGATGGACAACGGCTAACCTATGAGTGTCTATAGTTTTCAGGGCAAAAGTTCCCTCATTATTTCTGTGATACGTGCTTGTCGAGCTATAGAGTCTGGTTGCGAGACGTATCTTATTTCTATTTCTGCTTTGGAAACAGCTTTTGTTACACCACGTCTTGAGGATATCTCGGTGGTGCGAGAGTTTCCAGATGTCTTTCCTGATAGTCTTCCAGGACTTCCTCCTGAGAGAGAGGTGGAATGTGTGATAGACACCGAGCCAGGTGCTCGTCCTATTATAAAGGCACCGTACTGTATGGCTCCACGAGAGTTAGAAGAGTTACACACTTAGCTAGATGAGTTATTACAGTGTGGTTTTATTAGGCTGAGTTCTTCTCCATGGGGTGCCCCTGTTTTGTTCGTAAAGAAGAAAGATGATTCCACGAGGCTCTGTATATATTATCGAGAGTTAAGTAAGGTAACCATCAAGAACTGATATTCGTTGCTCAGATTGATGATCTATTTGATCAATTGTGGGGATGCGCTGTGTTTTCAAAGATTGACCTTCGTTTAGGCTACAACAAGTTTAGGGTCCGTGAGGCTGATATTCCACGGACAGCTTTTCATTCTCGACACAAGCATTTTGATTTCTTGGTGATGTCCTTTGGTTTGATAAATGCACCATCTGCTTTCATAGATTTAATGAATAGAGAGTTCAAGGATTTCTTGGACCATTTCGTGGTCGTGTTCATAACTGACGTTCTCGTGTATTCCCGCAGTGTTGAGGAGCATGCTTAACACTTGCGCTTAGTTTTGTCAACCCCGAAGGAGCACAAACTCTATGCCAAGTTGAGTAAGTATGAATTCTGGTTACCCCAGGTGTCCTTCCTGGGCCATGTTGTGGGCAAGGATGATATTTTCGTAGTCCCGACCAAGATTTCTGCTGTGATGGAATGGAAGAGACCTTCTACACCTACGGAGAGTAGGAGCTTCTTAGGCCTGGCCGGCTATTATAGAAGATTCGTGGAAGGGTTCTCTATGTTATCTGCACCTCTAACTAGGCTTACACAGAAGAACATTGCATTCATTTGGAGCGATAAGTATGGATAAGCTTTCCAAGAGTTGAGGAAGAGATTGTGTACTGCTCCAGTTTTAACCTTGCCTACTGAAGGATTTGAGTATGTCGTGTATGTGGATGCATCACACATTGGACTCAGTTGTGTTTTGATGCAAGAAGGGAAGATGATCGCATACGGATCAAGGCAATTGAAGATTCATGAAAGAAACTATCCTACACATGATTTAGAGTTTGCTGCTATAATTTATGTGTTGAAGCTTTGGATACATTTATTATATGGCGCATTGTGCAAAATCTATACAGACCATAAGAGTTTGAAGTACGTATTCACTCAGAAGGAGTTGAATCTGCGCTAACATAGGTGGTTAGAGTATGTGGCTGATTATGAAGTGGAGATCCTTTATCATCCAGGAAAGGCTAACGTAGTGGCGATGCTTTGAGTAGGAAGACCGCCAAAATCTTCAACCTATTTGTGCAATCCTTAGTGGAAGAATTCTTTTTGATGGACATTGAAGTTGGGAGTAGTAATGTGCCTGCTAGTTTGGAAGCAGAAGATCCCTCTTGGATTTCCCTTACCAGAGTGCACCAAAAGGATGAACCTGATTTGTTACATCTCTGGAATAGAATTGAGAAGGGAGAGCTACCTGATTTCTCTTTGGACGAGTTTGATACTCTGAAATATCGAGGTATATTTTGTATCCCCGCTTTTGGTGATATTCGGGCTAAGATTTGCAGTGAATCTCATGGTTCCAATGTTGCCTACCATCCTGGTTCCACCAAAATGTATAAAGATCTAAAGCAAATTATTTGGTGGTCGAGAATGAAGAATGATATAGCAAAGTTTGTGTCAGAATGTTATACGTGTCAGCGTGTTAAGGCTGACCATAAAAGGCATGGTGGTAAGCTAACACCGCTGGATATTCCAAGTTGGAAGTGAGAGAGCATTTCGATGGATTTCATCACCAGTTTACCGAAATCTCCTCGTGAGAACGATTCTGTCTGTGTGATAGTTGATAGATTGACTAAGTGTGCCCACTTTGTTCCCTTTAAGATTGTGTATTCTATGAAGAAGATAGATGAGTTATACCTTGATGAGTTCATCATATTACATGGAGTGCCTGTTAGCATTGTATCAGATCGAGACTCTAGATTTACGTCTCACTTTTGGAAGAGTTTACAGGAGGGGTTGGGTACCGATTTAAGATATTCCACCGCCTATTATCCACAAACAAATGGTCAAACGGAAAGGGTGAATCAGATTGTGGAAGACATGATAAGGTATTATATATTGGATCATGGTGGTGCTTGGGATGAACGCCTCAGACTCATGGAATTTGCTTATAATAATAATTATCAAGAGATTCTGTAGATGGCCCCATTTATGGGCTTTGTACGGAAGGCATTGTAGGACACCTTTGTTTTGGGCTGAGGTTGGTGATAGACCGCTACTAGGTCCGGAAGCCCTTGAAGAGATGAATTGTGATGTGACTCATATTCAAGAAAAGCTCCATATAACACAAGAGCATTATGAGAAATATGCTAATCGACGAATGGTTGATTTGGAGTTCGACGTTGGGGACATGGTTTTTCTTAAAGTCTCTCCGATGTCAGGTGTTAAAAGGTTTGGAAGGAACCACAAGTTAGACCCCCGATATGTAAGACCTTTTCAAATTCTTGAGTGCATTGGAGTGTCAGCTTATAGACTGGATTTGCTTGTTACCTTCCCTTGTGTTCATGATGTGTTCCATGTGAGCTAGTTGTGGAAGTGTGTTCGTAGTGATCGTCAAGTCCTTGACCCGGTACCCTAGATTCAGCCTAACCTGTCGTATGTGGAAGAACCTGTCAGTATTTTGGAATCTCAAGATCGAGTGTTACGAAGAAAGACCATCCTCATGGTCAAGGTTCTTTTGAGAAATCAAGACGTCGAGAGCGCGACATGAGAATTGGAGATGATAATGAGAGAATCTCACCCGCACCTCTTCCCTTAGTTTCTGTAATGTCTTCATGCTTTTGGATGTGTTTGATTTTCTCGTTTGGTTTGGTTTTGAAGTTGTGTTAAATTTCAGGATGAAACTTCTTTTAGGGGGAGTGACTGTAACGCCCTCGAGTTTCTGAGGATATTATTATTTGATTTAGTATCATCATATTTATGACGTCAGAGCATTACTTTTATATCATGTTGACGGCGTTGCACCGTCAGTGCGTTTTCGCGTCCGTTGGGTCTGTTTGACCAGATTTTGGGATTTTGGTTGGATTGAATGTTTTCCTTGATTGAAAGGATGAAGTTTTGAGGTTTTGTACTTGTCCAGTTTTTTTGCGATCCGAGCATTTTGGGGTCTCGGCGCCTGTTTGGATTTTTGTGATATTCACGCTTATAGTAAGCATTTGATGTTAGTGTCTCAAGAATGGTGCGTCGGATTCTAGGGTTGTATTCGCTGTTAAGTTCGTAGAGTCGACACTTTATCCCGGAATATAATACAATCTGAATTTTTGCATTTATCTTGATGTTCTCGAGAAGCCCTTGTTAGTCCCCGAGAAGCCTTTAGTTCTCGAGAAGCCTTGTATTACTCGAGTAGTTCTGACTTGATGTTCTCGAGAAGCCCTTGCTAGTTCTCGAGAAGCCTTGTTGTACTCGAGTAGTCCTGACTAGCTATTCTCGAGAAGCCCTTGCCAGTTCTCGAGAAGCAGGGAATCTTTTCCCGAGAAGTGTTTGTTCCCCGGGAGTGTTGTTCTTTCTCGAGAAATGTTGTGTTGTTCTCGAGAAGTCTTGCTTTGTCTCAAGAAATCCTTCCTCTGGTTCTCGAGAAATCCTTCTTAGTTCTCGAGAAGTACGTCTTAGTTCTCGAGAGTTGCATTCTTGTTTTCGAGAAGGCCATTAGTTCTCGAGAAGTCTTACAGTGTTTTCGAGAAGCCCTGAAGTTAGTTCCTGAGAAAATCTTCTTCTATACTCGAGAAGCCTTTTTCAGTACTTGAGAAGCCATCTTCAGTACTCAAGTAATGTGTATCTTTTACTCGAGAAGTTCTCTTATTTCTCGAGAAGCTCGCTAGAAATCGTCCTTTGTTCTCGAGAAAACCCAGACCTCTTTCTCAGAAAACCCGGTTCAGCCGACCCCAGTTCGTTTTCTTAAGTATGGTTATTTTAATATTACAATTATATATATATATATATATATATATATATACCTACTTCTTCATCCTCCTTCATTTAGACTGAATTCATGTTCATCTACCGAACATTAGCGGCGCGAGCGAGAGAGATAAAGTTTTTTCGTGAATCTTCTAGTGGCCGCCAACGGTGCTTCGGTGTTCGAAATCTTGAACCAATCATAGATCCTGAAAGCTCTCAGTGAGAGCTTCGTCATCATGGTAAAATCTTCTCCATTTCTTGAGTTTTTCTCATTAGGGTTTTTGGCTCTAACCTCTATTTCGGATATTTCTTGTTAGATTTCGACTTCCCTCGTCTTCTTTGGCCCCGATCTACGACCAGGAGCGATTTGGAGAGTTTTTCAGGCAAAACCAAGGCAAGTGGTGGTTTTCCCTCTTCCCCCTTTTTCCGATCTTAATGGTAACTGTTAATCTCTTTTTTCTTTAATCTTTCTGCACTTTTGTCATTCCGATTTGTAGATATATTTAACCTTCCTTTGGAATCTACTTGTATTTATAAGTTCTTGTCATGATAATTCAACCTTGTAGCGTTTTAGTGATTTGATGAAATGTTAAAGTTTTGGCTTTAATCGCCCCTAAGTATTAATGTAGAATGTGTTAGAGGTTATCTAGGATTGTAAATCTTTCCCTAATGTTGATCAACCGTTTCTTAAATCTAGAAATGTATAGTAAAATCCGATGTGCCAAGTCTTGAGATATATCTTGACTTTCTTGTTTGCGGGAGTTAGTGGATGTAACCACCTCCGCAATGTTTTGAGATTTGTTAGTACCTTGTGGAACTCTACCGGGTGCTTGGGCATCTGCGGTGAATGGTGGAGTGTATGAGTCTCCCCCGAAGTTAGACGAATGTTTTATCTACGAGGGTGCATCCAGATGAGTGACCACCTCGCCCCTGTTTTTGGGTAGAGTTGACCACATATGGCTAATAAAGTTGTTGTGAAATTCTTGCCTATAATTTAATCATGCTTTCCATCTTTTTAGCCTTGTGCATCTGGTGTATTTTGATGTACGTGACGATTCATATAAGTTCTATTTTCTGATTCTTTTTGTACTTTACTTATGTACTCTACTTCAGTACTTTTGGTCTTAGGTTGGTACCCCTTTTGACCTTATTTACTTTTTGGCATAATTTCCTGCCACCGCTTATGTAACACCCCAAATCCCAAGTTTGAGTGCTGGCTGAGGCACATGGCCTGGGGCACGGGCGTGTCCCAAGCCGTGGCATGCTCTGTGTGGTCGAGTTAACTCACAGCTTGTCGAGTGCTCGACGAAATGAGCTCGACGTTTGTCGAGAGGATACACGGCCTGCAATACGGGCGTGTCCTAGGATGTATCACTCAAGAGGTCGATGAACTCTGCTCGACGAAATGCAATCGATGCCTCGAGAGGCACTCGAGTTAGGCACACGGCCTATGACACGGGCGTGTCAGAGGCCATGTCCTCCTCGGGTTTTGGCCAGGTTTGTGCGGCCTATTGAACACGACTGGGCACAGGCGTGTTCTAGGCACACGGCTTGTGATACGGGCGTGTCACAGGGCCATGTCCTTCTCTAGATTTATCCAGGGCATTGAGTCCTAGTGAACACGGGATAGACACGGGTGTGTCTATAGCCGTGTCAGGGCACACGGACTGTGACACAGGCGTATCACAGGGCCGTGTCCTGTTCAGGATGAGTCGATTCGTGTGCCGCTTAAGGTACACGGCCTGTGACATGGGTGTGTCACAGGCCGTGTTAGCCTAAAAATAGATATTTGAGGGCAATCTGTGGCCGTTCATTTCCTTCATCTTGGATCCTGTGGCCCAAGCTCTTCCCTGCTGGGTTAAGTTTCGGATTTGAATGAAGGTTTTCATTCAAAGCTTGGCCATCTTCTTTCTAAAAGTGTAGAGAGAGGAGAGAGCAAGGAGGAGGAGGAGGAAAAGATCCGGCTACCGGTGGATCTTTAAAGTTCCGATTCGAGTTTTGAGGCCAGTTTTGTGGAGGCAAGGCCGATGCAGTGCTTTCCAACTGGCTAGAATTTCTATGGCTCCAAAGAGATCATCATGGGTAACGATCTTCTTTCTTGGACAAGTGAAGTCCTCCTTTTTGGCATATGCATGGATTTACCCCACCAAAGGGTGGATGCTTGAGTGATTTACCTTGGGTTGATTCGTAGATTCTCCATCGAGTCTTGCATATAGATCCGGAAATGTGTAGTACGGAATAAGCATGCTGTGTGAAGCCCATCTGGACAGGTTGGTCTGGATTGGTGATGTTTCATTTTATGCACTGGAGAAGACTCTGTGTTTAAACGTGTAGTTGTGGAGTTGATGGGTTGTACCTGTGAAGGGGATTAGTAGGAAGTACTAGAGTGGAATTCCAGGAAAACACCCTTGTCATGCTTGTGCTGTATGATATGAAAGACTAGTTTTCTGGCACTACATGAACTGCAGGGTTGGGTTGAGTTTGGGTGCAGATAGAGAGTTTTGCTGAACCCACCAAACGATCGCGAAGAATGCTGGCAATAAATCCCCTTTTGGATTGTGAAGCCAGTCCTTGGTGGACAGTTTGGCTATTGTGAGCTGGGAGCTCTTAAAAAGGCCTCATGCCGAACAGGAAAGGTGAGACCGACCCACGTCTATAAATTGGCCATTTGTACTTATTTGGTGATGGTATGATGGTTATAACAACGGGGGGTGGTTGATCTGTACCTGCGTTATGTCTAACCAACTGGGGACCTAATTTATTGGTTTTATTGGAGCTCATAATGAGAGTCTTAGGCATGCGCGCCATTAAGACTAAATGCTCAAGTTTTTCATTAGGCTTTGGACCTTGAACGGTGGTAGATCCCTGGTTATTTCCGATCCACCAAGAATGTGCCCTGAGTGCGCGGAGCATCGGGCCGCGTGGCCGGCATTTGTGATAGATTGATTGTGCGTGAGAGCACAATATGTGATATACCTGCTTTTGAATTGCTATACCTGCAGGGAAGGAATACCACTGCCCCGGGAAAAGGGGTAGGGTCGTTATAAATTGGTCAGTTGAATGCTGACCGTTGCCTTGTTTGCCACCTTCTGGGTTGACTGTCCCTGTGTAGGTGCTGGAGAGCCAAGTGAGAAATAAAAGGGCTGAAGTCCCTACTGTTGCTGCTACTGCTATTGCTGCTAGACCATAAAGGCAAAGCTTTGTGTTGTGTTTTGTTCATGTGTGGCTGGCCTGCGCGCCGATGTATGAAATCCACACTTGTAAAGAGGAACTGTAAGGCCTTAAGGCCAAATATTTTGTATTTACTGTACATTCCTATATAAATGTGATGGTTTATATATATAGTGGACATTCCTGGTTTGAGTTCAAGATATTGTTAAAATCTTCCGCTAGCATGCTCTGAGTTAGGGTACGATTGTATTTTGGTATTAACCTGTGACCTCGCCGTCTATTTGTGGTATATAGTTTGGGGCCCCGGCCGAACCTTCTATTATATGTTATTTAACGGGTGGATTTGTTACATTTTGGTACCATCTTATCTCGGTCTTCCTCTTTCGAATTCGTGGTCGAATTCTTTTGTGGGGTATCGAGCACGTGTCTGTGCGAACCACTTTAACTCTAATGAACTCTTGAATGTCCACTAAGGAATGAAAATACACTTGTTTGAGGAACCCGCGCGTTCCTATATTGTTGTTTTTGCATGTGCGATGTCGCTAATGTGTGTCTGGTTCACCTATAGATGACTCGTAGTGGTGCTGGGCAGTCTGAGCCCCAGCGTTCTGATGGGAGTACGACACCAGCTGAGGTGCCTACACCTCCCCCTTCTGCGGAAACCGTCTGCTTAGTTGCTGAGGCGCTATTTGTAATGTTTCATGCACAACCTACTGGGAAAGAGCAGCCGACAGTGGTGCTAAATCGGGTTCGTGTCAGACCAGAACCTGTTGCGGCTGTTGATCCTCGAGCAGCTGAACGATAGTTGAAGCAATTCATGAGCTTCAATCCTCCTACGTTTACGGGTATGGGAACCCCAACACAGGCAGAGGATTGGTTGTAGCACGTCAAGCATATATTGACGACGATCAGGATGGAGGAAGATCAGAAGGTCATCTTGGACACCTTCTTGTTGGAAGGAGAGGCCCAGTTGTCGTGGGACGAGGTAGAGTTACACCATTTAGCGGGCATGCAATTTACACAAGTTTCGATGGAGGAGTTTTCTCGAATATTCTTGGCAAAGAACTTGCCAGCGGCACAACGCATTGCCATGGAAAACGAGTTCCAACGGTTAACGCAAGGAGAAAGTAGCGTTGATATGTTCTTGCATGAATTTACAAGGTTGGGACGGTATGCGGGGTCAATCTTCACGGTTGAACAAAGGAAAACCAATAGGTTCTATGAAGGGTTGCGGGACTAGTTGAGATTCCTGCTCTCGAGTTCGGTGAACCAAGGATTTCAAGCATTGGTCGATACTACGTGTGCGCTGGAGAAGGACATGAAATGGGTGAAAGGCAAAAAGGACTTGGCTGTGACAAAGCCAGAATTCAATGCACCCCGACCTGAAAAATCATACTACCAGAAGAAATGGGGCAAGAGGTCCAAGCCTTCTGGGCAAGCTTCTGCAACAGTTGTGTCGGGGGCAACTTCGAGGAAGGATTCTCGTACCTGCTTTACATATGGCAGAGTGGGGCATATAACCGGTGGTTGTCGGGTTGCTCTGCCAAAGGTGAAAAATAAGGCGGGCGCGTCTTATGCTGATAAAGGAAAAGCAGTGGTGGAGTCCTCTACATCCCAAGCGCAGCCCAGAGTTTATAACCTTGGCTAGCAAGAGACCATAAAAGCAAAGTGACGTCATCACAGGTATGGTTTAAGTTATTGCTTGCTTTTTTATATTTCATACTTTATATGTAGCTCGTGCATGATGTGTGTGCTACAGGATTTGTCCTGATTCGGAACAACCCGGCGAGAGCACTGTTTGATACGGGTGCTTCGCATTCATTTCTTTCTAAAGACTTTGTAGCTCGAATTGGAGTACCGAGTCGTGGGACAACAGATAGTGTGAAGGTGTTATTACCGAATGGTTGTGTGATGCTTGCAAATAGGGCTTGTGATGTGGAAGTTCAAATAGGAAGTCGGGATTTTGGTTTGAGTGCATCTGTGCTACCGATATCAGAATTTGATGTGATCTTTGGTATGGAATGGCTCTCGGAGCAATGCGCCTTTATTGATTGCAATTCAAAAGAGATCACACTTGGCCAGAATACCAAACTTGAGACTAAATTTGCTGGTATGCGAGGAGTGGGCGGGACCTTGATGTCTGCTCTCCAAGTCGTCAATGTTGTTCGGAAGGGCGCAGAGTTATTCTTCACGCTTATTCAGGCTGTTGAGCCAAAAGCCAGTGTGAGTGATATTCTGATTGTGTCAGAGTTTACTGATGTGTTTCCTAAGGATCTTCCTGGGTTACCACCCCAACGGGAGATCGACTACACTATTGAGTTGGTGCCGGGTGCAAAACCTGTGGCCCGCTCGCCATATCGCGTAGCGCCAAAGGAAATGACTGAATTGAAAGTCCAATTACAAGAATTGTTGGAGCAGGGATACATACGCCCAAGTATGTCACCTTTGAGCGCGCCTGTTCTGTTTGTAAAAAAGAAGGACTGTAGTTTGTGATTATGTATTGACTATCGTGAATTGAATAAGCTGACAGAGAAAAACAAGTATCTGATTCCATGGATAGATGACTTGTTCGATCAGCTAGTGGGATCAACCGTCTATTCTAAGTTGGATTTAAAATCTGGATATTACCAATTGAGGATTCGGGAAGGTGACATTCCCAAGACATCATTTGGAACACGCTGCAGTCATTATGAGTTAACTGTAATTCCGTTTGGGCTATGTAATGTGCCTTCGGTATTCATGAATCTAATGCACCGAACGTTCCGAGAGTACTTGGATCTGTTCGTGATTGTATTCATTGATGATATATTGGTGTACTCTCAATCAGAAGCTGATCATGCAAATCATTTACGGTTGGTGTTGCATACTTTGCGGCGGAATAAGCTCTATGCCAAGTTCTCAAAGTGTGAGTTTTTGCTGTCGTCGGTGGCTTCTCTTGGTCACATGGTAAGTGGAGAGGGAATAGCAGTGGATTTGTCAAAGATAAGTGTCATACGAGAGTGGCCAGTGTTGTCTTCGGTGGCCGAAGTCAGGAGTTTCCTTGGACTGGCAGGCTATTACAGATGTTTTGTGGAAAACTTCTCACGGATTGCTTTGCCTCTTACCACCTTAACGAGGAAGGATCAAAAGTTCGTTTGAACGCCGGAGTGCGTGCGAGCTTTTGAAGAGCTGAAGAGTCGTTTGACCACGACGCATGTGTTAACATCGCCATGTGGTACAGACGGCTATAAGATCTACAATGATGCTTCAGGGAGCGGCTTATGCTGCATTTTTCTGCAGTTTGGAAAGGTGATTGTTTATGGCTCATGCCAGTTGAAAGTGCATGAACGGAATTAGCCCATCCACGACTTGGAGTTGGCGGCGGCGATCTTTGCACTTAAACTGTGGCGGCACTATTTATATGGTGTAAAAGTGGATATCTTTACAGATCATAAGAGCCTAAAATACTTATTGGATCAGAAGGATCTCAATATGCAACAACGGAGGTGAATGGAGTTCCTCGGGGACTATACCTTTGATATTCATTATACTCCAAGAAAGGGAAATGTGGTCACAGATGCCTTGAATCGTATGACTTCGGTAAGAGAAAATTGGTTGCAGATGCATGATGAGCGTCTGATCTAGGAGTTGGAAGCGTTAGAGATTTCTTGTGTTGATAAGAATTCCACAGCCGATGCATGCTTGAACTGGACGGAGGTATAATATGACCTTGCGGACAGGGTTCGGCGAGCAACGGAACTTGATGAAAGTCTCCAACGTTATGCTAAGGATGGGTCAAATGACCAATTCTCCTGGGATGACGGTTTGTTATGGAAAGATGGCCGGTTGTGCGTCCCAAGTATGGGTAAATTGAGAGAAGAGTTGATGTATGAAGCTCACTTTACAAAATACTCAATTCACCCAGGGGAGAACAAAGATGTATAAGGACATGAAAACGTTGTTCTGGTGGCCAGGATTAAAGAAAGACATAGCACATTATGTGACTAAATGTCAAACTTGTGCCTTGGTAAAAGTGGAATGCCAGAAGCCCGGAGGTTTCTTGAAGTCATTACCTATTCCGGAATGGAAGTTTGATGATATTTCAATGGATTTCTTGCATGGGTTGCCGAGATCTCAATGCGGGAATGATTCAATCTGGGTGATTGTAGATCAGTTGACGAAAGTGGCTCACTTCCTACCGAATAAGAGGGGCGATTCAGTGGAAATCTTGGCAAAACTCTATGCGGAGCAGATTGTCCGATTGCACGGTGTTCTCCGAAGCATCGTGAGTGATCGTGATGGGCGATTCACATCAAATGATTGGAGGCTAATTTATCAACTGTTGGGAATAAAGTTAATGTTCAGTACAACCTTTCATCCCCAAACAGATGGCCAAACTGAGAGCACCAATAGGACAATGGAGGATTTGCTCTGAATGTGCGCCCTGGATTTTGGTAAGAGATGGGAAGATCATCTCTATATGGTAGAATTTGCCTACAATAATAGCTACCAAACGAGTATCGATATGGCTTCATTTGAAGCTTTGTATAGTCATAAATGTCGTACACCGTTAGCTTGGGCAGAAGCAGGCAAATCCAAGCTGTATAAGCGTAAGGAATTCGAAGAAGCTAACTCGACAATACGCTCTATTCGGAAGAGGCTACTGATAGCCCAGGATCGTCAAGCAAAATACTATAATGCCAAGCACCGAAACATGGAGTTTGCGGTGGGCGATTGGGTCTATTTGAAGATCAAACCCTTCAAATGCGTGTCTAGGATTTGACATTTGAAAAAGCTAAGTCCGAGATATCTTAGTTCGTTCGAAGTGGTGGAGCGAGTTGGGGAAGCTACCTATCGGCTAGCTCTTTCAGCGGAGTTGAGTGGAATGTGTTCCACATATCAGTGCTTCAGAAAGCCATCCAATATCCAGCTCAAGTGATTGTGAATGATCGCGTATCGGTCGAATATGGGCTAACGATGAAGGTTAGACCCATTCGGATCGAGGATAGAACTGATAAACAGTTACAGAACAAGACAATTGGGATGGTCAAAGTCCGGTGGGACATTTGTGGCCGTGAAGAGCTAACATGTGAGCAAGAGCAGACCATGCAAAATGACTTTCCCGAGTTTTTTATGTAAACTGTTGGACAGTGAGCGTCAAGTTGTATGAAACTTTTATGAAGTTATAACATCTTGATTTCTATTGCCTTACTGAGTGAAAATTCCGGGATGAAATTTCTTATAAGGAGGGGAGAGTTGTAACACCCCAAATCCCAAGTTTGAGTGCTGGCTGAGGCACACGGCCTGGGACACGAGCGTGTCCCAAGCCGTGTCCTGCTCTGTGTGGTCGAGTTGACACACAGCTTGTCGAGTGCTCGACAAAATGAGCTCGATGTTTATCAAGAGGGTACACGGCATGCGACACGGGCGTGTCCTAGGTCATGTCACACGAGAGGTCGACGAACTATGCTCGACGAAATGCACTCGATGCTTCTCGAGAGGCACTCGAGTTGGGAACACGGCCTATGACACGGGCGTGTCAGAGGCCGTGTCCTCCTCGGGTTTTGGCCAGGTTTGTGTGGCCTATTGAACATGGCTGGGTACTGGCGTGTTCTAGGCACACGACCTATAACACGAGCGTGTCACAGGGCCGTGTCCTTCTCTGGATTTGTCCAGGGCATTGAGTCCTGATGAACACGGGATAGACACAGGCGTGTCTATAGTCATGTCAGGGCACACAGCCTGTGACACGGGCGTGTCACAGGGCCGTATCCTTTTCTGGATGAGTCAGTTCGTGTGCCGCTTAAAGTACACAGCCTGTGACATGGGCGTTTCATAGGCCATGTCTTGACACACCCGTGTCAGCCCAAAAATAAATATTTAAGGGCGACCTGTGGCTGTTCGTTTCCTTCATCTTGGATCCTGTGGCCCAAGCTCTTCCCTGCTGGGTTAAGTTCAGGATTTGAATGAAGGTTTTCATTCAAATCTTGGCCATCTTCTTTCTAAAAGTGTAAAGAGAGGGGAGAGCAAGGAGGAGGAGAAGATCTGGCTGCCGGTGGAGCTTTAGAGTTCTGATTCGAGTTCCGAGGCCAGTTTTGTGGTGGCAAGGCTGCGGCGGTGCTTTCCAACTGGCTAGAATTTCTATGGCTCCAAAGAGATCGTCAAGGGTAACGATCTTCCATCTTGGATAAGTGAAGTCCTACTTTTTGGTATATGCATGGATTTCCCCCAACAAAGGGTGGATGCTTGAGGGATTTCCCTTGGGTTGATTCGTAGAATCCCCATCGAGTCTTGCATATAGATCTGGAAATGTGTAGTACGGAATAGACATATTGTGTGAAGCCCATTTGGACAGGTTGGTCTGGATTGGTGATGTTTCATTTTATGCACCGGAGAAGACTCCGCGTTTAAACGTGTAGTTGTGGAGTCGATGGGTTGTACCTGTGAAGGGCAGTAGCAGGAAGTACTGGAGTGGAATTCCAGGAAAACACCCTTGTCATGCTTGTGCTGTATGATATGAAAGACCGGTTTTCTGGCACTGCAGGAACTGCAGAGTTGGGTTGAGTTTGGGTGAAGATAGAGAGTTCTGCTAAACCCGCCAAGCGATCGCGAAGGACGCTGGCATTAACTCCCCTTTTGGACTGTGAAGCCAATCTTCTGTGGACAGTGTGGCTATTATGAGCTGGGAGCTCTTAAAAAGGCCTCGTGCCGAACAGGAAAGGTGAGACTGACCTGCGTCTATAAATTGGCCATTTGTACTTCTGTATTTTGTGATGGCATGAAGGTTTGAGCAACGGTGGGTGGTTGATCTGTACCTGCGTTATGTCTAACTAACTGGGACCTAATTTATTAGTTTCATTGGAGCACATAATGAGAGTCTTAGGCTTGCGTGCCATTAAGACTAAATGCTCAAGTTTACTGTTAGGCTTTGGACCTTGAATGGTGGTGGAGCCTTGGTTATTTCCGATCCACCAAGAATGTGCCCTGAGTGCACGGAGTGTCGGGCCGCGTGCCCTACGTTTATGATGGATTGATTGTGCGTGAGAGCACAATGTGTGATATACCTGCTTTTGAATTGCTATGCCTGCAGGGAAGGAACACCACTGACCCAGGAAAAGGGTAGGGTCATTATAAATTGGTCAGCTGAATGCTGACCATTGTCTTGTTTGCCACCTTCTGGGTGGACTGTCCCTATGCAGGTGCTGGAGAGCCAAGCGGGAAATAAAAGGGCTAAAGTCCCTACTGCTGCTGCTGTTGTTGTTGCTAGACCTTGAAGGCTAAGCTTTGTGTTGTGTTTTGTTCATGTGTGGCCGGCCTGCACGTCGATGTATGGAATCCACACTTGTAAAGAGGTACTGTAAGCCCTTAAGGCCAAACATTTTGTATTTGCTGTACATTCCTATATAAATGTGATGGTTTATATATATAGTGGACATTCTTGGTTTGAGTTCAAGATATTGTTAAAATCTTCTGCTAGCATGCTCTGAGTTAGGGTGCGATTGTATTTTGGTATTAACCTGTGACCTCGTCGTCTGTTTATGGTGTATAGTATGGGCCCCGGTAGGACCTTCTATTATATGTTATTTAACAAGTGGAGTCGTTACAGCTTGTACCCTCTTGCTGAGGTGTTCTGTCTTTGGAATGCCTCGGGTCTGGAGTTTTAGCAAGTAGTGGAGCTGGTTTTGGAGTTCCTGGGCAGCAGTGTTGGTTGTGGTTTCCACCTCATTGTTGCGAGGTAGTTTGTTGTTTTAGTTTCTTTACCTAGTCCAGACATACTTTTGTATTATGTGGGTTTGTGTCAGATTATTGACGCCCACAAGATAGTTTATTTTGGACACTTTACTAGCTGCTAGTTTGTTTTCTTCCTGATTATTTTGGGCTTACTTGCTCTCTGGGATGTTTTATGCTAGGACTGCATGTTAGATTTTTTTAACTTATAAAACTATATTATTAGTGTATCATACATGTCATCCCTTTCAAAACTAAGTCATGATTTTCTGGTTAGCGTAAAGACTTTTTTCCTATACTTATTATAAATCTAGAGTTTTGCATAGCATGAGTTGTCCTTCGAGGACGTTTATACTCATGTAGGATGTTGAAATAAACTTAAACAAGTATCTACTATATTTTTATTCAAGAACTAGTTGATCCACTAAGCCAAAGGATATAGCTATCTATTTAACTTAAAAGTGAATTTTCTTAACTAACGTATAAATTTACAAAAGAAGTATTTAGAGAGGTCTCTCCTGAGCGTCTGCAGTTATCCACTGCTGGCGTGGCATCATGACTCGTGTTTCCTCCCTACTCTGATATACCACTTTTAACGCGGAGAAAATGTGGGTTGTGACAGTCGGTCTCCAAGTCGCTTGAGACAAACTTCCAGACCTCTCGGACACCAAACAACAACAGCCCGGCTACCAAACTGCTGGGAGAAACCACCAGACCGCACGGTATTCAATCCGCTAGAGTCTGATCTCTTGACCGCCCGGTCTCCATACTGCAACACTCCCCCTCAAGCTGGATCATAGATATCAATCATGCCCAGCTTGTAGCAAATGTTAAAAAAGGAAGCAGACACTGGATTGGTGAAGATATCCGCCAACTCGTTGTGAGAAGTGATAAATGGAGTACAAATCTGTTTCTTCGAAACCTCTTCCGAATAAAATGACAGTCGACTTCTATTTTTTTTGTTCTCTCATGGAAGACCGAATTTTTGGAGATGTATATCACGGACTTGTTGTCACAGAACATAGGAAGATGATAGTTTTAGACCTCTCCTAAGTCAAGCATGAGAGACCGTAACAACTTTAACTCACATGTGGTCGACGCCACACTACGATATTCCTCTTATACACTAGACCTAGAGACAACAGACTGTTTCTTGCTCTTCCGCTCACAAGATTTCCTCCAACAAATGTGCAAAAGCCCGATGTTGACTTGCGGTCTCCTTTGTCATCAACATAGCTCGAATCTGAGTATGCTTCAACCCTCAAGTGAGCATTCTACTAAAAAAGCAATCCTTTCCCTGACGCTGCTTTAACATACTCTAATATCCTTAAGACAGACTGTAGATGACACTCCCTAGGAGCTTGCATGAATTGGCTAACCTTGCCTATAACATAGGATATGTCGGGTCTGGTCACCGTGAGATAAATGAGTTTTCCAACCAGACACTGTTACCTCGTAATATCGGATAGAGGAGACGAGTCATCTGTCCAAGTTTTGTCTTCTCCAGTAGCCATGAGACATCGGGCAGGTTTAGCACTAGTCAACCCTGCCTCTTTTAGTAAATCAAGAGCATACTTCCGTTGACAGAAGACCAAGGAGTTGGGCTTCCGAGAGATTTTAATCCCCAGAAAGTATTTTGGGGAGCCCATATCCTTCGTGACTAGGTGTTGACGAAGGTGTTTCTTTGTCAAAACTACCCCAGCCTGGTCATCGTCAGTAAGAAGAATATCATCCATATATACAGCCAAAACCACCAAACCCAAGGAGGTTTTGCGAATGAATAAGGAGTGATCTACAGAACTTCTCGCAAAATCGATGGACGCAATAATGCCGCTAAACTTGTCAAACCAAGCCTGAGGGCTCTGCTTTAGGCCATATATGGCCTTCTTCAGTCGGCATACTCGTATCTCCCCCTGAGCAACATACCCAGGAGGTTGCTCAATGTAAATATCCTCCTGAAGATCACCATAAAGAAAGACATTCTTGACATCTAACTGGGAAATGGGTCAATCTCTGTTGACAGCCACAGAGAGAAGAACCTGAATTGTACTAAGACGAGCAACATGAGAGAAGGTGTCAAAGTAATCAACACCATAAGTCTGAGTAAAGCCTTTAGAGACTAGGTGGGCCTTGTATCAATCCACGCTGCCGTCCGGACGGAACTTCACAACAAAGACTCAGCGACAACCAACCACATCAGCCCCCAAAGGGGGAAGAACAAGGGTCCATGTACCCCTTTCAATGAGGGTAGCAATGTCCCCATCCATGGAATTCTTTCAATGAGGAACAACAAGAGCTTCCTGGTAGGTGCGGGGAGTGGCAGTGGAAGAGATAGCCAATGGAAACACCCTACGAGAAGGAGTTAGACGACCATAAGAAACAATAGCAGCCAGCGAGTGCTGGGTACACGTTTGCACCCCTTTGCGAAGAGTAATGGGAAGATCTAGGTCGGCGTGTTCCTCAGTAGTCGGAGCATCTGTGTTAGAGAGAGCTGGCCCAAGAGAGGAGAGAGATGGCCGCGAAGAGGAGGGAGACAACAGAGGTGGAGAGAGAGAGAGAAGGAGGATACGGTGGAGGCGGCAGTGGAGAAATCTCGATGGGAGTAGATGTGGTGGAGGGGATGGTAGGAGAAGCAAAAACATTATGAGGAAGAGAGGAGTCAAAAAAGAAATAGGACGCATTCTCGAAGAAGGTCACGTCCGCGGATACAAATTTCTTATGAAGAATAGGGTCAAAGAAATAATAACCTTTCTGAGTAGTAGAGTAACCCAGAAAGATACACATGGTGGCACGTGGGGCAAGTTTGTCACGAGTGGCGGAAGGAGCGTGCACAAAAGCCGTGCACCCAAAGATATGCAGAGGGAGAGAAAACATATCCTTGCCCAGATAGAGAATGAAGAATGAGGTTTTACCGTGGAGAACCATGGAGGGAATACGATTGATGAGATAGTAGGAGATGAGGACAGCATAGCCCCAATAGGAGCGAGGAACCTGCATTTGTGTCATCAGAATGCGACCGACATCGAGGAGGTGACGGTTTTTACGTTCCGCCACCCCATTTTGCTGTGAGGTATATACATAACTAGTTTGATGAATAATATCATGTTGCATACAAAAAAAGAGAAATCAGTACTAAGATATTCCCTAGCATTGTCAAAGCGAAAGATTTTAACAGATATATCAAACTTGTTCTTAATCATATAATAAAATGATGTCCATACATAAAATAGTTCAAAGCGATCCTTTAAAAGATACATCCATGTACACCTAGAGAAATCATCAATAAAGGTTACAAAATATGAGCTACCTCGACCTATGGTGAGGGTAGGAGCAGGACCCTATACATTAGAGTGAACGAGATCAAACGGGCGGGAAGATCCACGACCTTGCTTCGGCGGGAAGGAGGAGCGGTGATGCTTACCAAGCTAACATGCGTCATAATTGAGAGGAGGACTATGCAGAGGTAGGTGGGGCATAGCTAGCGAAGAAGCTGGGGAGGAGGATGACCAATGTGAAGATGCCATTGAAGAAGATCTGTAGAAGATGAGGAAAAGGCGAATAGAGCAGAAATGTTGTCGAGGAAGTAGAGGCTGCCACTCTCAGTCCCAGTAGTAATCGTCCGTTAGAAGCCCGGATCCTGAAAAGAATAAGAAGTAGGAGTGAATGTGATGGAGCACTTTAATTACTTGCATAGAGAAGTAACAAATAATAAATTGCAAGGGAACTTGGGCACATAAAGAGTGTCTGCCAAGCGAAGAGACGGAGTGACTTGAACCATGCCCGTCCCATGGACTGGGGAGGGAGGGACATCCGCAACGAGGACCGAGTGCATCCGATCATGTGTTTCTAAGAGAGAAAAGCACTAAGGATTGCCGATCATATTATTAGTAAATACAGAGTCTATTAACCATTTACCTTGAGTAACCACATGGGCACTACCTGAAGTCGTGACCACGAAGGCAGACGACCTCGAGGAGGAGGTGGAAGCATCACCAGAGAGGCGAAGATGTGGATGTTTCATCCAGCAACGATCAACAATGTGACCAGTGCTGACAAGTGCATCACTAGCATCCCAGTTGTTGCTGTATAGACCTGGGCGGACAGGCGGCTAAGACTGGCGGTCTGGTAGCCGGGCGGTCAGCCCGGCTAATCTGGCGGTTTGGTAGCCGGGCGGTCTGGCAGTCTGGCGGTTTGGTAGCCAGGCGGTCTGCCGGCTAGTCTCTGGGATCTTGGTGGTCGGCTGAGTGTTCTCTGGTAGTGACCGGGTGGTTAGTTCCTACTAACCGCACGGTTAGGCGGTCTGCTTAGCGGTTTGGCGGTTAACTTTGTAGATGTTGTCTTTTGTATTTTTAGTCCCACATTGGGTATTTGTATTCTCTCTCATCTCCTCCATTCTATATAAGGGAGGCCATACCTTTGTAATAGATACCTTTTTCTGATAATAAAATTTCAGTTATACCCGTTCCGGCTTGTTTCTAGTTCGTTTCTTACATGGTATCAGAGGACCCGATCTAGTCCTCCTGATTGTGTTCTCTTCTGTCCGTGCGACCTCTGCCCCCTATCCGCGGTCTGTCTTTCAGCTCGCGCGAGCTCTCCTCTCCAGTGAATTCTTCTATCCTCCTCTTCTGTTCGCGCGGTCTGTCTGCTAGCCGCCCGACTTCTCTCCCTCTGTTTGGTTCTGCGGCTTGGTCGTGGCTTCTCTGGCCGCTGGTGTCTGCCATCGTGACCGCTGCAGATCTTTTTCTTCCTATCCGCGCGATTTCTCTCTGTTCGCGCGAGTTCTGCCTTGTTTAGGCGGCCTCTCTGCCCTTCTTGCCGCTAGTGTGCTGACACCGTGACCGTTGCAGCTTGTTCTCTCTGCCCGCCGCGGTTTGCTTTTTGTTCGCGCGGTCTTCTCGCTCTCTCTATCCGCGCGGCTTCTTTTTCTTCCCGCCCGGTTTCCCTTCTTAACCGTGCGGCTTCTCTTCTTGTGCTTCGCAGCTTGGTCGTGGCATTGCTTGCCGCTGGTCTAATTGTGACCGCTGCGAACTCTTCCTTCCTTTGCTCGCCCGGTCTCTCCTCTTAACCGCGCGACCTCTCTTCAGGATGACCAATTCTGATGGCTCCACCTCGTCTACTGTCGTTGTCCCACCGCCTCCTCCTCCTCCTCCTGCTTCAGGGAATCTTGGCACCGTCTCTAAGCTTTTGGGGCCCAATTATCCCGACTGGAGTGTCTCATTCACTTTTCTTCTCCGCTCTCAACGCAAGCATCATCATCTTACCGATGACCCTCCGCCTGCGGACTCTGCCCAGTTTTCTGACTGGGATGCGAATGATGCGCTGGTTCGTACTTGGCTGGCGAACAGCCTGTCTGATGAATGTCTTTCTGTCATCCGTCACGATGAGACGGTAAAACAAGCTTGGAATCACTTGGCCGCTCTCTACTCCAAGGGGGGACAAACATCTCGCATCTATACTCTCTATGCGGATCTCTTTGCTCGCCAGTCCATGTCCCCTCCTGCAGCTTACCAACAAGTCCAAGCCCTTGGAGCTGAGATTCTACAAAATCGTCCTCTCTCGGCAGATGTGGCCACTCAGCTGAAGCACTTCCAGGAACTCCTAGTGGTCTGTTACCTTCTGCGGCTTCCGGACTCATACGATATGATCTGGCAGCAAATTCTTGGAGAGGCTGAGTCTCCTACCCTGGATGCTACTGCTGCCCGCATTGCTGCTGTTACCTCTCTACTCCAACGCCCCTTGCTTGCCGCTCCTCCGGCTCCGGATGCCTATGCCCACCAGGCTCATCGTGGTGGATTTAGTGGTCGTGGTAACCACTCTGGCGGGCATGGCCCCTCTCGCTACCTCTGTACTCATTGTGGCCGCCCAGGACACTTGGTTGACCGCTGCTGGACAAAGCATCCGCATCTTCGTCCCGCTGGTGATACTCCTCCTTCTTCCAAGCCATCTGCCTCCGTGGCCACGAATTCAGGTAGTGCCCACGTAGTTACCCAAGGTAAATGGCTAATCGACTCTGGCGCCACTAATCATATGACGGGCAATCCTCAGTGCTTTTCTCTCCTAGAAACACATGATCGGTTGCCCCCTGTTCTCGTTGCGGATGGTTCTCCCTCTCCGGTGCATGGAACAGGCATGGTTCAAGTTACTCCGTCCCTTCGCCTGGCGGATACTCTTTATGTGCCCAAGTTTCCGTGCAATTTATTGTCGGTTACTTCTCTTTGCAAGCAACTTCAGTGTTCGGTAACATTTACTCCTTCTTCTTGTTCGTTTCAGGACCCGGACTCCAAGCGGACGTTTGCTACTGGGACTGAGAGGGGTGGTCTCTACTTCATTGATGATGTATCTGCTCTTACCGTCTTCTCTCCCGCTTCTACAGATCTTCTTCAGTGGCACCTTCGCCTGGGGCATCCTCCCTCACGTCTCATCCACCAGCTGTTTCCTCACCTCCCTCAGCAGGACTCTCCTCTCAACTGTGATGCTTGTCAACTGGGCAAGCATCACCGTTCCCCCTTTCCTCCTAAGCAAGGTCGTGGCTCTTCCAAGCCCTTCGACCTTATTCACTCGGATGTTTGGGGACCTTCCCCTACCCTCACCATCGGGCGTGGAAGTTCCTATTTTGTAACCTTTATTGATGATTATTCTCGCTGTACGTGGGTGTATCTATTAAAGGATCGCTCCGAACTTTTTTCTGTATGGACTTCATTTTATTATATGATTAAAAATCAATTTGATGCCTCTGTCAAAATTTTTCGCTCTGATAATGCAAAAGAATATCTGAGTAGTGATTTCGCTTCTTTCTGTACGCAACATGGCATCATTCATCAAACTAGCTGCGTCTATACCTCCCAGCAAAATGGGGTGGCGGAACGTAAAAACCGTCACCTCCTCGATGTCGCTCGCACTCTCATGACGCAGATGCAGGTTCCTCGTAGCTATTGGGGCTACGCGGTCCTCATCTCCTGCTACCTCATCAATCGCATTCCCTCTACCGTCCTCAAAGGCAAAACCCCTTTTTCCATCCTCTATCCCTCCAAGGACCCCTTTCCCTTACCTCTCCGCATTTTTGGGTGCACTGCTTTTGTTCATAGCCCTGCCGCAACTCGCGACAAATTGTCCCCTCGTGCTACGAAGTGTATCTTTTTGGGTTACTCCACAACTCAAAAAGGTTACTGCTGCTTTGACCCTGTTCATCGCAAGCAGTTCGTCTCGGCGGATGTGACATTCTTTGAGAATGCCGCCTACTTCTCTTCTGATCTCCCACAGGTCGATGGATCGAACCTCCCTCTTCTTCCTACCGACTCGACCTCTCCACCCATTCTCTCCACCACATCCACTCCTCTTGAGCTTCCTCCATCCCCACCTCCACCAGCAGCTCCTTCTCTTGATCATGATCCTTCTCCCTCGTCCCCTCGACCGTCTCTCTCTTCTCCCGGGCCAGCTATCTCCGCCACGGATGCACCGGCGACTGAGGAACTCGAGGACCTGGAGCTGCCCATTGCCCTTCGCAAAGGGGTTCGGACGTGCACCCAGCACTCGCTGGCAGTTGTTATTTCTTATGATCGGCTAACACCTTCTCGCAGGGACTTCGCCCTAGCCATCTCCGCGACTACCACACCTCGCACCTACCAGGAAGCCCTTGATATTCCTCACTGGAAGGCTGCCATGGATGACGAGATTGCTACTCTCTCTGACCGGGGCACTTGGACCCTTGTGCCTCCTCCTTTTGGCACGGATGTGGTTGGTTGTCGCTGGGTGTTTGTCGTCAAGTTCCGTCCTGATGGCAGTGTGGACCGGTACAAAGCCCGTCTTGTTGCAAAAGGGTTTACTCAGACCTATGGTGTTGATTACTTTGACACATTCTCGCCAGTTGCTCGCCTCAGCACCATTCGGGTCCTTTTATCGGTGGCGGTCAACAGGGATTGGCATATTTCGCAGTTGGACGTCAAGAATGCCTTCCTCTATGGTGAACTTCACGAGGACGTCTACATGGAGCAACCTCCTGGGTATGTTGCTCAGGGGGAGACTCAAGTATGCTGGTTGAAGAAGGCCATCTATGGCCTAAAGCAAAGTCCCAGGGCGTGGTTCGATAAGTTCAGTAGCATCGTTGGGGCCATCGGTTTCACCAGGAGTTCGGCTGATCACTCCTTGTTCATTCGCAAGACATTTTCGGGTCTGGTTATGCTAGCTGTTTACGTGGACGATATTCTTCTTACTGGCGACGATCAAGCTGGTGTAGCCTTGACGAAGGTCCATCTCCGCCAACACCTAGTCACGAAGGATATGGGCTCTCCAAAATACTTCTTGGGAATTGAAATCTCTCGGAAACCGGGTTCCTTGGTTCTCTCCCAACGGAAGTATGCTCTTGATTTGTTGAAAGAGGCAGGGTTGACGGGTGCTAAACCTGCCCGGTGTCCCATGGCTCCTGGAGAAGACAAGACATGGACAGACGAATCACCTCCTCTATTGGATACTATGAGGTATCGGCGTCTGGTTGGCAAACTCATCTACCTTACGGTGACCAGACCAGACATCTCCTATGCAGTGGGAAAGGTCAGCCAGTTTATGCAGTCGCCTAGGGAATGTCATCTTCAATCTGCTCTAAGGATATTGGAGTATGTGAAGTCCGTACCTGGGAAAGGTCTTCTCTTTCAGAAAAACGGTCACCTAAGAGTCGAAGCGTACTCCGACGCTAGCTATGCGGACGACAAAGGGGATCGCAAGTCGACTTCCGGATTTTGCACGTTTGTTGGAGGAAACTTGGTTAGCTGGAAGAGCAAGAAGCAGTCAGTCGTCTCCAGGTCTAGTGCGGAAGCAGAATATCGTAGCATGGCATCAACCACGTGTGAGTTAAAATGGTTGCGGGCTCTCATGCTGGATCTAGGAGAGGTCTATAACTATCCTCTTCCCATGTTCTGTGACAACAAGGCTGCGATCTACATTTCCAAAAATCCGGTATTCCATGAGCGAACAAAGCACATAGAGGTTGATTGTCACTTCATTCGGGAAGAAGTGTTGAAGAACCAGATTTGCACTCCGTTTGTTACCTCGGAGAAAGAGCTGGCAGATATATTCACAAAACCTGTGTCCGCCTCTTTCTTCCACATTTGTAGCAAGCTAGGCATGATTGACATCTATGCTCCAGCTTGAGGGGGAGTGTTGCTGTATAGACCTGGGCGGACAGGCGGCTAAGACTGGCGGTCTGGTAGCCGGGCGGTCAGCCCGGCTAATCTGGCGGTTTGGTAGCCGGGCGGTCTGGCGGTCTGGAGGTTTGGTAGCCAGGCGGTCTGCCGGCTAGTCTCTGGGATCTTGGTGGTCGGCTGAGTGTTCTCTGGTAGTGACCGGGCGGTTAGTTCCTACTAACCGCACGGTTAGGCGGTCTGCTTGGCGGTTTGGCGGTTAACTTTGTAGATGTTGTCTTTTGTATTTTTAGTCCCACATTGGGTATTTGTATTCTCTCCCATCTCCTCCATTCTATATAAGGGAGGCCATACCTTTGTAATAAATACCTTTTTCTGATAATAAAATTTCAGTTATACCCGTTCCGGCTTGTTTCTAGTTCGTTTCTTTCACCAGTCATCAAACAGATCAGACTTGGGAGGTGGAGGGTCATCAGTGAGATGATGGCGCTTGCGCTGAGAACAAAGAAGAAATTTGAAGGAGACACTCCAGTCTGGATAGTTGGAACTGATAAGTTTAGAGATGGTTCCAAGGTTCCTTGAAGGAGTATAAGGAGAAGGCGGGTGAGAAACGGGAGTCGTGGTGGTAGAGGTGTCGGAGAGAGCCATAGAAGAGAAGAGAGAAAACAGAAGTCGCGTGAGTAGAAGTAAGACCGTGCGAACAGCAGGCAGAAGAGACTGCACGAACCAGAAAGAGGCCGCGAGAACAAGGGAGACCGCAACGGACACGAGGAAGACCGCAACGGACACGAGGAAGACCGCAACAGACAAAAAGAGGAGAATTACAGTGGTCACAATGTCAACACACCAGCGGCCAAAAGAGCCACGACCAAGAAGCAGAGCAAAGCAGAGGGAAAGAAGTCGTGTGAACAAAGGAGATCACACAAAGCAAAACAGGCAAGGAGGTCGTGCGAAAAAATAGAGTCCGTGCGAACAGAGACGAAACCGCGCGACTAAAAGGAGATCATGTAAGATCCGCCTTTTCCCTTTTCGAAGGCATCCCGGATCTTATTCCCAGAACCGCCGCCTTACGGTGACACTAACTCCTGAGTTAGTCGACACCGTAAGACGCCGATTCTGCCGGCTATTACGATCATTTTTCACTAGAGATGCGGAAGTAAAAGTGTATAAACAAGCTAATACACATGTCCACAGAAATCACAGAGCTTATCATATATATGGAAATGAAAGAGCTACTATAGTCCAAGAATGAGTACAAAAGTGAAATAGGGCTTATGCCCTTATACATCAATAGTAATCAAACACTCTCTCACAAAACAGAAAGCTGTAAACTAAGTTATCCACTACATCTCCTCCCACCTGAGGATGTGCGGTAGTAGTGTCTGGTGGTGGTGGTAGCTGCTCCTCATGCCCTGCCTCCTCGTCCCGCTGGACGTGCTGGTCCATCTCCTCGAACTCCTAAAAAGGGGGAGTCAACGTATGTTAGTCAAAAAGACTAAGTCGTATCCTCAACACCTCCTCCTGTCGCTCTTAGGCACCGAGTGGAAGGAGGATGCGGAGGACAACAAGGGGTGGCAAAGTGGAAGCAGGTGACAGTTCTAAACTAGCAGGAGTAAGTAAAATCTAGCAGTTCTATATATAATCTAGCAGTTCTATATAAAGTGCGAGTAAGTAAGACAGTGTAGAAAGAAAAGGACTGCAGTAAAAAGATAGAACTGGAAGTAAATGCAGTACAGAAAGGGAAGTACGCTACTGCTACTGCCTACTCCTATCAATATCACAGAAGTACCCTAACTTATATGAACGCCCATACGAACATGTAAGTTAGGGTTTCCAAAAGTAACTTATCATATAAAAGAGCCCATACTAATTTATATGATAAGGATCTATGATTGCGTATGCCCTAATATGTATGAATGATTATGATGCAATTTATGTAGCAGGCAAGTGCAACACACACACACGACTCCGTGATCACAGACCTTTAGTTCCCACTTTTTGAGAGCTTGCATCACTCTCGGGTACTACCGTTGTGGCTACGGCAACAGTGGAGCGGGCTCTCCACTTCTAGGTGGGTATAAGCACTACCAGACCTAGACCCCTCTCATACGCCTCTGTACACGTCCCAGGTGCACTCTAGAGTCTTGCGTACATATTTTGCTGACTACCCGTCAGTCTTGTAGGTCGAGTGTACGTCTTCGGGGATTCCGCAGTATTATATGTATAGCATACTGGCCCCTCCACCCGTACCCCCGCCCGAGTCATCGTACTGCCATCGGTGCATCGACTGGCCAGTCCCGCCTGACTCGCCACTAATTTTATGCACATGCAAGGTATTAATCTGAGCTTCCTGCTCGTATTAATATTGCTAACACATTCCCTCCAATCCCATTTGGGTGAGCAAGTGCTTGTATCCCTCCAACCTTATGAAACAGGTGAGCAAGCCACTCGTATCCCTCCAACCCGGTTAGGATGAGCTCATTACTTGTATCCCTCTAACCTTATGAAACAGGTGAGCAAGTAATCAAAGGACTCCAAGTCTCTCCAACCCGGCACCGTGATAAGAACAAGTACAGTTTTACCTAGCCTATTAGGCAATTCTTGTCTACTGGTTATTATACTTAGTGATTTAGGGGTTAATCCCAGGACTGCCCAAGGTATGCCCATTGAAGGGGTCTCGAAGGCACTAGGAACTACGATGGGATGACAAGCCCAAAGTTCCCTTTCGCAAGGATAATTACTTTTAGTTGGTGTCTACCCAAGATCCGCTATCAACTCTCATTGTTACTTTAGGACTAACCTAATGACTTAAGTTATCATTAATGGGAGGGCGACGGTCTTCCGCCGGCCTCCGCTCTAGTGGTTACCCCAAGAACTTGCACTTTTTACTCTCGTCACTAAGACGACACTAACCACCAGGGTTATATTTCCAACTAGCTCAATTGTCGATCTATCCCCTGCTGGTTCTAAGGTATAATCTAATTTTACTATGCACAGCCCATGACCTAATACCACCCCGAAATCGAACTTCTAAATCAACATACCCCAAATACTTATCCTAGGGTGGTATGGACTAATTAAATGAATGTAATGATTTTCATAATTTTCCTAGGTCATTAAGGTCTTTAATTAAATCCTTTAAATCATTCCCTAGGTCATTTTACACATGAAGTGGTATCAATTAAAATCCACTGACCTAAGGGAATTTTCCTGAGTTGCATATAAGTAAAATATTACTGTCTACAAGATCTCATAATTTCCCTTTTTATATTTCTATTTATCCCATAATTAATACAGATTCCACATAATTATCATTTTCCAAATGAAGTATAAGAGATATATTTCCCAAAATTCCAGGAAAATTACTGAGCATTTATATCACTACTTTATGACTAATGGCAGAGTTTCATTAACATCTACAGGGTAATGGCCTATCAAATCCATTCTTAATTATTTACCAAAATGCCATTATGCTTATTTAATAATTTACAGTGTATCCAAAAATTCTGAAATAATTCTACAAGACTAATATAACAATTATTCAACTCTAGAATTATTTCTACAATTTTCCAACATGTAATTCCAATAATTTATGAATAAATACTAAAAGGGTAAAAGAGTAAATTCAGTGTATTTTGCTCCAATAATTCTCAAACAGAGATATAAAAATTTTCCTAAGTCAATTAACACCTCATTATTGACTTGACAGATTTTGGGGATTTTCCTTTGTAAAAAATCTATTTTTCCAATTTCTTTTCCAAAAAGAGCTATCTTTTGATAATTCCAAATAATGGGATTTTTGATCCCAAAAATCCCATAATTAATTCTAGGGGGTTAACTATACCCTAATTAATCACTGGAATAAATTCCATGATTTTTGCATGCCTCAACTGGGCTGAATACTTAGTATATCATTTTTGGCTAAATGCACCCCAAGCCTAAGTAGTTCAATTCTTGCATGTGGGTCTTTCCCAACATGACTTGTTCCAATTCCAGAGAAATTTCTACCACTGGTCTATATGGTCCCTAAGGGCCAGCCACCAAAATTTGGGGCCATTTGGAGTTAGCTAACTCCAAGAATCACCTAGTTAAGCCCTAGGGTATTTTGGTAATTTTCCCATATTTTATTTTCCAATCAAGCCCATTTTTGGGCAGGGCCTAAATATGCCCTAATTATACCTCTGACCAAAATCTCTGGTCAAGGGGGCTTCTGGTTTGGCTTGGGCAGCCATTTGAAATTCTGCAAAATTGCTATTTGCAGCCCAAGCCAAATATTATTTCTCAAACATGCAAGTGAGATTCCTCAACATGCAGTGCATCAATTTAGCCCAAATTTTAACCATGGGTCTAGTATACCCATGAGAGGGTGCCACCAAAATTTGGGGCCATTTGGAGTTAGGAAACTCCAAAAATCACATTTATTTACTTTTGGGTATTTTTGTAAAAACTATAGCAAAATGTTTTCTAAAAATTCCAAATTTTTGGTAGGGCCTAAAAATGCCCTAAATACACAGATGACCAAAATTTCAGGTCATGATGACACTTGGTTTAGCTTGGGCATCAATTTTACTTTCTGCCCTAGTCTAGGAGCAGTCCTAGCAAAACAGCCCTACAGCACAAAATACTGGACCAAAACTTGAATTTAGGGTGGCAAATTAAAGCTAACACCTTTAGCTACAATTTTCATGTTGGACAAAAATTCATCAGGTGGCCATAGGGGCCCTAATATCAACATGCAAAGTGACTGCTATAATGTTACAAAATCAATCCCTATTCATGCATTTGATAATAACAGAAATATTAATAATAACTTAAAATGCATGATCAGCCGCCCGAATTTTAAAGAAGATCGGATGGTGCCTGTATTTCTTCTCCATGCAACATGCATGGCCAAAACCCGTGCTGGGTGGTTTTGCGGGGCCGTTCCCGGCCATCGCCGGCGGCGGGACCACCGGCCAAGTTCTTCCCCGGCCTCACGGTGGTCGGGGCTTGAGCTGGCCGGCGACTGGGCGGCGGAGAGCGGCGGACGGCGGCGGCGCAACCAAGCCGAAATGCTCCAGGACGCCATTTTCAACGGAAAAATCCGAGCTTTTGATCCCTAACGTCGAGCTCGTTTGAGCTCGACCTCTAGCCTAGTGGATCTAGGAAACTAGTATGCTTGGAGGGGAAGGGATACGGACCATTGGCGGCGGTTGTGGTTGAGGGTGGCGGCGGTTTCCTATAGCATGCAAACTCCGGCGAACTCCTCTTTGGTTGGCCATGGCAGCAGTGGTTTCTTGCTCTCTCTGGGGTGGAATGAGTGGGAATGAGGGTGTGAGCTCGGTTTTGGGCTGAGATAAGAGAGGGGGGGCGATTTCACCTAGGCATGGGCGATTTCACCAAGGTAGGCGATTTCACCAATGTGGGGGGGGCTCGGGTTGGCTGGTGTGGGATGGTTGGGTGTGTGGGAGTGGGCCCCACTGTAGCTGGGTTGTCTAGATCCTAAGGGGTCGGGTTCCAAGGTTAGGGTTGGGTTGGGTGAGTGGAGATGTGGGTTGACTCACATGTTTGAGATAGGAGAGAGAGAGGCTTGGTTTTGGGCTTGGGTTTGACCCAATGTTGCATGGTGGGTCCCCACACCCTCTAGTGCACCTATATGGATAGCCCACCCATTATTAGTTGATGGGATGAGCCCAAGTGGCCCAAACTAATTTCTCAACACTTTCTCTCTCCTATTTATCATATTTTCTCTCTCCTAGGTAATTCCCAAAATTACCATTGCATGCCCCTATTTTTCTCTTCCATAGGGGGGGTATAGGGTCACTTTAGACCCACCTAGTGATTCTGGGTTGGTTTGGGTGGACCCAACCTAGTGAAATGGGCTAGGGCACCATCTTCACTATTTAGGTCAAAATGTTGACTTGACCCAACATGGGTCAACTAGTTGACCCCATGGCCTACCCTAGGGTCCACTTAGATTGTATTTAGGGTTAGGGCAATGTGGTGGGGTCATGGTGTGGCTAGGGTTTGTATTTAGCCCAGTTTGACCTAGGTTGACTTGGGCCCCATAGTGGGCCCCACATGGTCTAAATCCTCCTCCTAGGGTCAAACCTAGCTAAACCCTAGCATCCACTACATGCCTAACCCAAATCTAAGTTATTTGAAATGTGGGATGTTACAAACCCTATAAACAAAAAAATAATTTCGTCCCCGAAATTTAAGTTCGGGCTACGGGGTTTCTACGACAAGCTTATAATAGATTCGAAACGTAACTAAAAAGGAACATATAAAACTAAGTTGTACCTGAGGAGAATAGCTCCGGGTGTCGCTCCATCATGAGATCCCTCGGCTCCCAGGTGTGCTCCTCCCGTCCGTGGTTGGACCACAACACCTTCACGAGAGGGACCTTCTTCTTCCGCAACACTCGGACGGCGGTATCGTCGATCCGGACCTGCTCTAAACGAACTGATCGATCTGATGCTACTGGCCCGTCGGTAGTAGAAATATGCTGCTCAGGCCGAAGGAGTGCTCGTCGCAGGGAGGAGACGTGAAAGACGTCGTGCAGAGTTCCCAACTCTATCGGTAGCTGCAGTCGGTAAGCCAAGGGGCCGATCCGCTCCAGGATCAAGTAAGGCCCCATATATCTCGGACTGAGCTTCTTGTGCCTTCGTACCAGGGAAACACCGTGCACCGGACGTATCTTCAAAAAGACTCTGTCTCCCACCTGGAACTCCACCTTCCGATGCCGCGCATCGTAGTACCTGGTCTGTCTACTCCGAGCCTCTAGCATCCGGTCCCTGATCAGTAAACTATGAGCCTCCATATCATCTATGTACTCTGGTCCAAGTGCCCCGGGGGTCCACATCCAGAACTCAAGAAAGAGGTGTTCAACACTTCTTCCTGGGGTAAGCCTCATGGCTATTATTATGAGAAACCTATTAGGGTAACAATCCTCTTCCGAATGTACTTTTCTTATATTTCGGACTACTCTTCTTTCAAACTGTGAGGACTCATTTCCAAGTCCTCCGCCAATTAACAATCAGAATATTTCTCAATCGCAATTTAGATTGTAGTCCCTTACAACCACGATCACTCACAATATATATAATTCAACGATCTCGTAAGTAGAAGTCTCTTCTATTCACGTCCCCTGAGATTATTACTTATCTACCAACGTGAACTTATGGTCACCAAAAGAGAATTCAGGCACGCTAGACCAACACTATTATGTATATTAGCTGACCCATCTTCCGTGATCATGATGTGATGGAAAATTATCATTTTGCTTTTCCCAAATTTAAGACTTATCACAACTCAACCTAAAAAGTAATACATAATTCATAGTGTGTTCACCTTTTGAGCATACATCAAGCGATCATTATTGATATTGATGTTCGTACAATTTACTCCCAATCGCTTTTCACACGTAGTATAATTCATAGCTTTATGAGCGTATCTTTTCAAAAATGGTGAGGTCTAGCAAAAATCGATTTCGGCACAAAGAGAATCTTATTAATCACTAATTACTTCTCGTGAGGTTTCTCTGTATACGCCTTTGATAGTCAAGAACTATATATCATTGTCATGAACCCTCCTAACAGTGATTATAATGGTATCAACGTATGTATCTCGGTTCTTAACGCTATCATAATTAATGGGCATATATATGTGTACAATTTTAACTCAACATCCACCCCTTTTTCAATTTATTGAGTCCTTACATTTCAAATGTCATGCCACAAGAAATTAATCTTATCCACTAAAATATTATCTTATTTCAATTCTTAAGTTCCAAAATAATGACTTTTGCTTAATTGAGTCATTCAAGGTTATAGTTCATCATTACGATCAAGTAATCGACTATATCACGTAAGCGTGGGTAGTACTGATATTTCATCATCGTGTTTAATTCTCCAAATCTCAGCCCCTTTTAGGATCAAATAAGGTAGTACTAAACCATGCATAACCATAGTAAAACTTAATTATTATATCCTAAACACAAGATGTTATCTTATCAAGATTTCTGATTATAACTTAAACTATCTCTCAAGTATAATGGTGAGTAGACCATTCAAATTGAAAGGATTGATTCTTTGAGGGAACGCACCATCTGTAAATCATCATCGAACACTTTTGTTTTGGTTCCTGAGATCATCAGAGTCACATCCACAAGATTATTCTTAGAGTATACATCCTTCAATTAAGTAAAATTCTTCACTTGATTCTCCGTTTGCTGGGGCTACGATACTCTCATTATTATAGACATACTCGTTTAGATATTCAACATTTTCACTTTATGGACTCTCATCCTATAATAATTAAGACTTGCGATCATTCCTTCATATTAACATGAAGTTACTTTGTCCTAATATGTATGTTTCCGACCTAATGACTTGTGTATGTCAAGTAGGCACAGGTAGCAATGATCGATTGTTGTGTTTACTTCTTCCAACCTGTAACTATCAAAGTCACTTTCCTAAGAGCCTTAACTGTGCAAAAACCTTTTTTTGATTATTCTTCTTACTTGAACGCATCTTCAATTCGCACTGATCCTTCCCATGGTATATCTGAGTTCCTTAATTATGTGTTACATTGATCGATTCGAGGTGTTAGAGCATCTCGGAACATACTTGTGGAGGCGATAATCAATCAACCCTTAATTGTATGTAAATCCGTCTACAACTCATACTGGTCCAAATTTGATCCTTGAACACAATTTCTTCGGTTTCACGTGTATGTGTAAATGACTTATACTGTGTCGGTATTAAGGAAGATCACGAGTGCTTATTAGAATGTGGACTAAGTAGTTACTTACTTCCTTAAATTCGAAATTGGGAAACTTATTGAAGTCTTATACGGTCTCCCCTAGTTTCAAGGTCATATATACACATCACTAAGCCACTCTTTATATATCTTTCAAGGAATTAAACTTAATGTTCTCCTTGTTCACTCACACATATGGTCTTGGAGTAATTATGAGGGTGGAAAGTCATTCTCGAAGCATTCTACTTTCCTATTTCACTCGTGAATTGGTTGTGTTCACAACTTGTCGTTAATAGTCTATACTATTTAAGATAAATAAATAGTGTGAAATTCTTCAAGAGTCTTAACCTTCTAGGAAGGATTGATCATCATACCGATCATGTATATACAAACCCACAACTTTACTTGAGCGATCCTTGAATAAGCCAAGTTTTTAGATCACTACGCTTGCGACCCATGTTTTATGAGAAGGGCTTAAAGAATTTCGAGTCGCTATCAATTTAACCCTATAAACAAAAGGTTAAGCCCCCATATATTTTGGTTAATTTCCTTTAACATTCACAATGTAGTCCTCATGTACATGCCTTAATCATTAGGGCTAACAATCTTTGGCATGGATTTCCACTTCAATTGATATGTTTTCTATTTTAGGTCTTCAAGGTTACCATACGACAATCTGTTCAAGGTCAACACGTGACCAAACCAGGAAGTGTCACTTCTAAAATTTGAATTCTTATTCGATCTTTGGTATTTATCATCATGATTGTCTTGACGTAATCTAGTCATCAGTACTAGGATTAAGCTTATGGGTACCCTACTGTTCCACTAATAAACTTATGCGCCAACTTCTCCTCGAAGCGGTCCTATCAATTTGAGTAAGAATTGGTAACATCACTCGATATGCAGAGTAGGGACATCGACGTTTAAGCCTTAAGTAGGGATTCTGGCGTTAAGATCTTTCTTTAATCGATTTGGTTATCCTCGTACCTCAACTAATCTATATCTTATGTCGATCTTCGGCCTTAGGTACGACACAAAATCCTCTTGGTAAGTCAAACTAGGGTGGTGTCCTAGTTGGATTGGCCTAACTCATTGCTTAAAATGGACTGTTTTATGTGACTTTTTACACATGGGCACACCATTGCTTCCGCTGAATAGTTTGTCCGCAAACTACTCTCGAGCGGGGTGTTCCAGTGTTGTGGACTTCTTTCTCTAATGATCGTATTTTTCAAGTGATACCAGTTTGTAAGATCCGCCTTTTCCCTTTTCGAAGGCATCCCGGATCTTATGCCCAGAACCGCCGCCTTACGGTGACACTAACTCCTAAGTTAGTCGACACCGTAAGACGCCGATTCTACCGGCTATTACGATCATTTTTCACTAGAGATGCGGAAGTAAAAGTGTATAAACAAGCTAATACACATGTCCACAGAAATCACAGAGCTTATCATATATATGGAAATGAAAGAGCTACTATAGTCCAAGAATGAGTACAAAAGTGAAATAGGGCTTATGCCCTTATACATCAATAGTAATCAAACACTCTCTCACAAAACAGAAAGCTGTAAACTAAGTTATCCACTACATCTCCTCCCACCTGAGGACGTGCGGTAGTAGTGTCTGGTGGTGGTGGTAGCTGCTCCTCATGCCCTGCCTCCTCGTCCCGCTGGACGTGCTGGTCCATCTCCTCGAACTCCTAAAAAGGGGGAGTCAACGTATGTTAGTCAAAAAGACTAAGTCGTATCCTCAACACCTCCTCCTGTCGCTCTTAGGCACCGAGTGGAAGGAGGATGCGGAGGACAACAAGGGGTGGCAAAGTGGAAGCAGGTGACAGTTCTAAACTAGCAGGAGTAAGTAAAATCTAGCAGTTCTATATATAATCTAGCAGTTCTATATAAAGTGCGAGTAAGTAAGACAGTGTAGAAAGAAAAGGACTGCAGTAAAAAGATAGAACTGGAAGTAAATGCAGTACAGAAAGGGAAGTACGCTACTGCTACTCCTACTTCTATCAATATCACAGAAGTACCCTAACTTATATGAATGCCCATACGAACATGTAAGTTAGGGTTTCCAAAAGTAACTTATCATATAAAAGAGCCCATACTAATTTATATGATAAGGATCTATGATTGCGTATGCCCTAATATGTATGAATGATTATGATGCAATTTATGTAGCAGGCAAGTGCAACACACACACACGACTCCGTGATCACAGACCTTTAGTTCCCACTTTTTGAGAGCTTGCATCACTCTCGGGTACTACCGTTGTGGCTACGGCAACAGTGGAGCGGGCTCTCCACTTCTAGGTGGGTATAAGCACTACCAGACCTAGACCCCTCTCATACGCCTCTGTACACGTCCCAGGTGCACTCTAGAGTCTTGCGTACGTATTTTGCTGACTACCCATCAGTCTTGTAGGTCGAGTGTACGTCTTCGGGGATTCCGCAGTATTATATGTATAGCATACTGGCCCCTCCACCCGTACCCCTCGCCCGAGTCATCGTACTGCCATCGGTGCATCGACTGGCCAGTCCCGCCTGACTCGCCACTAATTTTATGCACATGCAAGGTATTAATCTGAGCTTCCTGCTCGTATTGATATTGCTAACACATTCCCTCCAATCCCATTTGGGTGAGCCAAGTGCTTGTATCCCTCCAACCTTATGAAACAGGTGAGCAAGCCACTCGTATCCCTCCAACCCGGTTAGGATGAGCTCATTACTTGTATCCCTCTAACCTTATGAAACAGGTGAGCAAGTAATCAAAGGAGTCCAAGTCTCTCCAACCCGGCACCGTGATAAGAACAAGTACAGTTTTACCTAGCCTATTAGGCAATTCTTGTCTACTGGTTATTATACTTAGTGATTTAGGGGTTAATCCCAGGACTGCCCAAGGTATGCCCATTGAAGGGGTCTCGAAGGCACTAGGAACTACGATGGGATGACAAGCCCAAAGTTCCCTTTCGCAAGGATAATTACTTTTAGTTGGTGTCTACCCAAGATCCGCTATCAACTCTCATTGTTACTTTAGGACTAACCTAATGACTTAAGTTATCATTAATGGGAGGGCGACGGTCTTCCGCTGGCCTCCGCTCTAGTGGTTACCCCAAGAACTTGCACTTTTTACTCTCGTCACTAAGACGACACTAACCACCAGGGTTATATTTCCAACTAGCTCAATTGTCGATCTATCCCCTGGTGGTTCTAAGGTATAATCTAATTTTACTATGCGCAGCCCATGACCTAATACCACCCCGAAATCGAACTTCTAAATCAACATACCCCAAATACTTATCCTAGGGTGGTATGGACTAATTAAATGAATGTAATGATTTTCATAATTTTCCTAGGTCATTAAGGTCTTTAATTAAATCCTTTAAATCATTCCCTAGGTCATTTTACACATGAAGTGGTATCAATTAAAATCCACTGACCTAAGGGAATTTTCCTGAGTTGCATATAAGTAAAATATTACTGTCTACAAGATCTCATAATTTCCCTTTTTATATTTCTATTTATCCCATAATTAATACAGATTCCACATAATTATCATTTTCCAAATGAAGTATAAGAGATATATTTCCCAAAATTCCAGGAAAATTACTGAGCATTTATATCACTACTTTATGACTAATGACAGAGTTTCATTAACATCTACAGGGTAATGGCCTATCAAATCCATTCTTAATTATTTACCAAAATGCCATTATGCTTATTTAATAATTTACAGTGTATCCAAAAATTCTAAAATAATTCTACAAGACTAATATAACAATTATTCAACTCTAGAATTATTTCTACAATTTTCCAACATGTAATTCCAATAATTTATGAATAAATACTAAAAGGGTAAAAGAGTAAATTCAGTGTATTTTGCTCCAATAATTCTCAAACAGAGATATAAAAATTTTCCTAAGTCAATTAACACCTCATTATTGACTTGACAGATTTTGGGGATTTTCCTTTGTAAAAAATCTATTTTTCCAATTTCTTTTCCAAAAAGAGCTATCTTTTGATAATTCCAAATAATGGGATTTTTGATCCCAAAAATCCCATAATTAATTCTAGGGGGTTAACTATACCCTAATTAATCACTGGAATAAATTCCATGATTTTTGCATGCCTCAACTGGGCTGAATACTTAGTATATCATTTTTGGCTAAATGCACCCCAAGCCTAAGTAGTTCAATTCTTGCATGTGGGTCTTTCCCAACATGACTTGTTCCAATTCCAGAGAAATTTCTACCACTGGTCTATATGGTCCCTAAGGGCCAGCCACCAAAATTTGGGGCCATTTGGAGTTAGCTAACTCCAAGAATCACCTAGTTAAGCCCTAGGGTATTTTGGTAATTTTCCCATATTTTATTTTCCAATCAAGCCCATTTTTGGGCAGGGCCTAAATATGCCCTAATTATACCTCTGACCAAAATCTCTGGTCAAGGGGGCTTCTGGTTTGGCTTGGGCAGCCATTTGAAATTATGCAAAATTGCTATTTGCAGCCCAAGCCAAATATTATTTCTCAAACATGCAAGTGAGATTCCTCAACATGCAGTGCATCAATTTAGCCCAAATTTTAACCATGGGTCTAGTATACCCATGAGAGGGTGCCACCAAAATTTGGGGCCATTTGGAGTTAGGAAACTCCAAAAATCACATTTATTTACTTTTGGGTATTTTTGTAAAAACTATAGCAAAATGTTTTCTAAAAATTCCAAATTTTTGGTAGGGACTAAACATGCCCTAAATTTCAGGTCATTATGGCACTTGGTTTGGCTTGGGCATCAATTTTACTTTCTGCCCTAGTCTAGGAGCAGTCCTAGAAAAACAGCCCTACAGCACAAAATACTGGACCAAAACTTGCATTTAGGGTGGCAAATTAAAGCTAACACCTTTAGCTACAATTTTTATGTTGGACAAAAATTCATCAGGTGGCCATAGGGGCCCTAATATCAACATGCAAAGTGACTGCTATAATGTTACAAAATCAATCCCTATTCATGCATTTGATAATAACAGAAATATTAATAATAACTTAAAATGCATGATCAGCCGCCCGAATTTTAAAGAAGATCGGACGGTGCCTGTATTTCTTCTCCATGCAACATGCATGGCCAAAACCCGTGCTGGGTGGTTTTGCGGGGCCGTTCCCGGCCATCGCCGGCGGCGGGACCACCGGCCAAGTTCTTCCCCGGCCTCACGGTGGTCGGGGCTTGAGCTGGCCGGCGACTGGGCGGCGGAGAGCGGCGGACGGCGGCGGCGCAACCAAGCCGAAATGCTCCAGGACGCCATTTTCAACGGAAAAATCCGAGCTTTTGATCCCTAACGTCGAGCTCGTTTGAGCTCGACCTCTAGCCTAGTGGATCTAGGAAACTAGTACGCTTGGAGGGGAAGGGATACGGACCATTGGCGGCGGTTGTGGTTGAGGGTGGCGGCGGTTTCCCATAGCATGCAAACTCCGGCGAACTCCTCTTTGGTTGGCCATGACAGCAGTGGTTTCTTGCTCTCTCTGGGGTGGAATGAGTGGGAATGAGGGTGTGAGCTCGGTTTTGGGCTGAGATAAGAGAGGGGGGGGGGCGATTTCACCTAGGCATGGGCGATTTCACCAAGGTAGGCGATTTCACCAATGTGGGGGGGGGGGGGCTCGGGTTGGCTGGTGTGGGCTGGTTGGGTGTGTGGGAGTGGGCCCCACTGCTCCAGCTGGGTTGTCTAGATCCTAAGGGGTCGGGTTCCAAGGTTAGGGTTGGGTTGGGTGAGTGGAGATGTGGGTTGACTCACATGTTTGAGATAGGAGAGAGAGAGGCTTGGTTTTGGGCTTGGGTTTGACCCAATGTTGCATGGTGGGTCCCCACACCCTCTAGTGCACCTATATGGACAGCCCACCCATTATTAGTTGATGGGATGAGCCCAAGTGGCCCAAACTAATTTCTCAACACTTTCTCTCTCCTATTTATCATATTTTCTCTCTCCTAGGTAATTCCCAAAATTACCATTGCATGCCCCTATTTTTCTCTTCCATAGGGGGGTATAGGGTCACTTTAGACCCACCTAGTGATTCTGGGTTGGTTTGGGTGGACCCAACCTAGTGAAATGGGCTAGGGCACCATCTTCACAATTTAGGTCAAAATGTTGACTTGACCCAACATGGGTCAACTAGTTGACCCCATGGCCTACCCTAGGGTCCACTTAGATTGTATTTAGGGTTAGGGCAATGTGGTGGGGTCATGGTGTGGCTAGGGTTTGTATTTAGCCCAGTTTGACCTAGGTTGACTTGGGCCCCATAGTGGGCCCCACATGGTCTAAATCCTCCTCCTAGGGTCAAACCTAGCTAAACCCTAGCATCCACTACATGCCTAACCCAAATCTAAGTTATTTGAAATGTGGGATGTTACAGATCACAGGAAGAAAGGGAGAAGAGAGACCGCGAGAAACAGGTCGTGAACAGAGTGAGAGGGAAAGCAGAGAGGCCGCACACATAGAGGGCAACGATAAACAAGGCTGGGAATCCGCGCGAACAAGCCGCAAGAAGAAAGGGCAAACCGCATGGTCAGAAGAGGCCCACATAATCAGGTGGAAAAGATCTTTGCCTTTGATACCATGTGCGAACAGAAAAAGTAAATCGAAATTTGGAATAACAAAAAATTTATTATCCAAAAAAGGGCAGTATTACAAAGGTATGAACTCCCTTTTATAGAATGGAGGAGATGAGAGAGATTACAAAGAAGCAATGTGTAACTAAATAATTACAGGTATAAGCGGCTTTACAAAAAGCAGACTGAACAAGTCACGCGGTTAAAGGAATAGGCTAACCGCACGACAACTACTAGAAGGAGAGAACAAGCCACCATAGGAGACCGCTGGATCATCAGTCTCCAAGTCGCCTGAGACAAACCGCCAGACCGCTCGGACACCAAACAAGAACAACCTGGCTACCAAACCGCTGGGAGTAACTGCCAGACCGCGCGATCTTCAATCCACCAGAGTCAGATCGCCAGACCGCCCGATCTTCATACTGCAACAGTTCTGTGTATGTCATTGACTCACTTGCTTAAGAGTTTTTACTTCCTCAAATAGGGGGAGATTGTTGGTTTTATTGCTCATAATGTCCTATATTTGAGGAAGTCAATCTTTTCAATGATATACATATATCAGTAGATGATAGTGATGAGACAGGTAGCCTAAGTGGCTAAGTCAGGTAAACTCTTACCTAAGGTGTGGGCTGACAAAAATCTATCTAACTCCACAGGCGTTGAGTGAAGGTGACTCACTCAACGCCAGATGACTTATAGCACTGAGTGAAACCTATACAGTCAAAGCCAAAGCAATGGCAAGCTAAGAATATGGCTAAGTCCACATGCATTGAGTGAAGTCAACTCACTCAACGCCATATAGTAAAAAGGTTGTGAGTTGAACTGAATTCGGAATTAGTTGAACTAAGTTCAGAATTCGTCGAACTCAGTTCATAGTTCATCGATCTAAGCTCAGCGTTCATTGAGCTACACTCAGAGTTTGAGATTCCGAGCTAGTCAAACTTAGTTCAAAATTCGTCGACCTGAGTTCAGAATTCGTCGACCTGAGCTCACGATTCGTCGAACTCAGTTCAGTTCATCGAACGAAGCTCAAAAATTTAGTTAAGGAAAAAAACGTTGAGTGAGACATGCTCACTCAACGCTCTCAGCGCCTAAGATGCTTCAAAGGCCAAAAATTGGCTAAGGCAAAAAGCATTGAGTGATGAAGACACACTCAATGTTATCAACGCTAGAGAAGCAGGAAGTTCTTGCTAAGGCAAAAAGCGTTTAGTGAGGCTTCTTCACTAAACGCTCTCATCGCCTAGATAGACAGAAATCTATCTAAGTGTTTTGGCATTGAGTGATGCTTACTCACTCAATGTCTATGCTAATGTTGTTTGATTTTTTGGCTAAGTCCACAGCTAATGACATCAGCAAGTCAACAAGTCAGCAAGTCATCAAGTTAACGTAGTTCAAATCAAGTGCGGAGAAGCTACAGAACACGACAAACTCTACCGAGAAGCTACTGTACATCTTCTTCCGTTAAAGTAATACGCGGCTGGAAGCTGCAGGTGGGGCCCACCAATCTCTAAGAGTCGTTGATCTGCGAACTACAAAAATAAGAGATGGGCAAAGACAGAGATAACTTTTAGGGCATTTTATCAACTTCAAAAGAGAGCAGCCGTCTCCATCGCCATTATTACATGTGAAAAGCTTGAAGCTCTCCGACAAGGAAAGTTCAGATAGTTGTGTAGTCTTCATCTGCCATAGCATATTCAGAATTAGTTCTGAAGAATGAAGAACCTTCATCCTTAAATAGGTTCAGTGAGCTGCTTGAAGACTCAAGATCAATAGATCTGAAAGTGATGATAGATACAACTCTAGAGGGGGGGTGAATAGAGTATTCAAAAATTAGAACACCCAACTCAACTTCCTTAGAGTTAATTTGCGGAATTAGTTTATAGATATTGATAACCCTAAAGCCTAACACAAAGTGTTGTGCACAAAATGCAGCCATCTGTAATTACAGTTAAGGCTAGAGATCCTATCACAGCAACTAGCAATCCTAGTTATTTCTACTCACAGCCACAGTACAATGAATTAAATAAACAGCTCAGACGACACAAGAAATTTTATAGTGGTTCCCTCTAAATAGGTACGTCCACTCTTTTACCACCCTGGTAGGAATCCACTACAGGTTTTTGTTCAGGTGTCCTGCCACCAACTGATCTGCTTCAGGTAGATCAAGTAGACCCTTTGAGCTTTTGATCAGGAGCTCAAAATCCAACACAGGTTTTTGATCAGGTGCCTTGCTACCAAGAGTTCACTTTTGAAGGGAGTAATAACCCTTTGTACAGGAGGTTGAGATAGTTAAGGCTTCTTCTCTATTGTTAAACAAATTAGAGAAGCTAGTGGATTGCACAGAGCAAGAAGCTCTAAAGAATTAAGGCTCCCCCTGGCTTAGAGAATATCCAGAAAGGAGTCTTGCTTCAGGGTGCAGGAACTCTTCTGAACTCAGACAAAGAATTGTCTTAAGGTTCTGAAGGAGAAGCTTGAAGAAGATTCTTGATGGTTGAATGATTGTTCTTCTTCAAACAACTTCCTTTCTTCTTCTTCTTCTTCTAAAGGCCTCTGAGTGAATATCTTCCTGTAAGCAGGATGAACTCAGGATGAAGAAGAATGCAGAAGAACTTTGATGTTCTCAGGTGAATGTGAATTTCTGAGAGCTGTAGAACTTTCTTGCTTTCTCTCTTTTTCTATGCTTGCTGAGTGTATATGATCTGGGTTCTGTGTATATATCTCTATTCACTTCTTTCAAAAGAAGCTCTTTTTATATGAGCCTTTGCAACGGCTTTAATTTGAGTTTGAATCTTTGTCTTCTTCTAGCATCAGTAAACTGGGCTGCAAAAAGCATAAAGCAAAAACAAATCCTGCAGACAGACATACTATAAGAGGATAAAGCTTTCTAAGAAGCTGCATAACCAATTAGATAAGAAGGGGCTAGAAAAAGTCACATCAGAAAGAACTCTTTACAGCCAGAAAAGACTTTCTGAGTCTAACGGCTATAAAAGACAGCCTGGTAGATAAAGCAGAAAATATATTTCAACTAATAAGACAAAACACTTTGTCAGATAAAGATTGGCTCATGCATAAGGAATGGAGCAGATATTGCATGGAAATAATATCATAAATTAACTGAAATAATATGCCAAATAAATATGAAATAAATCATAAAATAGAAGAGGACAAAATTATTAAAGACATACAGCAAAACGTCGAACGACCCTCGGAGATCGTCGACCGAAGCACAGAGATCGTCGACCTATCAAACAGATAGTCGAACGATACAGATAGTCGAACTACCAAAGAAGATAGTCGAACTACCACAACAGATAGTCGACCTATCAGAACAGATAGTCGAGCTATCAGATAGTCGACCTATCAAGACAGATAGTCAAGCTATCAAGTAAAACAGATAGTCGACCTATCAAACAGATAGTCGAACTATCAAACAAAACAGATAGTCGACCTATCAAACAGATAGTCGAACTATCAAAGAAAACAGATAGTCGAGCTATCAAACAGATAGTCGAACTATCAAAGAAAACAGATAGTCGAGCTATCAAACAGATAGTCGAACTATCAGATAGTTGAACTATCCAAGCAGATAGTCGAACTATCAAATAATAGATAGTCGACCTATCAAGACAGATAGTCGAACTATCAAGCAACACAGATAATCGACCTATCAAACAGATAGTCGAACTATCAGATAGTTGAACTATCCAAGCAGATAGCCGAACTATCAAACACAACAGATAGTCGACCTATCAAACAGATAGTCGAACTATCAAAGAAAACAGATAGTCGACCTATCAAACAGATAATCGAACTATCAGATAGTTGAACTATCCAAGCAGATAGTCGAACTATCAAACACAACAGATAGTCGACCTATCAAGACAGATAGTCGAACTATCAAGCAACACAGATAGTCGACCTATCAAACAGATAGTCGAACTATCAGATAGTTGAACTATCCAAGCAGATAGTCGAACTATCAATAAATCTGTCTGGTCAAAAGACATCGAGCGGGGTTCGACGATCAGCGAGGCAGATTCCACAGAACGTCGAGCTAACAAGAGTTGAACTAACTCAGAGATAGACAATCTGCTGACAGACGAATGTCAAACAACTGATAGACGATCGTCGACCAGCCGATAGTCGATAGTCGAGCAACGTTCGACCATAGTCGAACAAAAAACAACTTAACCAAATTTTCATCTGGATAAGTGACAACTCTAAATCTAGAGCAAACTAACTAAACAACTAACCTTTGACCATAGATAAATCTTGGGTCAAGAGACAGAAGAAGAGGACAGAACTCAAATCCAAACTAGGGTACCAACAATCTCCCCCTATTTGAGTTAAGTCTCTCAAAAAAAAAAAAATATAAAACAAACTACTGAAAATAAATAAAGTACATGAAGGGAAATATTTAAGCAGATAACATCAATCAATCAGATAAGTAAATAACTGTCAATCAATGAAATTTAAGAGGCATCAGAATTAGGTTTAGGAACAGAAGAACTAGGAATAAAAGTAATTTTCCTAGAAGGATCAAGAGCTTCTTTCCTTGACAGCTTTAGGTCTTGTTCTCCAATGATTTTAGATTTAGATGCCCTTGGAACAACTGCCTCAGGATGCTTTTCCATGTATTTTGAAGGGTCAAATACCTCAGGTCTAACCTGGAATCTATCAAGCTCCTTCATTCTGAATTTAGACATAGTTGTTAATCCTGCAGTGACTTTACCTTCAGCTTTAGCTTTCCTGATTTGGGCCGATCCAACAAGCTCAAGAAATTGAGCCATCCTGAAATCAGGATCAAGCTCTGGCTTTCATATACATTCTCACAGGTTGGATCTACAGGTTTCACAGCTTTAAATTTAATAGACATATCTAGCAGGCTTTCAGCTGGCTCTTTATCCTGAATAACTTTTGAAACAGCTTTCACTGCATGATATGGCTTTGGAGAGGATGTGCTCTTGAATTCTTTGGAAGGAGGAGGAGAAAAAGTTGGTCTTTGATAAACCACCTCCTTCACTTGTTCCTTTACATCAGCATCATGTCTTTGATAGCCAGATTGCGTTCTGCCTTGATATCCTTGAGAACTTTTCCTTTGAGATGACTGAGATGGGTTAAACCTATCAGTCTGAGCAGAAGGATTTGCATATAGGTTTCCAGAGGCTCCTGCACCGGGAGGTGGAGGAGGAGGACTTCTAGGAGTCCATCTTGGGGCAGGACTGTCATACCTCTTAGACTTCTTTCTTAGCTTCTGCTGATTCTTAGAAAATGTCATCCAGTGCTGAAATTCTTTAGATTTATGATCAATGCCTTTCAAGATATAGTAGGGGACATCATTGTCAGGATTTGGAGGAGGAGGAGCCACAGCTTTACTTTCCTTCTTTGCAGATTTCTTTCTCTTGGACTCATCAGATTCATCAGAATCATCCTCATCCTCAGAATTTGAAGAAGGAGGAAGATCATACGGATCATACTCCTCTTGCACAGCTTTCTCTTTCTCTTTTAGGGTAGCTTTTTCTAACTCTTCTTCCATGGCATCCTGTGCCAGAAGAGTATCTAAATCTAATCCAGGAGAATCATCCCAAATTGTAGACTTTTCCGTTTGAATTTCTGAAACCTTTTCTTTTTCATCAGAAACTGTCATGGGGACCAGTTCTTCTTGCACTGCTAACTGAGCTGGCAGAGCAGCCTCAGGATCTTGAACAAATGGTTCTGGTTCAGGTTGAACTTCTAAAGCTGGTTGATGATCAGGCTGTTGGACAACTAATACTTCTTCCAATATATCTATAGTATTATGAACACAGATTTGCTAAATGACATTTTATCATTCCTTCTAGATATTCCCATACTAACATATCAGTAATCAAGTCTAGAAAATGAGTAAAAGGGATACCTTCAGAATTTTCCTTTGAATGTCCTAACTCCCATAATTCATCTAGGAAGGAAGTAATGACTCCTTCTAGGTAGAGGGCAACCAGGGGAGTGGAGCATTCTTCTAGGCATACTTTGACAATAAACTCAGATTTCATTATAGCATCAGAAATATCTTTTTCAGACAATGGAGAAACTGATTCTTCTATCTCTTTTTCTGCATCTGCTTGAGGATCTGCTGGAAGGGAGGCCAAGGGCAGCTTAGAGGCATCTTCATAAAGTATCTCCCCCTGCCTGATTTCAGTAGAAACTGAAACTAGGCCCCTAGATGAAGAGGGCTCAGCAGATTTTGAGAGGGCTTGAATGGCAGCAGTTAAAGAAGAGATGGAGGAAGCAAGGGGAGCAATTGCCTCTTCAATCATGATTTTGATTGAAGGAGTAATTAACTCCAGGATGCTAGAGATGAAGGCTGGGGTGATTTCAAATGAAGGTGGGGGAATCACAGAAGATGGATGATCAGCAGGGATGGTGTGTTCTTGATGAGATGGAGAGTGAACTGGAGAATGATGGGTAGATGCAGGAAGATCAACATGATCTGAATGAAGAATTGGAGACTGAGGAGGAGTGGATAGCTCAGAAACCAATAAATCAAAACTAGGATGAGATATCCTAGCAAGATGATGAGGGAGAGGGGTTGCTGGTGGTGATGCATGGAGAATTGTGGAGGAATCAAGAAGAAGAGATGCAGAAGATGGAACTTCAACTGAAGTAGATGGAACTGAAGTAGATGGTGGCACTTCAGTGGAGGTTGAAGGTAATGCAGAAGAAGTGGAAGGAACGGAGAGATTGGCTGAGCCAGCTTCTTGAAGGAGGGGAGTGACTGAAGCAGTCCTTGTGCTCTCAGATGCAACTGGAGCTACCCCTGCTGGACCGGGCTTCAGGAAGCTCCTTTTCCACTTGACAAACAGGGACGGGTCCATCTTTTTGCTGGCATTTATTGAAGTAGAAACTGAGACCAATAGATGGGAATATTTCTCCTTTAGAAAAATACCAAGCACCCTACCCAGGGTGACTTCCTTCTTGCTATTCTTTTTCCTTATCAAATCAAACAAAACTCCTGCCCAATTAATCTGCTTCTTGTTCACAATGGCACACATCAGGGCAAACTGTTGCCTGGTAATATTATCATGGGCAGAGTGCTTTCCCAGTAGCACTTTTCCGATGAGTTCAGCAAGGAACTTAATCTTCAACGGAAAATTCACCTTTAACAGCTTAGAAGGAATGCCATCGGCATGTCCTAGTTCAGTCAACATTCTCCCAAACTCAGGGGTATCTTGTTCATAATCTTCTTCCCCATTCAGTAATCCAAAAATTTCAGTTAAAACGGCGGGAGTCAAAATTACCTCTTCTCCGCCTATTGTTCCGGTCATAGAATCGTCATTTGAGGACGAAGTGAATGCCCATTCTTTAATCTCGGGAATGTTTATCTTTATTCTTGCTGACATGAGCTTTTCCAATCCTTGATCTTTGCATAGGTTGAGGATTTCCACTATTGCAGACTCGCAGTAGCTGAAGGAGTCAAAGTCCACACTGAAACCAGCATCGAACTTTACCACGGACAGGAGGGCTGGAGCAATCGCCATCGAAGGAGTTGGAGAAGACGAGAGAGAGACGGCGAAGGCGAAACGGCAGAAATCGCGAGACAGGGAGCAAGCAGAAAGACGGAATGCGAGAAGACGCTCTCCGTCGACGATAAAAAGAACGATCTCTTAACCTAGGTCGACCATCGGTTTTATATTAAAACAGCAATAGTCGATCTATTTTAAAAGATACTGGAGACGATGGTCAAATGGTCGTTCGACGATCATTCCTGAAGCAGAGTAGTCGATCAATCGTTCGACTATTTCTGTCTTCACAAACAACAAGTTGTCGTCAACCATAGATCGACGATGGGCTCGACCTGTTCGACGATCTTCGAACGTCGGTCGACGATCTTCAAGCAGATAAACTATCATCAACCATAGGTCGACGATAGGCTTGATCCGATCGACTATCTTCGAACGTCGTTCGACGATCTTCAAACAGGTTTCAATACAGGCAGACGTCACACTTAGTCTTTTCCATTAATCATGCCTAGTTGAACCAAAAAGAACAGATGCTTCTGTTCATCTAAGGGCTTGGTGAAAATATCACCTCTCTGAAGGTCAGTGGATATGAACTCAAGGCTGATCTTGTTCTTTTCCACACAATCTCTCAGGAAATGGTGTCTAATCTCAATGTGCTTGGTTCTAGAGTGGTGCACAGGATTTTGTGCAATTGAGATAGCACTGGTACTATCACACATGATTTTTGTGTTCTTGTGTGTGTACCCATAATCCAAAAGCTGGTTTTGAATCCACAGGATCTGTGAACAATAACTAGCAGTTGCTATATATTCAGCCTCTGCAGTTGAAGTTGAGACAGAAGCCTGCTTCTTACAGAACCAAGAGACCAGTCTCTCTCCCAGGAACTGACAAGTTCCTGAGGTACTTTTCCTGTCAACTCTACAGCCAGCATAATCAAAATCAGAGTATCCAATTAACTCAAATTCTGACTCAGCTGGGTACCATAGTCCTAGATTTGGACATCCCTTCAGGTATCTCAAGATTCTCTTGAGAAGAATCAGATGAGATTCCTTGGGGTTGACCTGGAACCTAATACATAGGCATGTAGCAAACATTATATCTGGCCTACTTGCAGTTAAATACAATAGGGAACCAACAATGGCCCTATAATTCTTTTGATCAACAGGCTTTCCCTGATCATTAGAATCTATAACTACATTAGTAGCCATAGGTGTATGCATTGCTGAAGCATCAGCCATCCCAAACTTCTTTACCAATTTCTTGGCATATTTAGATTGGGAGATGAAGATGCCATCAGCATCTTGCTTTACTTGGAGACCAAGAAAGTAAGACAGCTCACCCATACTACTCATCTCAAACTTAGAATGCATCAAGTCAGAGAACTTTTTGCACAGTTTGGGATCAGTGGAACCAAAAATAATATCGTCTACATACACTTGAACTAACAAGATTGTGTCCTTGTGGTGCTTGACGAAAAGGGTTCTATCAACTACTCCCCTAACAAAGTTGTGCTCTAACAGGAAACTAGCTAGAGTCTCAAACCAGGCTCTGGGTGCTTGTTTGAGTCCATAAAGAGCTTTTTGCAACTTAAAAACATGTGAGGGCTGAGTTGAAGAAACAAACCCAGGTGGTTGTTCAACAAATACCTCTTCCTTTAGCTCACCATTTAGAAAGGCACTTTTGACATCCATCTGAAAGACCTTAAACTTCATATAGGCTGCATAGGCTAGAAAGATCCTTATTGCCTCTAGCCTTGCAACATGAGCAAAGGTTTGGTCATAATCTATACCTTCCTCCTGTCTGTAGCCCTGAGCTACAAGCCTAGCTTTGTTCCTTACAATGATTCCATTTGCATCCAACTTGTTTCTAAACACCCACTTGGTGCCTATGATCAGTTGGCCTTTAGGTCTTGGAACTAAAGTCCATACTTTACATCTTTCAAACTAATTGAGTTCCTCTTGCATAGCAATGATCTAGTAGGGATCTAGCTCAGCATCTTTAATAGTGAGGGGCTCAATCTGTAAACGGAAACAAGCATGCATCACATCCTGTCTTAATTGATGTCTTGTTTGAACACCAGCTGATATGTCTCCAATCACTTGAGATGTAGGATGATCTCTAAGTGTGACAACATCAGCAGGTGGGATGTGATCTTCAGCAATAGTTGGGATTAATTCCTCAGGAGGAATTTGATCTACTATTGGTGGTACAACAACAGCTTCTGCAAAATCTTCATCACTATCTGATTCAGTGATATGAAGAGTTGATAGATGGAGAATCTCTTGAGTGACATCTTTACTAGATTCTGGTACCTGCAATGAACTTGAGGAAGGGGAAGTTTCCTTCTCCTTGTAAAACATCTGAGATTCATCAAAAGACACATGCACAGATTCCTCAATTTTAGAAGATGATTTATTAAATACCCTATAAGCTTTGCTTACTTGGGAATATCCAAGAAAGATTCCCATTGAAGCTTTTGCTTCAAACTTTCTAAGGTATTCTTTATTATTGTTATGAATGTAAACTACACAGCCAAATACTCTAAAATAATTTTTTTAGGTTTCTTTATTTTAAGCAACTCATAAGGAGTTTTAAACTTAAGCTTGTGTATAAGACTTCTGTTCAGCACATAATTAGCTGTGCTAACAGCTTCTGCCCAATAGGAAAGAGGCATGTTAGCATCTGCCAATAATGTTCCAGCAGCTTCAATCAGAGTTCTATTTTTCCTTTCAAATGTAATAAATATGTTTGATACACAGAATTCTTGGATTCAGTACTGATAGCTTCTGATCAAGGTGAGTATACACTTAATTATTTGACTTAGACTTAAGATCGAATTCTTGGTTTGCTTGCCTAAATCACTTTTATTTACTGACTTAAATGAATTCTTGGTTTGCTTGCAATTGACAAGATAGACTCTCCTTCTTGTAGGGGCAAGAAGGTAAACCTCTAACAAGGTTGTATTTAGATAACCTAGATATGTTCTTGAGGTTAACATGGCTAAGCCTTTTATGCCATAAAGTGTTGTTATTTGTTACTTCATTAAATAAGCAGATTTCAGAATGGGTTGAATTAAAATCTACTAAATAAATATTGCCTTGTCTAATGCCTACTAACACAACATTACTATTTAAAGTAATATTACAAAGAGTGTTAGTGAATGATACCTGATATCCTGCATCACATAACTGACTTACTGAGATAAGATTATGCTTCAGTCCAGTTACATATGCAACCCTTTTGAAAGTTACTGCTCCAATGGTAATCCTACCATATCCTTCAGTTTGACCACAGCTAGAATCCCCAAAGATCACCTTTGGTCCAAGCTTGGCCTTGAACTTTGACAGATTTTCTCTATTCCCTGTCATATGTTTGGAGCAACCACTATCCAAATACCACTTGTCCTGAGTGATAGGATAGGTCTTCACCTGCAGTGAGTTAAGTTAAATATTGTGGACCCATGTAACCTTGGGTCCATTATTCTTCACATAATGAAAACTAGAAATAAAAGAATAAGCAGGTTGGGGTTTATAACCTAAAGGGTAAGATTTCCTAGGTGGGATGCTCCATGCAGTTAATGGGTCCACAAACCTAGGGTTTCTATTCATATTCAGGTTTCTAGGGTTCTGATTATAATTTTGAAATTCATGTTGAAAACGTCGATCGGCGTTCGACGATGGATGCGCAGATCGTCGAGCATCGTTCGACCACAGAGCATGCGATCGTCGAGCAGCGTTCGACGCTTTTTGTATTTCCTTAAATTTTTATTTTCTTTTCTCTCTCTTAGCTTTATTTAAGCCTTGATTAACTTGTCTTACTTGCTCAGTGTTCTTTATCCCATCAGCTGAGATAAAGTTCACTGGAGTTGAAAGATGATTTTTAAGAATAATTGGGGGTTCATAGGATGAAGCTCCTAAGCCTAGCTTATTATTGCCTGACCTAGTGTTTGACATGCTGGTTATTTCAAGCAACTTAAGGCTTCTACCATTCAGAGATTCTTCTAGCCTTTTTGACTTAGCTAATTCATTCTTAAGGAATTTTATTTCTTCACTAGAATTAGTGAGTTCTGCTGTTAACCTAATGTTTTTTCATTAGAGATAAATTCAGATTCAGCAAGCTTATTTCTAAGGTCCTTAATTTCCTTTTCAGAACTAATTAAATCTAAATACAAAGATTTAAAATCTGATTTAAATTCAGCAGATGTAAAATCGTAAGAAGACAATACCTCATCTTCTGTTGGCATTTCTTCATCAGAATCTGAACTCTCTGTAATTGAGTGATTGCTGCAGGAATCAATTGCCATCAGGCAAACTTCCTTTGCCTTCTTTTCTTCCTCATCCTCACTGGAGCTTGAGGAGGAAGATTCCTCATCAGAATCGCTCCAGGTTTCAGCAACGAAACCTCTCTCCTTCTTTTTGTTTTTGTAGGAGGAGGGCTTGGAATGCTTCCTGTACTGTTCTTTTTTCCTTTCTTTTCTCTTTATTCTTTTCCTCTGGACACTCTGGTAGAATATGTCCAGGCTTCCTGCAAGCATAACAAATTATTTCTTTAGCAGGAGAACGATCATACCTTGGTTTATCTTCATATCGTGAAGATTTCTTTCTGAAATCTTTTCTTCCCATCTTGAGAAACCTCTTGGCAAAGAGTGCCATCAGTTCCTCATTGGATTGGCTTCCTTCAAAAGCTTCAGCAGCTTTGAGAGCAAGAGATTGCTCTTTTCTTGTTGGAGTTGGAGTCTTTGCTTCAGCCTTAGCTTCCCTGGTCTTCAACACTTGCTCAAAAGACTTGATCTTGCCAAGGAGAGCTTCTGTTGATATTTCATTTGTACTTCTGGCCTCCTTGATAGGCCAGATCCTCAGATCCCATGTGCTAGGGAAGCACATAAGAATCTTATCATTAACCTCTATCAATGATATATCCTTGTCAAGAGTCCTCAGCTCATTGATGATTGAGCTGAGCCGGGTGTACATTGCTTCAACTGATTCAGCATCAGTTTTCTTGAAGTTTTCATACTGGGAGATAAGGTTGGACCTTCTGTCCTTCCTTTCATCAGCTGAACCAGCTACAATCTGGTTCAATGTATCCCACATTGCTTTTGCTGAGGAGCAGTCAGCAACTTTCTGGAATACTTCATTAGACATTGTCTGAGCTAGAATATTCATTGCTTTGGCATCTGCTATCTTTGCCTTTTTGTATTCATCGTTGTAATCTGGAGGAGGCACTGCACTCATATCAGTTAATGATGAAGCAGTAGCAGCAGCAGGTGCTCTTGGTGGTCCTGTCAAAATAGAAGCAAAAATACTCTCATCAATAGAGTTCATATATAACTTAATCGTTGCTTTCTAGATGCTAAACTTAGCTAAGTTGCATGATGGAGGTCTGGTGCTAGAGTAATCCTTGGACTGGGCCATGAAGTGAATATCTATAAACTTGGTATCTATCAGGATCTTGTGACTTAGGTGTTAGCTTATACAGTCAATCAACCTCCCTCTGATACCAATTGAAAGTGATGATAGATACAACTCTAGAGGGGGGGGGGGTGAATAAAGTATTCAAAAATTAGAACACCCAACTCAACTTCCTTAGAGTTAATTTGCGGAATTAGTTTATAGATATTGATAACCCTAAAGCCTAACACAAAGTGTTGTGCACAAAAGGCAGCCAACTATAATTACAGTTAAGGCTAGAGATCCTATCACAGCAACTAGCAATCCTAGTTATTTCTACTCATAGCCACAATACAATGAATTAAATAAACAGCTCAGACGACACAAGAAATTTTATAGTGGTTCCCTCTAAATAGGTACGTCCACTCTTCTACCACCCTGGTAGGAATCCACTACAGGTTTTTGTTCAGGTGCCCTGCCACCAACTGATCTGCTTCAGGTAGATCAAGTAGACCCTTTGAGCTTTTGATCAGGAGCTCAAAATCTAACACTGGTTTTTGATCAGGTGCCCTGCCACCAAGAGTTCACTTTTGAAGGGAGTAATAACCCTTTGTACAGGAGGTTGAGATAGTTAAGGCTTCTTCTCTATTGTTAAACAAATTAGAGAAGCTAGTGGATTGGACAGAGCAAGAAGCTCTAAAGAATCAAGGCTCCCCCTGGCTTAGAGAATATCCAGGAAGGAGTCTTGCTTCAGGGTGCAGGAACTCTTCTGAACTCAGACAAAGAATTGTCTTAAGGTTCTGAAGGAGAAGCTTGAAGAAGATTCTTGATGGTTGAATGATTGTTCTTCTTCAAACAGCTTCCTTTCATCTTCTTCTTCTAAAGGCCTCTGAGTGAATATCTTCCTGTAAGCAGGATGAACTCAGGATGAAGAAGAATGCAGAAGAACTTTGATCTTCTCAGGTGAATGTGAATTTCTGAGAGCTATAGAACTTTCTTGCTTTCTCTCTTTTTCTATGCTATTGAGTGTAAATGATCTGGGTTCTGTGTATATATCTCCATTCAATTCTTTCAAAAGAAGCTCTTTTTATATGAGCCTTTGCAACGACTTTAATTTGAGTTTGAATCTTTGTCTTCTTCTGGCATCAGCAAACTGGGCTGCAAAAAGCATAAAGCAAAACAAATCCTGCAGACAGACATACTATAAGAGGATAAAGCTTTCTAAGAAGCTGCATAACCAATCAGATAAGAAGGGGCTAGAAAAAGTCACATCAGAAAGAACTCTTTACAGCCAGAAAAGACTTTCTGAGTCTAACGGCTATAAAGGATAGCCTGTCAGATAAAGTAGAAAATATATTTCAACTAATAAGACAAAACACTTTGTCAGATAAACATTGGCTCATGCATAAGGAATGAAGCAGAGATTGCATGGAAATAATATCATAAATTAACTGAAATAATATGCCAAATAAATATGAAATAAATCATAAAATAGAAGAGGACAAAATTATTAAAGACATACAACAAAACGTCGAACGACCCTCGGAGATCGTCGACCGAAGCACAGAGATCGTCGACCTATTAAACAGATAGTCGAACGATACAGATAGTCGAACTACCAAAGAAGATAGTCGAACTACCACAGCAGATAGTCGACCTATCAGAACAGATAGTCGAGCTATCAGATAGTCGACCTATCAAGACAGATAGTCGAGCTATCAAGCAAAACAGATAGTCGACCTATCAAACAGATAGTCGAACTATCAAACAAAACAGATAGTCGACCTATCAAACAGATAGTCGAACTATCAAAGAAAACAGATAGTCGAGCTATCAAACAGATAGTCAAACTATCAAAGAAAACAGATAGTCGAGCTATCAAATAGATAGTCGAACTATCAGATAGTTGAACTATCCAAGCAGATAGTCGAACTATCAAACAACAGATAGTCGACCTATCAAGACAGATAGTCGAACTATCAAGCAACACAGATAGTCGACCTATCAAACAGATAGTCGAACTATCAGATAGTTGAACTATCCAAGCAGATAGTCGAACTATCAAACACAACAGATAGTTGACCTATCAAATAGATAGTCGAACTATCAAAGAAAACAGATAGTTGACCTATCAAACAGATAGTCGAACTATCAGATAGTTGAACTATCCAAGCAGATAGTCGAACTATCAAACACAACAGATAGTCGACCTATCAAGACAGATAGTCGAACTATCAAGCAACACAGATAGTCGACCTATCAAACAGATAGTCGAACTATCAGATAGTTGAACTATCCAAGCAGATAGTCGAACTATCAAGAAATCTGTCTGGTCAAAAGACGTCGAGCGGGGTTCGACGATCGGCAAGGCAGATTCCACAGAACGTCGAGCTAACAAGAGTTGAACTAACTCAGAGATAGACGATCTGCTGACAGACGAACGTCGAACAACTGATAGACGATCGTCGACCAATCGATAGACGATAGTCGAGCGACGTTCGACCATAGTCGAACAAAAAACAACCTAACCAAATTTTTATCTGGATAAGTGACAACTCTAAATCTAGAGCAAACTAACTAAACAACTAACCTTTGACTATAGATAAATCTTGGGTCAAGAGACAGAAGGAGAGGACAGAACTCAAATCCAAACTAGGGTACCAACAAGATCTTTAGCCTTCTACAACAAGTTCAGAAGTAAACTTCTAAGTTCTTATAGCAAACTTTTTCTCTGCTGTGAGGAGAGTTGGAGCAGAAATTTCTCTGCTCTAGTTGTTGACATAGAGAAATTTCTCTATTTCAAAGTTAATTAAAACATTTCTTATTTTAGGATCCTTCTGGATCTGAGCTATAGGGCCTTGGGCCTGAGGCAGGAAAAATTTTCCCGAGCTCTAGGAGAGGGCTTCTCTCTCAGTGTAGGATCCTGCTGGGATCTGTGGTGGGTGAGTTTTACTCACCGAGAAGTAGGGCAATATTGCCTGAGTTATAAGAGAGTGAATCTCTCTGAGGTGTAGGAGCAAGTTTGCTCTGAGGTAGGGCTATCCTTCTTAGCCTGAGTGGTAGGGCTTAATTGCCTAAGATAGGTGATACTTGTATCACTGAGTGTAGGCCTTTGTGGCTGAGGTGTAAGTCTTGGAGGAGACTGAGAGATCCTGAGGGATCTGAGGTTTAAGCTCCTTGGACCATTATTTTGGAGAAGTGTCTTGACTAATAGGAAGTTAGCAAGGTGGGAGGTGAGTGGATGTACCCATAATTTTGGGGAACCACTATAAAATACTTGTGTGCTTTTCTGTGTTTATTTTTCTCTTCTTATTTGCAGGTATTAAGGACAAGCTCTAGATCGCTATAAGCTGAAAGCTAAAAGAAAATAACAAGAAATTAAAAAAATTATCAAAAGACCTAGACAAACATATTCATCCCCCTTTAGGTTGCTAGATACCTAGAAAATATGATCTTTCAGAGAGAAAAGCTGCTGAAGATTCTGAGGAAGATGAGGAGAAGAGCCTTTATGTTCTGGAGTTCAAAAAATTCATGAAGAATCCCATGAAGCAGGGACAATTCAAGAAATTCCTGATGAGAGGAGCTGGAGAAGGCAGAAGGTGGAACAAGCAATCAAAAGAAACAGAAAGTGATGATGAGAAGTCCCAGCCGGAGTGCTATCACTGCCACAAGCTTGGGAACCTAAAGAGAGAATGTCCAAGACTCCAGAAGGAGTAAAAAGAAAAGCAAAGCCGACACAAAGGGAATAAGAAGGTGCTGAAGGCGCTCACCTGGGCTGAGGATGGATCTGATGAATCAAGAACCACAGACTCTGGCAGTGAAGATGAGACAAATTTATGCCTCACGAGAAAGAAACAAGAAATTTGATGATGAGTCCAGTGTCTAGAGCGACACTGAGGTAACCCCACCTACTTATACTGAACTTCTTGAAATTAATGAACACTTTGTTGATAAATTAGAAAGTGTTATTTCTGAGAAAAAGTCCATGAGAGCTGAGAATAAGAAAATCAAAAAGGATTTAGAAAAATTAAAAAAGTAAAGTAATTAGAAGTGGTAAAGAAAAGATCGAGTGTCTGGAGTGCTCTCACTTGATGACAATGATTGAAGAACAAAAGGCAAGTCTCTCCAAGTCGTCGTTGAGAACGAATAATCTCATAAATGAAAAAATTTCTTGGAGAAGATACTTCACCTGTCGCTTGCCAAGGTAGAGGAAGGCAAAAAAAACTGTCAATCGGTGTGTGATGCTTGTGACTGAAAATACCGCCCTAAAGGCGAGGATCCATGATCTTAACCGTGCCATCCAAAAGTTTGGAATATGCCAAAAGTTGTTAAATATGTTGTTGGGTGCACAGTGTCATGGATCAGAGAAGTTTGGACTAGGATACGTGAGTCTAACATCACCATCGAGTGGGAATCACTATCACTCCGAGCCTAAGTACAACTTTAATAAATCTAAAGATAAGGTTAAGAGTTCTAGAGGGCTATCCCCATCCTCAAGCAAGATCTCGAGCAACTCGATAAAGGCAGTATCCACTGCATACACTTTGTGTGCAAACAGTCATAATTTTGGTCACACATCTGACTCGTGTTTGAGGAAAGGTGCCAAGAAAAATACGCAAGTCTGGCTACCAAAGTCTTCTACCTATCATATGGGTGGGATAACTTAGGTAACCAGAACTTTACCCTCATCTTCGTTTTAGGTATGTTGGCAGGCTAAGGACATGAATAACATATGGTACTTGGACTCTGGTTGCTCCAAGCACATGACGGGAGATAAAGACAAGTTCCTTATCCTGGAGAAGAAGAAGGGTGGCATGGTGACCTTTGGGGACAACATCAAAGGACAGATACTTGGATGCGGCACTATATGTAACGAGGCATTTTCTATTTCTAATGTTCTATTTGTAGATGGACTTAAGCATAATCTTATTTCTATTAGCCAATTGTGTGATAAATGTCTAAATGTAATATTTGAGTCATCTACAAACACTTGCAAAATTATTGATGCCAAAAATTCTAGAGTATTACTTATAGCTCACAGAAATTATAATGTGTACACTATTAGTTTTGATGATATATCTGCATCTAATTTATAATGCCTAGTTACTAAGAATGAGGATTTAGAACTTTGACATAGGAGACTAGGACATTCTGGAAGTAAGCTTATTGTAAAACTATCTGTTGGGGCTGCGGTCCGGAATCACCCCCGCGCTGCGGTGCTATGCGGTAATGGCTTAACTGGCTGCCCCGTGGATCCGCCCGAGGACCTTTGATATAAAGATTAGTGGCTCCGTCCTCCATCAGTCCGGGCTTTTGGTGCGAGTGGTTGCGCTAAGTCCTCTCAATTGGTATCAGAGGGAGGTTGCAGGTTCGAAACCCCGGGGTCGTTTTCGGGGGGGATTGTTGGGGCTGCGGTCCGAAATCGCCCCCGCGCTGCGGTGCTATGCGGTAATGGCTTAACTGGCTGCCCCGTGGATCCGCCCGAGGACCTTTGATATAAAGATTAGTGGCGCCGTCCTCCATCAGTCCGGGCTTTTGGTGCGAGTGGTTGCGCTAAGTCCTCTCACTATCAAAAAATAAACTTGTTTGGGACTTCCCAATTTAAGCGGTAGTTTAAATTTCTTATGTGCTGCTTGTCAAAAAGGCAAATTTGTTAAAACCTCTTTCAAGTGAAAAACTGAAGTTTCCACGTCTAGACCACTCAAACTCATTCACATGGATTTGTTTGGACCTCTGAGTACGTGTAGTCTAGGTGAAAAATGATACACCTTCATTATCATAGATGATTATTCACACTATTGTTGGATGATCTTTCTTGCGAATAAATCTGACATCTTTAGCAAATTCTCAAATCTTTGCATGCGGCTTCAAACTGAGAAGGAGATAAAAATAAAATGTATTAGATCAGATCATGGAGGAGAGTTTGAGAATGAGGACTTCTCAAACCTGTGTGACACTCTAGGAATTTAGCACGAATTCTATGCCCCTAATAATCCACAACAGAACAGGGTTGTAGTAAGAAAGAACCATACTCTTTAAGAATTAGCCCGCACAATGCTCACCGAGTTCGGCTTACCACGATCTTTCCGGGCTGAAGCGGTTAACACGACAAGCTACGTGATGAACCGATTCATGCTTCATCCACTCTTAAAGCAAACTCCATACGATCTGTATTTCAAAAAGAAACCCTTTGTATCGTACTTTAGGGCCTTTGATTTCCCTTGTTATATTCTAAACACTAAGGATCATCTAGGAAAATTTGACGAAAAATCTGATCTAGGTACCTTCTTAGGATACTCGAGCAAGAGTTGGGCCTATAGGATCTACAATAAGAGGGCCTTAGTGGTTGAAGAATCGGCTCATGTGCATTTCAATGAAAATTCCCCAACTAACGAGCCCAAGCCGAATGAAGAGGAGGTTGATGAGAGTGTACCGATAAGGGATAAGGGTGAGAAGAGAGTTATGGCGAGTGAAACTCCAACTCTCGTATAAGGATACAAGCCTCCTAGTAACTTAAATTTTTCGAAGCAACATCCACGCGAACTAGTCATAGGAGAGCCATCTCGTGGAGTTAGAACTCGGTCTGCACTTCATGAATCATTTTCAAACTTGAGTTTCCTATCTGATATTGAACCCAAGAACGTCTCAGAAGCCTTAAAAGATGAATCATGGTTCTTGGTTATGAATGAGGAGCTGCGCCAATTCGAGTGAAGTAAGTGTTGGGTACATTGGAAAATGTGTACCAGATTTGAAGAAGCCTAACTTAGCATAATGATATACATTAAGGTGTATTTGATGTTGTTTAAGTTGAATATGTGCAGGTTAAAAGTATGAAGAATTTCTAAGTCCATGTGTCGACACCAGAAGAAGATGTGTCGACACTTCAGAAAGATTGTGTCGACACTTGAAGAAGGCTGTGTCGACACAGAGATAATGAGTCGACATCAACTGTGTCGACACCGGGAGGCAGTGTCGACACACACAAGATTATAGTCGACATCAACTGTGTCGACACCGGGAGGCAATGTCGACACACACAAGATTATAGTAGACATCAACTATGTCGACACCGGGAGGCAGTGTCGACACACGCAAAATTATAGTCAACATCAACTGTGTCGACACCAGGAGGCTGTGTCGACACATAGTGGCAGAAGTCAACAACAGCTAAGTCGACACTTAGAGACTGAGTCGACACATAACAGAATCAACAATAAGTTTGTGGCTGAAGTAATTGTGTCGACATACAACTATCTGTGTCGACACATTCTCAAAAAGTTGTGTCAAGAAGCTGTGTCGACATCAAGACATATGTGTCGACATCACAAAGGATTGTGTCGACACTCAATCAAATTGTGTCGACACATTTTAACAATTGTCTCGACACATATTGACAGTTTGTCTCGACACTTTCTGGCAGAAACAAAGACTCCTTGGCAGTTTAAAGAATTGACAGCTGTGGGTCTCTACAGGTTAACTGACGTGATTGACACAGACAGAAGTTTGTTAGGAACTGGATCAGCCGGTTACCAGGAATGAAGGCTATAAATAGACGGATAGTGTCTGAAAGAATCATAACTGAAAAACTGAAAACTGAACACTAAATAGCAAGTAACAATAAGAAGAAGATCATTGCAGATCTAAGAAGATATTCTGATTGAACTATCAGAATCTGTCTAAGTAGAATTCAGTCAAGAATTCTGAAGTATCTTTAAGGGACTTGGATAGAGAGAGATCCAGTCTATAGAAGGCAAGAAGAAAGCTGTCTCAGCTTTCAAAAGAAACAGATTCTGAACTTATCTGTCAAGAAGATTCAAATTCAAATTCTGAAATCTAAGAAGAAAGCTGCTGATCAGTTTATGTCAAAGAAGATCAACTCAACAAAGTTCAGATTCAAGAAGCTTTGAAGAAAGCTAAGTTCCAGTTGATTTTATCCATCTGATTTATCAAGAAGCTGATCAAGAACACTGTCTTGTTCCACCTCTCTCTCCAGGAGCAAGATAAAAATCTATTTTACTCAAATCTTGTAGGATCTTTTAATAGATCTGAGTTGTAAGTCTAATTTATAAAGGCTGAGTGTAGGAGAGATAATCTCTGAGTTGTAGGTCTTGAATAAAGACTGAGGTAGGGCTGAATTGCCTGAGCTATAGGAGTGTGGTATCACTCTGAGTTGTAGGAATCCATTTTGGATTCTGAGCCGTAGGATCTGTGGATCTGAGTTAAAGAAGTGAGTTTGGCTGAATCTAGCACACTGCTAGATAGGCGAAGGGGGAAAGTGGATGTATCCAGATCTTGGGGAACCACTATAAATACTTGTTGCAATCTGTGATGTGTAGTTCTAGATTGTGTGATTGTGATTGCTAAAGTAGCTACATAACTCATAGAAAATAGTATTTAATTACTTAATCATTCTGCCTTAAGTTTGAAAAGAAAATAAGAACCTATTCACCCCCCTCTAGGTGTCTAGGTAATCTTGAAAGTAAAACTATCAAGTGGTATCAGAGGGAGGTTACTCAAAGTAAGACTTAACAGTCTGAGTTAGATCTAAAGGCAGAATTAAGAATCAAGAAAATGGGTTCAGGTGAGAATCACAAGGAGTTGGGATCTATGAAGCTACCTATCTGCAGAAAAGAAATCTTTGGAATCTGGAAGGAAAGGGTTAGGCTGTTTATGGAGGCCTCAGACCCAAGAATTTATATCACAGTGAAAGAAGGTCCATACATTCCAATGAAGGTTTCTGTATTAGATGCAAATCAGAAAACTCCTAAGGATTTTTCAGAAATGACAAAGGAGGAAATCATCTTAGCCATTATGGACAAGAGAGCTCAAAACATCATAGTAAGTGCAATAGATGATTCCACCTTCCAAAATCTGATACATTGCAAGACCTCCAAAGAGATGTGGGACACCTTGATTGTCTATATGGAAGGATCTGAAGAAGTAAGACAAGACAGAAAATCAATGCTCGACCAAGAATATGAGAGCTTCAGACAAGGAAAGTCTGATAGCATAACTGAGTGTTATAAGAAATTCTATAGGATTATGAATGAACTAATGTCCTATGGAAGAGTCTTCAGTACATATGAGCTGAATGACAAGTTTCTCAGATCTTTAACAAAGGATTGGGATACCAAAATATGTGTCATTAGAGAAGTGGCCAAGTTAGCTGATATTTCTCCTCCAACCTTGTTTGGAAAATTGCTTTCATATGAAATGCAATTGATGGCTAGGAAGGAGGAAGAAAGAAGTACAAAAGGTGAGCATAGATCTGTGGCTTTCAAAGTTGAAGCCACTAGAAATAAAGGGAGGATGTCTTCATCTCCTCTCAAGGAAGCTACAGAAGAAATAACAAAAAATTCAGATAGTCAGAAATCAGGGAGCAGTGAATCAAATACTGACTTTGCTGCCTTTACAAGATAGTTTCAAAAGTTCTTGAAAAAGAAGCAGTGGAAGTCTAGACCCTTCACATCACATCCAGTAGATGAGTACTATCAGAAGAGAAAATCCTCAAGAAATGAGAGAAACAAAACTAAGCCCAGCAAAGCCATAACTTCTAAGATTGTTTGTTATTGCTGCAGTAAGACTGGACATATGGTAGCTGAATGTCCAGAAAAGAGAAAGGAGTCAGTAGACAGAAAAAGGACTTAACACAAGGGCAAGAAGGAGAAATCTTTTATTGCAAAGAAGGATAAGAGTCTTTCAGATCAGTCCTCATCAGAGTCAGAATCTGAAGCAAAAGCATACATAGGATTGTGTGCAGCCAATGAAGAAGAGGAATTTCTGCAACTGATAGATTCCATTCATGATCAAGAAGACAAGGAATGCATGGGTCTGATGGCTGAGTTAGAAGATAACCAATGCCAGGATCAGCCTGGTCCTAGTAAGGTACAAAAGGTTTCTAATTCTTCTGATTTTAGTACTGGTTCAGAGTCAGATTCATCTACATCAAGTGATGTGAATAGATCTGAATCAGAAGGTGATATTCATCAGTTGATGGATGAATATAGGGACTTGTTGCAGGCTCTTAAGAAAAGCAAGAACCTAGTTAAAACTCAGGCTCAGGAAATTGCTAATCTTAAGGTGGCTGCAATTGAGTTTGAAAAAGTAATGGATCAAAAGTTAAATGAGATTGCCAAACTGAAAAATATAACCTATATTCAGATGGGCACAATCAAATATAACAATGATCAAATTAAGAGTTTGGAGACCAGACTAAGAATAGAGAAAGATTTAGTGGCTAGTTACTCTAAGCCAAAATCTGTCTTACCTTTAATAGATGAGTTTGTGGCTCAAAAGGGTAAGGTAGGATTAGGCTTCAAAGGAAACCCCAGGGCTGCCCAATTCAAAAGAAAAGGCAAAGCTCTTGTCCAGCCTCTAAACCTTTCAGTACCCAGTTATGTTTAGAAAGGTGCAAGTGCCTTCTAACAAATATGATCTTGAGAATATTCATGGTCATATTAAGACTAATGTTCAGATAAACAAGGGTGTAAATGCCAATAGGTCTACCCATGTTCATAAACCCCATGGTTATAAGAAATCTGTGGGTGAAGCTGCAGCAGCACCAGCACTGGATAGAAATTCTTTTGTCAAGGGTGTAGCAAGACCTAGATACAACAAGTTTGAATGTTGGTGTTATGGCAAGAGAGGCCATTTTGCCTTAGACTGCTGGCATAACACAAATGTAAGGAAGAACAATAGTCCACCAGTTAGAAGAGCTGCTGGTAGTCATAATATGAATGGTGCTAACCTGAACCAAGGACCCAAGACTTACTTGGGTTCTAAGGGAAAGTAATTCTGTATTGCAGGAAGTCCAAGTTGCCATGCCCCTATATGGTACTTGGACAGTGGATGTTCCAGGCACATGACTGGAACAAAGGGGCTGCTGAAGGAGTACACATCTGTCAAAGATGGACCTAAAGTAATCTTTGGTGGATCTGAAAGAGGAATCATCAAAGGGTTTGGTAACATTTCTTCAAACCAAATTACCATCACCCAAGTGGCTTATGTAAAAGGTTTGAAACATAATCTGATTAGCATAAGTCAGCCGAGTGATCTTGGATATGACATTTCATTTGTTAAGGATGGATTTCATATCAAAAGGTCAAGTGATCAAAAGATCATATTGACTGGGTATAGAAAGAGAAATGTTTATTGTCTTAATTTTGTATGTGAGAACAAGGCTTCTCCCATCTGTCTTGTAGCTGATGATAATGCATCTCATTGTGTCAAGTGGCACAAGAGGTTGGCTCATCTTAACTACAAGACAATTGGCCAACTCTTCAGCAAAGAGTTAGTGAGGAATGGTCCTCAAGTTAAGTGTATGAAGGAAGGGATATGTTCAGCTTGTCAAAAGGGTAAGCAGACAAAATCCTCCTTTCATAGTCTTGAAAACAAGGATTCTGTGAGGTGCTTATACCTCCTACATATGGATCTTTTTGGTCCTATACCAGTTCATAGTCTAGGTAGGAAGGTCTACACTTTTGTGGTTGTAGATGACTATTCTAGATATACATGGGTGTTCTTTCTGAGATAAAAATCAGAAACCCCAAGTGTCTTCCTTAGTTTTGTGAAACAAATTCAGAATGAACTAAACAGTACAGTGGTCAAAATCAGAAGTGACCATGACACTGAATTTCAATCTGAAAGTATGACAAAATTATGTGAAGACTTTGGGATTTTCCAAGAGTTCTCCTCACCTAGAACACCTCAGCAAAATGGTATTGCTGAAAGAAAGAATAGGACATTGATTGAAGCAGGTAGAACTCTATTGAGTGACACCTCTCTTCCAGAATATTTCTGGGCTGAGGCAGTAAACACTGCATGTCATGTGATCAATAGGGCTTCTATCACCAAGAGCCACAAAAAGACTCCCTATGAAATTATGAAAGGTAGAAAACCAAATCTATCCTACTTTAGGATCTTTGGTTGCAAGTGCTATATACTTAACAATGGCAAGTCATATCTAACTAAGTTTGCTGCCAAATCCCAAGATGGGATATTTGTTGGGTACAACATAAATAGTAAGGCCTATAGAGTCCTCAACTTGACTACTCAAGTTGTAGAAGAATCTGTACATGTTGTGTTTGATGAATCAATATTAATCAACTGTGAGTTGCCTTATAGTTCATACAATCCAACAGGTATAAGCAAAAGGTTGGACAAGCTTTCCATTGTAGAAGGTACAACAGCAAATGAACAGATGGAAAATGTTGACTACAGTCCAGGGGGAGTACATGATTATATAGAAGATGATGACTCCCAGGAAGTGCAGCATAATGAAGGGACTAGAAATAATCAACCAGAAGGAAATCTACCTCCTGCTATCAGACATCTTAAAGACCATCCAGCAAATCAAATAATAGGAGATCCAAGTCAAGGAGTGCAGACTAGAAGCAGAAATCTGAGCACAGTCCTGCACTCAAGTTTCCTATCTCAAATGGAGCCTAAGAAATTTGAAGAAGCCATCCAAGACCAACATTGGATTAATGCTATGCAAGAGGAGCTTAATCAATTCAGAAGGTGCAAAGTTGGGAGCTTGTTCCTAAACCAAAAGACCAAAACATCATTGGAACAAAGTGGATATTTAGGAACAAGTTGGATGAGAGTGGTGTAATTATAAAGAACAAAGCAAGACTGGTTGCTAAAGGATATAGGCAGGAAGAGGGAATAGATTTTTATCAGACATTTGCCCCAGTAGCAAGACTGGAGGCAATCAGGATGTTTCTTGCCTATGCTGCATACCAAGGATTCAAGGTATACCAAATGGATGTGAAATCAACATTTCTGAATGGAGATCTAAAAGAAGAAGTCTATGTGGAACAGCCATCAGGTTTTGTAGACTCTCTTAAACCTGTTTATGTTTTTAGACTTAGGAAAGCTTTATATGGGTTAAAGCAAGCCCCAAGGGCTTGGTATGACACCCTGTCTACTTTCCTTATTGAGAACAAATTCTCAAGAGGCAAAATAGACAAGACTCTATTCCTTAGGGAGTCTAAAGGCAAGATAATCTTAGTCCAAATCTATGTGGATGACATAATTTTTGGGTCTACAGAGAATAACCTTTGCAAGAAGTTTGGTCAAACTTATGCAAGGGAAGTTTGAAATGAGTAGTATGGGGGAACTTAAGTTCTTCTTGGGACTCTAAGTAAGACAAACTGATGATGGCTTGTCCATATCCCAGTCTAAGTTCACCAAAGAGTTGATAAAGAAATATGGTATGGAATCTTCCTCTACCATGAAAACTCCTATGGGAACAAATATTCCTATATGTAAAGATGATACAGGTAAGCCTGTAGATGAGTCTTTGTATAGAGGAATAGTTGGTTCTCTATTATACCTTACAGCTAGTAGACTAGATATTATGTATGCTACATGTGTCTGTGCTAGGTACCAGACATGCCCTAAAGAATCTCATTACACTGCTGTTAAAAGAATTTTGAGATATTTAAAGGGCACACCAAATCTAAGCCTTTGGTACCCTAGGAATAGAGATTTTCAACTAATAGGTTATTCAGATGCAGATTTTGCAGGCTGCAGAGAAGATAGAAAAAGTACTACAGGTACATGTCAATTTTTGGGAGGAAGGTTGATATCATGGAGTAGTAAGAAGCAGACTAGTGTGGCAATATCCACAGCTGAGTCTGAGTATGTTGCAGCTGGAAGTAGCTGTGCACAACTATTGTGGATTCAACATCAACTAAAAGATTATGGTATCCAGGTAAGTAGAACACCTTTATTATGTGATTCAAAAAGTGCTATTTCTATTGCAAATAATCCTGTTTCACATAGTAGAACTAAGCATATAGAAATAAAATACCATTTTCTTAGAGAACATGTAGAAAAAGAAGACATCTCACTAGAATTTGTTAAAACAGATTATCAAATTGCAGATGTATTTACTAAGCCTCTGGATGAAACAAAATTCAATAGATTCAAAATTGAATTAGGCATGCTAACTATAGATTAGTTTAGCAAAATTTGGCTAAGTAAAACTGTGTTGACTCATTCAGGATTTAAGTGTCGACACAAGGATTTGTGTCGACAAACTAGAGGACACAGAGTTGTTGACACATCGACTTAAGAGCGACATTCAAAATTTGTGTACTTATTCAAAATTTGACACATATTGTCTGTGTCGACACAATTTGATTATTTTTTCCCGCCTTTTGATCTTCTTGGCATAAAAGGGTATAAATAGGTCTCAGCCGTATTTTGTCGACACGCTCACCAGGGTTTCGAGACAAAAACCTTGTGTGTCGACAATCCTTCTTCTCTCTTTTCTCAAGCTTTCTCAACGATTCAATGGCGCCAAAGATCGAAGATTCCATCAACGAGGGATATGAACTGGTCAGGCATGCATTCGACGATGCAGCTCTAGAGATTAAGATGGTGGTGTCTCTTCTAATAGACAGTGGACTTGAATTCCTTGTCTCAGAACCCACCAAGGTCTGGAAGAAGGAAGTTCTTGAATTCTACACCACTACAACTGTGGATTCTACTGGTATGAAAATAAAATCAACTATCCAGGACACAAGAGTCAAGGTGACTCAGAAGCGATTAACCAGAATCCTTCATCTTCCAAGGATAAACGATGAAGAGGAGGTTTCTGCCTCACAAACAAGGCAAACACTTCAGTGGTGTGGACTGGATCCCACCATGAAGATTGGTGTTGCCTTCAATCGAAAAGGCATGAATAATCAGGGTAAATTTCTTTCTGAAGTTATTGGGAAAGTGGTGCTGTGCAAGACTGGTGGACATGATAGGATCTCTGTCTTCATGTTCAACCTAATGACTAGGATTGTATTTCACATTCCCACCAACTGGTCAGCAGTTGTGTTTGACAAAATCAAGGAGGCAATCAAGAAGCCAAACATGGCTAGAATACTGAGTCTTTACTTAGCTGGAACCATTCCAGAAGTAATGCAACAACTACCAGGCTCCAAGATCAATCATATGAGGAGAATGGATATAAGGTTATTCTTCAAATGGGATAGAGTTCTATCCAAGGATATGCCTGAAGAAGACAGGCAGGAGACAGCTGAGAAGTCTCCAGCTCATCATCACACTGAGCTTGATACTGAAACAATTCAAGTACAAAAAGAACAGATACCTGCACAGGTTCAGGGGGAGCCTAGTTCTGCACATTCAGAAGAAGCAGAAAGGATTGACTTATCAGAGGAGATAGATACTGCTAGACTAGATGATCTTATAGAGAGACTCAATGTTCTATCACCTCCTCAAACACCAAAGGAATATACAATGGATGATCTCTTCAAAGAGGTTGTAGACACAACAGATAAAGATGACACCCAAAGGGTTGAGGGGTAGCAAGCTAGTGAGGAGAGGGTACCAGGTGAAGGTGAACAAGAACCATGCTACTAAAACTGAAATCCCTACCTCTCAACAAGAAAGAGTTCAGATTGAGAGTTCCTCTGATTCTGGGAATGAAGAAATTCAAGAGGCAAAGAAAAGGAAGCTTATGGTCTTTAAGAGAAAAAGCCATAGCTATAAGAAAGCACTTCAAACAACACCACCCACCTCTTAAAATTTTGATTATGCAAAGTTCTTGGTAACTTTTCAAATGAAAATGGATGAACAAAGACAAGCTCTAGAGAAATATGTTGATGAAAGTCATAAAAATCTTCAGTTTGATCTGGCTCAAGATATAAAGTCTATAAGATTTGAAGTCAATCAACATAAAATAGAAATGACTGATTATTTTACAAAAGGGGCACATGCTGTTGTATATCTGGCCCAACAACAAGGGGAAATGAAGAAAGAAATAGATGCTCAATCTATTAATCAAGGATACATTCTTAAAAATCAGACAAGGCTAAATGACAATCTGACAACTGCCAACACAGATATTCTTGCTCAATTTCAAACAACCATGACTAAATTGACTGAAGATAGGGCAGCTAAAATGCTAGCTTATGACAATAAGTTCAAAACTGCTTTAGACGCAGTACAGACAGCCATAACCACTTCCCAGAAGGAAATTACTGCAAAACTTAACAAGTTGAAACCCTTCTGCAAAGATGGCATTAATTATCTAGATGGTCAGATCAGGTTTCAGAAGGAAGATCTCAGAGATCATGTGGCAAGAGAAGTCCTAAAGGGGGAGAGGGTACTTATTAATGCTGGCTCAAAACATGCCAAGTGGGTCACTAACAGTGTCAGAGCCACATTGGGATATCCACCCCTTTGTGATGATGATAATATGGCAGAGTCAGGAGTACAGTCACAAGGTCTACTTGACAGCAACCAACCAGAGGTTGCTCAAGTCATATACCCCCTACAGATTTTGACATGATTCATCAGCAGGTGCAAACTATGTATAGTCCTCTAGAGGAGATTTCAAATATTATACTTGGAAAAGTAGACATGCCTGAAGCTGCAATTAAGGCTCAGTAAGAGGCTCAACTGTCAAAGAAGAGATTTAGGGAGCAAGCTGAACTAAAACCTGATTTTGAACAATGGAGCCCTACCTCTAGAAACATCATACTAACTGCCTGGAAAGCTGTAAAAGATTAAGTCCATGAAAGGGGCAAGTGGTACAATGAACAAGAATGGCAGAAGCATGAAGCCAGACAGGAGGTTATTGTTCAGTATAGAAGGAAAGCTAAGATGGGAAAGCTACCTCCTGATGCTGTGGAGCCTAACAAATACTTTCCCAAGCCGTATCACTATTTTGAGAGACAAAGACTGAAGACTGAGGCTCAGGAGAAGGCTGATCTTAAAGGCAAAAAGCCTATGGAAGAAACTAAACCTTCTGTGCAGGCTCAAGTACAACCAGGAAGAGGGATTGTTATAAAGGAGCTTGATCAGTCTTAGTCTAAGATGTCTTAGTTTTAGTTTAAAAATGTGTAATGTGAAACATTCAGTGTTAAACATTTTATAAACAATCATTTTGACATAATACACAAAATCTTGCTCTTTAGTTAATTTTTGTGTATATCTTTTTATCTCTGTGATGAATCTGTGCAAATATTTTGATTGTTAATATTTTCTGTAATATAAAGCTTACATACATCATCATTTTTATTATCATAAGTGGTGTATATCATTAGCTAATATGGGTTATGACTTCTCCAAATAGGGGGAGATTGTTGGGTACATTGGAAAATGTGTACCTAATTTGAAGAAGACTAACTTAGCATAATGATATACATCAAGGTGTATTTGATGTTGTTTAAGTTGAATATGTGCAGGTTAAAAGTATGAAGAATTTCTAAGTCCATGTGTCGATACCAGAAGAAGATGTGTCGACACTTCAGAAAGATTGTGTCGACACTTAAAGAAGGCTGTGTCAACACAGAGATAATGAGTCGACATCAACTGTGTCGACACCGGGAGGCAGTGTCGACACACACAAGATTATAGTCGACATCAACTGTATCGACACCGGGAGGCAGTGTCAACACACACAAGATTATAGTCGACATCAACTGTGTCGACACCGGGAGGCAGTGTCGACACACACAAGATTATAGTCGACATCAACTGTGTCGGCACCAGGAGGCTGTGTCGACACACAGAGGCAAAAGTCAACAACAGCTAAGTCGACACTTAGAGACTGAGTCGACACATAACAGAATCAATAATAAGTCTGTAGCTGAAGTAATTGTGTCGACATACAACTATCTGTGTCGACACATTCTCAAAAAGTTGTGTCAAGAAGCTGTGTCGACATCAAGACATATGTGTCAACATCACAAAGGATTGTGTCGACACTCAATCAAATTGTGTTGACACATTTTAACAATTGTCTCGACACATATTGACAGTTTGTCTCGACACTTTCTGGCAGAAACAAAGACTCCTTGGCAGTTTGAAGAATTGACAGCTGTGGGTCTCTACAGGTTAACTGACGTGATTGACACAGACAGAAGTTTGTTAGGAACCGGATCAGCCGGTTACCAGGAATGAAGGCTATAAATAGACGGATAGTGTCTGAAAGAATCACAACTCAAAAACTGAAAACTGAACACTGAATAGCAAGTAACAATAAGAAGAAGATCATTGCAGATCTAAGAAGATATTCTGATTGAACTATCAGAATCTGTCTAAGTAGAATTCAGTCAAGAATTCTGAAGTATCTTCAAGAGACTTGGATAGAGAGAGATCCAGTCTATAGAAGGCAAGAAGAAAGTTGTCTTAGCTTTCAAAAGAAACAGATTCTGAACTTATCTGTCAAGAAGATTCAGATTCAAATTCTGAAATCTAAGAAGAAAGCTGCTGATCAGTTTATGTCAAAGAAGATCAACTCAACAATGTTCAGATTCAAGAAGCTTTTAAGAAAGCTAAGTTCTAGTTGATTTTATCCATCTGATTTATCAAGAAGCTGATCAAGAACACTGTCTTGTTCCACCTCTCTCTCCAGGAGCAATATAAAAATCTATTTTACTCAAATCTTGTAGGATCTTTTAATAGATCTGAGTTGTAAGCCTAATTTATAAAGGCTGAGTGTAGGAGAGATAATCTCTGAGTTGTAGGTCTTGAATAAAGACTGAGGTAGGGCTGAATTGCCTGAGCTGTAGGAGTGTGGTATCACTCTGAGTTGTAGGAATCCATTTTGGATTCTAAGCTGTAGGATCTATGGATCTGAGTTAAAGAAGGGAGTTTGGCTGAATCTAGCACACTGCTAGATAGGTGAAGGGGGAAAGTGGATGTACCCAGATCTTGGGGAACCACTATAAATACTTGTTGCAATCTGTGATGTGTAGTTCTAGATTGTGTGATTGTGATTGCTAAAGTAGCTGCAGAACTCATAGAAAATAGTCTTTAATTACTTAATCATTCTGCCTTAAGTTTGAAAAGAAAATAAGAACCTATTCACCCCCCCTCTAGTTGTCTAGTTAATCTTGAAAGTAAAACTATCAGTAAGGTATGGGTCTTAGTGGAGCATCCAGATAACCATCCAGTCATAAACTTAAAATGGGATTTCAAAAATAAATTTGATGGTGAGTCTAGGATAACAAGAAATAAAGCTAGGTTTATGGCTCAAGGGTATTCTCAGATAGAGGGTGTGGATTTTGAGGAGTCATTTGTCCCGGTTGCTCGTCTTGAGTCCATCCATATGTTTTTGACATTTGCAAGTTATAAGCAAATTAGATTATACCAAATGGACGTTAAGAGTGCTTTCTTAAACAGATATATTAAGGAGGAGGTATATGTCGAGCAACCACCCGGTTTCATGAATGCCGCCTACCCAAACCACATATACAAGTTGGTGATGGCCTTGTACGGACTGAAGCAGGCACCCCGTGCTTGGTATGATAGGCTCACCATATTTCTCTTAGATCACGGCTTTAGGATGGGTAGTGTAGACACCACTTTATTCGTAAAGAACGAGCACTCAGATCTTATTATACTACAAATCTATATGGATGATATCATTTTGGGGCCACGAATGAAAAGTTGTGTGAAGAAATTGTCACCCTAATGAAATTTGAATTTGAAATGAGTCTAGTAGGAGAACTTACCAATTTATTAGGATTTCAGATCTCTCAATGCAAAGACGGTATTTTTATAAGTCAATCAAAATATATCAAAGATATGCTCGTGCGTTTTGGGTATGAGAATATGAAAAAAGTCAAAACTCCTATGAGTACCTCTCTTAAATTAGGAAAAGATAAAAGTGGCATTTCAGTCGATCAGACCGTGTTTAGAGGTATGATAGGTTCATTATTATATTTGAGTGCCTTTAGGCCCGATATCACATTCGCGGTGTGTCTTTGTGCTAGATATTAAGCCGAAGTCACACTTGAAAGCCGTAAAACACATCTTTAGGTATCTGATTGACTCGCAAAACCTTGGACTCTGGTACCCACACACCATTGATTTCAGACTTCATGGGTACTCAGACTCAGACTATGCTGGATGTTCACTTGATCGCAAGAGCACAAGTGGTATGTGTCACTTCCTAGGCCCTGCATTAGTTTCCTGGTCAAGTAGAAAACAGAACTTTGTTGCACTTTCTACTGCTGAAGCTGAATATATTGCCTTAGGAAGTTGTTGCGCACAAGCACTGTGGATGTCTCAAACATTAGAAGACTTTGGCCTAACTTGTAGGAATATTACACTTAGGTACGACAACAAGAGTGACATAGACTTGATATATAATCCAGTGCACCATTCAAGATCAAAACATATTGATGTGTGTCACCATTTCATTCGAGATCATATCAAAAAGGAGAACGTGAGTGTTATCTTCATTGGCACGGATGACCAACTAGCGGACATATTCACTAAACCACTCCCATATGCACGTTTCTCACTACTTCAACTCGAGCTTGGTGTTCTGGACCTCTCATCCTAGTCATCGTTGTCTGTGTTTGACTGTTTTTGTTTGTAGTAATTTTTTTGTCTATGTTTCACGTTCTTCGTGTATTTGCTTATGTGTTGTTTACTTGAGTTTCCTTGTCGTTTTTTTAAAAAAAAAACAACAACAAAAAATATATATATAAACAAAAAAACTGTGAAGTGATCATATCTTACTGGCTCACATGATTGTGACTTAGACCATAACGCGTATGTACAATGTTTGAGTTCAGACTCTTAATCTATGTAAACATTGTCCTCTGGTCATAATGGGCTGAATTTATAGGTGCTTAGCTATTGAGTGCGACATTACTATAACGCCCCCGATTTTTCTGCGATTATTTAATTCTCGTTTGGCGTTACGTTGACGCATTTTCTTGGCTTGTTCCATCTGTGGAGTATGGTCTTAACTCCTTAGAACTGGGTGCCCTATTTTATAGCCTGTTGGCAAGATCTCCCTAGCAAGCCGAGTCGTTTTGGGTGACCCGGTGTGGCCTCTCGGGGGATGCTTGTGTTTTGGCTTCGGGAGGGTATAACTCGAGTTCTGTTAGTCGAAAGTTAATTTCGACTTCGCCGTTGTGTGTTTAGCGTGGATATTTAGCTACGGTGCGAATTTCGTCGAATTTCGAGGTAGTTTTGTTTCATGTCATTTTTGGTGTGCCATTAGTAAAGACTAATTAGAAAACCTCTTAATTTAAGTTAACCGGCAGCTTAGGGAGACGGTTAGGCTGATCAGGCATGGTAAGACTTATTTATAAAGCTTTGGTTAGAAGTTGGAGGGCCCACTCTCTTCTTTCTTCCCAAGACCGAAACTGTCGCCTGCTCCTGTTCGCGGAAAACGGAGGAAAACCGCCGGACTTGCTACTCCTTCGGGCGGCGATTCCGGGAGTGTTCGTGGACGGATTTTGATTCCGAAAGCGGCGTTGTATTGCTCTCGCTCAGTTCTACGTTTCAACGGTAAGAGATTCGATTTTCGTGAAGTTTTAGGAGATTTGGAATTTCGGTCTTGTGTTTTTCCGCCATTAAAGTACGGGAGTGTGCTTTTAGGTGCTGCTGCTGCTAGTGCCAAGTGAAGAGGAGGGAAAGCCATCCAAACTTCACCGAAAATCAAGGCAAGTGGTATTCTTGCCCTTGCCATTGTTGTTCTTTTGAATTCTGGAATATTTTCCCGGTTAGCCCTAGGGTAGAAACCAAGCATGTTCTCCATTATCTTACTAAATTTAGGGCTTAGATTCTCCTATGAGCCCCCTCCTTGGGCTGGTTGCTCAACCTGCTAGTTGTGTTCACCATTTAGACTCCAAATTTGTAGTTCTAGTTGGGTGCTTTTGCGGGTGGGGCCGAGAGAGAGAGTGAGGGAGGAAGTTGTGGTAGGACTCTGGTTAGAACCAGTCTTGGTAGACTCTCGGGTTTTGGAGTTGAGTGTGGTGCACACACTCAAAGGCAAAAGCTGTCTGGACTTGGCGTTGAGTGTGGTGGACACACTCAAAGCCATGGTTTGGTATGTTCCTTGCGGCTGAGTGGTGGGGTGTTTGAGTGAGAATTTTCGTCTAAGTCAAAATCGACGGGAATCACCGATCGGCGAGAATCGTCCTTGATTCCCGCCGATTCGGCGAGAATCACCCTTGATTCCCGCCGATTCGGCGAGAATCATTCTGGATTCCCGCCGATTGTCGAGAATCATCCTGCATTCTCGCCGATTCGGCGAGAATCATCCTGCATTCCCGCCGATTCGGCGAGAATCAGTCGGCATTCCCGCCGACCTCCTCTTGTTGGCGTTGGCTTAGGGTTTTCCTGCGGGAATGAACTTTGGCGTAGAGTGAGTTGACCTCACTCAATGCCAAAGCTGCTTTGGCGTTGAGGGAGTGGACCTCACTCAACGCCATAGCTGTTTTGGCGTTGAGTGAGGTTAGCTCACTCAACGCCGCTGCCTCTTTTGCTGAAGGCATTGAGGGAGTGGACCTCACTCAACGCCATGACTATTTTTGTGTTGAGTGAGGATAGCTCACTCAACGCCAGAGCTGTTCTTGCGGAGGGCGTTGAGTGAGTGATTCTCACTCAACGCCATGGCTGTTCTGGCGCTGAGTGAGGCTAACTCACTCAATACCGAAGTCTGGTTAGGCGTTGAGTGGGTCCCACTCAACGCCAAGCCGTGTTGAGTAACTTCAACACTGTTTCCCTTATCTCGATTTTCGTTCCTGAGTGAATTCCTTGATTATATTTGTAGTTTCTTTGTCGTCCATGTTTTTCTTTCCTAAAGGCCGAATCGTGGGTCGTGGTTAGTAGTGGTGGTTTGAAGCTCTTCATGGGGGAGGTGTTGTGTAATTTAGCCAAGGCCACCCTTATTCTTCTAACTTGCTCCAGGTACGGGTTGGGAAAGGGGGTGGAAGGTCCCTTGTGCTTTCACATGTAGACCCTTGAGCTTGTTGGCTAGGAAATGGTGGTTGAGGGACTGAGTTTGCCTCCAACCCGGATCCATGCTGTTTGTTTTTGCTACTACCATCTCCCACAGCTTAGGGTGTTAGAAGTTTCTTCCTTGGTAGATTGCAGCACTTTGGGCTCTTGGTAGCCTAGTAGACCCTGCAGGTTGTAGTTTCTGGGCAGGGTTGGTGCTGTTTCCTCGCACGTAGTGCATTCTTTGTTGTCTTGCCTTGGGCAGTTGTGACTTTTACTGCTGTGTGTTTTCCTCTTTTATTTATTCCCCAGTTGACACTTCCATGCAGTTTTTCTTTGTTTTGCTTGCTGAGGTATTCTTTCTTCTTTTGAATGCCTCAGGTTCTGAGCAGTAGCCGGTTTGGTGGCTAGGTTGCGGTGGTGTTGCTGGTGGTCTCTTGGACTTTGGAGATCCTGTTGCTTTGTTAGTGAGGTAGTTTTCTTCTGCACTTTCTTACAGACATACATATTTGCCGGTGGGTTCGTGTCAGGTTGTTGACGCCCACTGGTAGTTTTTACCTTTGTACTAGATATATTACTTTTGCTGCTACCATTTTCTGGAGATAGTCTACTTGCTCTGGGAAGGATTTATGCTAGGTTGCTAGTTATTTTAAAACTACATTTATTATTATTATTATAAATATATTGCATGATCAGCATGATTTATAAAAGTAAATCACTATTTTCCAAGCAGCGTATAAAGATCGTTTCCTTATATACAATATAAATTAAATATAGAGTCTTGCATGGCATAAGTGGTCCTCCTAGGGCTCTTATGCACTTCTTAGGATGTCAAAGTTGAATAAAATATTTTTTCGCAGCGCTTAAGTATAGTTTTTAACTGTGGACTAGGTGATCCACCGAGCCGAGGGATACGACCTCTAAAAGTATAACTGATTTTCTAATCATTAAACTCATAAATTTCTTTCATAAAGAGTAGTAGATGGTTTTGCCTGAGCGTCAGCAGATATCCCCTGCTTGACGTGGCATCATGACGCGCGTTTTCTCATACTCTGATAATTCTTTAATTCGGAGAAAATGCGGGTTGTGACAGTTGGTATCAGAGGGATGTTGCATGACAAGTTAGTCGGGCAACCTTCCCTTTTGATTGCATTAGTAGTTCAGCATCATGTCATTCACACACCGATATGTCATCAGCACGTCTTGGCAAAAGCACGAACACTACACTCATAGCATAACATAAAGTATACGGGGCACATTATGTAGTATGGGATGCATTATATGTGTTCGTATATGGATCCACTATAGGGGCAACATGTGAGGGTTATGTAGTATGGGATGCATAACCTCACCACATGGCTGCGACTAGCACGTTTTCTTTTTTTGTTGCATGCGAATGCTATGTAGTATGGGATGCATAACATTTTCATGTGTACGCCGCTCATAACATGCAATAGGGCCTTTTTAGAATGCATAGCACAAACATGCATAGTATAACATTGCATAAGCACAACGTGCCAAGCTAAAGACTGGCAGGATGACATATGTACACACATAAGTTTTCGAGTCAAAAATAATATAAAGTCATGCATTCCCGATCTAGGCACAAGAATTAGTATGGTGGTGGTTAACCATCCTAGGTTAGGGCATAACATCAATTTTTGTAAAAAGATAAACTCCCAGAGCAAGTTTAGCAGCTTTAAGTTCATATCTATATATATATTGTCTGTACTTGTAGTTGGGTCTAGCCGTTGTACTAGGATCTAACTAGTGTCGCTATGACTTTAGGATGGCGAGACGTCCTTCAACTAGATCGACTCCCCTGTCTGAGGGTGAGTCATTGGGAGCACAGAATGATGTGGTAATCGAAAGCTTGCGGCAGAGTAGCAATTCCTTGAGCAGGTAGTTGGTGGAGGTGCGAGCCCAGATCCAGTCTTTGGTAGCAGTTGTGGCAGGTCAGACTCAGGGAGTGCAAGGCCCTGCAGGTGGGATTGCTGTTCCTCCCCCTCCTGCACCCTTAAGACCTCCAGATGTGGTGCCAGCAGAGATGGCCTTCATCTTGCAGTTTCAGAGGCTGAGCCCTCCCACTTATGGCGGGAAGGCAGATTTCATGGTGATAGACGACTGGCTGATCTCCATGGAGGAGATATTCTCATACTCAGGGATTGCAGACGATCAGAGGGTGATTATAGCCGCCTATCAGCTTAAAGGTTTGGCTAAGAGTTGGTGGCTGAGAGAGAAGGAGAGCTTGGTAGCTGGATGCTCTTGGGAGGTGTTCAAGGAGATGCTATTGAGGAAGTTCTTACCCTCGGTCGAGCGTGACCGCCTCATGAACGACTTCCTCCATCTGAAGCAAAGGCAGCTCACGGTGGGTTAGTATGAGATAGAGTTTAGCAAGCTGAGCCGTTTTGCCCCTGGATTGGTCAGCATTGAGGCTGATCGAGTTAAGCGATTTCTCGGTGGTTTGAGGAGTGAGGTGCAGCAGTTGACCAGTGATTTTGGGTTAGAGACTTATGTAGGAGTAGTGGAGGCTGCTCTGAAGGTGGAGGCTATTCAGACCGCGAAGAGCAGAGGTCAGCAAAGTAGGAAGGATAAGAGGAAGTCTGTGGAGGAGAAGAAACCCCAGGTACCTGATGCAGTTCTGGGAAAGAAGAGCAAAGTGGTGTGCAGTTTATGTGGCCGGTCAGGCCACCCTGTCGAGATATGTTTCAAGAGTGCAGCAGCTCAGAGGAAGGAGCAGGTTCATGCGATTCAGGGTGCTCCTAGGAGAGATGTCTCCTGTTCTGTTTGCAAGCGACTCGGGCATGATGCTGCCCAGTGCTGGTCCAAGGATAAGGTTTGTTTTCAGTGTGGGCTGAAGGGACACATCAAGTCTAGGTGTCCTCAGGTCCAGCCTGCTCTTCCTGCAGTTCCTCTGCAGGCATTACCTCCACATCAGCGTGTGGACAAAGGAAAGGGAAAGCTGAACGTGATATCTTCCGAGGAGGCTCAAGCTTCGACTCAGGTCATCTCAGGTTAGTTGTCTTTCCAGCCTTAATGTTTTGTTCTTGTCTTGCTAGAATGTTTGTAGTATTGTTGTGGTAGTTCCTTAGTTAAATATGTTCCTATAGGGAAGTTCAAGGTGAAGAACTGCTGGGCGCATGTTCTGTTTGACTCTGGCGCTACCCACTCGTTCGTGGCTAGAGCCTTTATAGAGCGACATCAGTTGACTTTAGATCGAGTTCGGGATACCTTTCGTGTCAAGTTCCCTCTGGTGAATCTCTGTTGTCAGATTTGGGCGTGTTAGATTGCCCTGTTTTGTTGGGGGACTTCCTTGTGAAGGCAGACCTGAAGATGATTGATCTGGAGGACTTTGATGTTATTTTGGGCATGGACTGGCTGTCTAGGTATGATGCAGTCATTCAGTGCAAAGGGAAGCGCTTGGACTTCATCAGGGACAATGGTATGCCCGGAAGCGTGTATGCAGATCTGAGCCAGGATTCTCCTGTCATCTCTGCGGTATGTGCTCAGAAGATTTTTCTTTCGGATTATTTTGCTTGTTTGGTCTCCGTGGTTGGGACCTCTGTTAGTGTACCGCGCTTAGAGGAGATTCCAGCTATTCGTGATTTCGCCGATGTTTTTCCTGATGACCTTCCTGGTCTTCCTCCCGAGCGGGATGTTGAGTTTGTGATCGATTTGGAGCCGGGTACGCGTCCTATTGCTAAGGCGCCGTACCTGATGGCCCCTCGAGAGCTAGAGGAGTTGCGAGTCCAGTTAGATGAGTTGTTGGCAAAAGGGTTTATCAGGCAGAGTTCGTCGCCTTGGGGTGCTCCTGTTCTATTTGTGAAGAAGAAAGATGGGTCAATGCGGCTTTGCATCGACTATAGGGAGTTGAACAAAGTCACAATTAAGAACAGGTACCCTCTGCTGAGGATCGATGATTTATTTGACCAGTTGCGCGGTAGCACGGTCTTCTCCAAGATTGACCTTCGTTTAGGCTATCATCAGCTTAGGATCCGTGAGGCAGATATTCCACGGACCGCGTTTAGATCAAGGCATGGACATTTTGAGTTCTTAGTGATGTCGTTTGGATTGACCAACGCTCCGTCAGCGTTCATGGATATGATGAACCGGGTGTTCAAGGATTTCCTAGATAAGTTCGTAGTGGTCTTCATCGATGACGTATTGGTTTATTCTCGCAGTGCTGAGGAGCATGAGCAGCATCTGCGCTTGGTTCTATCGGAGTTGAGGAATCATAAGTTATTCGCCAAGCTGAGCAAGTGCGAATTTTGGGTTGCTCGGATCTCGTTTCTGGGCCACGTGGTGAATAAGGATGGGATCTCGGTTGACCCGGAAAAGATCGCAGCAGCGATGGATTGGAGTAGGCCGGGCACGCCCAAGGAGATCAGGAGCTTTCTAGGATTGGCCGGCTACTACAGGAGGTTTGTGGAGGGTTTCTCTACCCTAGCTGCACCTTTGACTAAGCTGACTCAGAAGAATGTGGCTTTTGTTTGGAGCGAGAAGTGCGAAGAAGCCTTCCTGGAGTTAAAGAGGAGATTGTGCACTGCTTCCATTCTGACCCTGCCTACTGAGGGTGTGGATTATGATGTTTACGTGGATGCTTCGCATGTAGGTCTGGGATGCATATTAATGCAGGTTGGTAAGGTGATTGCCTATGGGTCAAGGCAACTGAAGACTCATGAAAAGAATTATCCTATGCATGACCTCGAGTTTGCAGCGGTTATTTATGCGTTGAAGCTGTGGAGACACCTACTTTATGTGGCTCAGTGTAAGATCTTCACCGACCATAAGAGCCTGAAGTATGTGTTCACGCAGAAGGAGTTAAATCTGCGCCAGCGTCGGTGGCTAGAGTATGTGGCCGATTATGATATAGAGATACAGTATAATCCAGGCAAGGCCAATGTGGTGGCCGACGCCCTGAGTTGGAAGACGGGGAAAATCTTTAATCTCTCCGCCGACCATTTAGTGGAAGAGTTCCACCTTATGGATATATCAGTGGGATGCTGTGGCTTGCAGAGTAGTTTGTCAGTGGCAGAGCCGTCTTAGATTTCTTTGACCAGACTGCACCAGAAGGACGACCCGGATCTTTTACACTTATTCTCCAGGACTGAGAGAGGAGAGTTGCCGGATTATTCCATCGATGATGCGGGAACTCTGAAGTACCGTGGCAGATTTTGCATCCCTGCGGTTGGGGACATTAGGAGTATGGTTTGCAGAGAGACACATGGATCCAGTGTTGCCGACCATCCAGGATCTACGAAGATGTATCGTGACTTAAAGCAAATTGCCTGGTGGTATGGCATGAAAGGAGATATAGCCCGATTTGTTGCGGAGTGCCACACTTGCAAGCGGGTGAAGGTCGATCATGGAAGGCCTGGTGGCAAGTTGACTCCGTTAGAGATCCCGACTTGGAAGTGGGAAAGTATATCTATGGATTTCATCACGGGTTTACCGCGATCCCCGAGGGGATTTGATTCCGTTTGGGTCATAGTGGATAGACTGACGAAGTGTGCTCACTTCGTGCCATATAAGATTGATTACCCGATGAAGAAGATAGCAGAGTTGTACTTGAATGAAGTCATCCGACTGCACGGTGTTCCGGTTAGCATCATTTCTGATCGAGACTCCCGGTTTACTTCTCGTTTTTGGCAGAGTCTGCAGGAGGGTTTGGGTACGGATCTGAGGTATTCTACTGCGTACCACCCACAGACCAATGGGCAGACGGAGCGGTTGAATCAGATAGTTGAGGATATGATCTGATGCTACATTTTAGACCACGGTGGAGCGTGGGATGAGCGGTTGCGACTTATGGAATTTGCATACAACAATAGTTATCAGGAGAGATTGAAGATGGCTCCGTTCGAAGCCTTGTATGGGAGGCGCTGCAGAACTCCGTTGTTTTGGGATGAGGCTGGTGAGAGGCCTTTGTTGGGTCCTGATGTGCTCGAGGAAATGGAAGTCGCAGTGAAGCTAGTTCGAGAGAAGGTTCGTATAGCTCAGGAGAGGTACGAGAAGAACGCCAATCGGCGTAGGTCTGCCTTGGAGTTTTCTGTAGGGGACCTTGTATTTCTTAAGGTTTCCCTGATGGTGGGTGTAAAGAGGTTTGGTAAGAATCGGGAATTGGACCCGAGATATGTTGGCCCGTTTAAGATTTTGGATCGGATTGGCGTGTCAGCTTACAGGTTGGATTTGCCAGCAAACTTCCCAGGTGTTCATAATGTTTTCCATGATAGTTAATTGCGGAAGTGTGTGCGCAGCAGTGAGCAAGTTTTGGACGTTGTGCCCCAGTTGGAGCCCAACCTCTCTTTTGTTAAAGTGTCGGTTCGTATTTTGGATACTCAGGAACGGGTGCTGCGAAGGAAGTCCATTCCGATGGTGAAAGTTCTATGGAAGAATCAGGATTTGGAGAGCGCGACTTGGGAGCTAGAGTCGGCTATGAGGGAGGCTTACCCTCAGCTATTTCCCTGATTGGTTTGGTTGTTTCCTTCTTGTAATGTTTGGATTATTACTTTCCTTCTTTAGTAGGAGTGTCGTGCGTAAAGTTTCGGGACAAAACTTTCTTTTAGGGGGAGTGACTGTAACGCCCCCAATTTTTCTGCGATTATTTAATTCTCGTTTGGCGTTACGTTGACGCGTTTTCTTGTCTTGTGCCATCTGTGGAGTATGGTCTTAACTCATTAGAACCGGGTGCCCTATTTTGTAGCCTGTTGGCAAGATCTCCCTAGCAAGCCGAGTCGTTTTGGGTGACCCGGTGTGGCCTCTCGGGGGATGCTTGTGTTTTGGCTTCGGGAGGGTATAACTCGAGTTATGTTAGTCGAAAGTTAATTTCGACTTCACCGTTGTGTTCGTAGCGTGGATATTTAGCTACGGTGCGAATTTCGTCGAATTCTGAGGTAGTTTGGTTTCGTGTCGTTTTGGGTGTGCCATTAGTAAAGACTAATTAGAAAACCACTTAATTTAAGTGAACCGGCGGCTTAGCGAGATGGTTAGGCTGATCAGACATGGTAAGGATTATTTATAAAGCTTTGGTTAGAATTTGGAGGGCCCACTCTCTTCTTTCTTCCCAAGATCGAAACCGTCGCCTGCTCCTGTTCGCGGAAAACGGAGGAAAACCGTCGGACCTGCTACTCCTTTGGGCGGCGATTCCGGGAGTGTTCGTGGACGGATTTCGATTCCGAAAGCGGCGTTGTCTTGCTCTCGCTCAGTTCTATGTTTCGACGGTAAGAGTTTCGATTTTCGTGAAGTTTTAGGAGATTTGGAATTTCGGTCTTGTGGTTTTCCGCCATTAAAGTACGAGAGTGTGCTTTTAGGTGCTGCTGCTGCTAGTGCCAAGTGAAGAGGAGGGAAAGCCGTCCAAGCTTCGCCGTAAATCGAGGCAAGTGGTATTCTTGCCCTTGTCATTTTTGTTCTTTTGAATTCTGGAATATATTCCCGGTTAGTCCTAGGGTAAAACCAAGCATATTCTCCATTATCTTACTAAATTTAGGGCTTAGATTCTCCTATGAGCCCCCTCCTTGGGCTGTTTGCTCAACCTGCAAGTTGTGTTCACAATTTAGACTCCAAATTTGTAATTCTAGTTGGGTGCTTTTGCGGGTGGGGCCGAGAGAGAGAGAGTGAGGGAGGAAGTTGTGGTAGGACTCTGGTTAGAACCAGTCTTGGTAGACTCTCGGGTTTTGGAGTTGAGTGTGGTGCACACACTCAAAGGCAAAAGCCGCCCGGACTTGGTGTTGAGTGTGGTGGACGCACTCAAATCCATGGTTTGGCCTGTTCCTTGCGGCTGAGTGGTGGGGTGTTTGAGTGAGAATTTTCGTCTAAGTCAAAATCGACGGGAATCACCAAGTGATTCCCGCCGATTTCGACGTGTATCGTCAGTGATTCCCACCGATCGGCGAGAATCATCCTTGATTCCCGCCGATTCGGCGAGAATCACCCTTGATTCCAGCCGATTCGGCGAGAATCATTCTGGATTCTCGCCGATCGTCGAGAATCATTCTGGATTCCCGCCGATCGTCGAGAATCATCCTGCATTCTCGCCGATTCGGCGAGAATCATCCTGCATTCCCGCCGATTCGGCGAGAATCAGTCGGCATTCCCGCCGACCTCCTCTTGTTGGCGTTGGCTTAGGGTTTTCCTGCGGGAATGAACTTTGGGGTAGAGTGAGTTGACCTCACTCAACGCCAAAGTTGCTTTGGCGTTGAGGGAGTGGACCTCACTCAACGCCATAGCTGTTTTGGCGTTGAGTGAGGTTAGCTCACTCAACGCCGCTGCCTCTTTTGCTGAAGGCGTTGAGGGAGTGGACCTCACTCAACGCCATGGCTATTTTTGCGTTGAGTGAGGATAGCTCACTCAACGCCAGAGCTGTTCTTGCGGAGGGCGTTGAGTGAGTGATTCTCACTCAACGCCATGGCTGTTCTGGCACTGAGTGAGGCTAACTCACTCAACGCCGAGGTCTGGTTAGGCATTGAGTGGGTCCCACACAACGCCAAGCCGTGTTGAGTAACTTCAACACTGTTTCCCTTACCTCAATTTTCATTCCTGAGTGAATTCCTTGATTATATTTGTAGTTTCTTTGTCGGCCATGTTTTTCTTTCCTAAAGGCCGAATCGTGGGTCGTGGTTAGTAGTGGTGGTTTGAAGCTCTTCATGGGGGAGGTGTTGTGTAATTTAGGCAAGTCCACCCTTATTCTTCTAACTTGCTCCAGGTACGAGCTGGGCAAGGGGGTGGAAGGTCCATTGTGCTTTCATATGTAGACCCTTGAGCTTGTTGGCTAGGAAATGGTGATTGAGGGACTGAGTTTGCCTCCAACCCGGATCCATGCTGTTTGTTTTTGCTACTACCATCTCCCATAGCTTAGAGTGTTAGAAGTTTCTTCCTTGGTAGATTGTAGCACTTTGGGCTCTTGGTAGCCTAGTAGACCATGCAGGATGTAGTTTCTGGGCAGGGTTGGTGCTGTTTCCTCGCACGTAGTGCATTCTTTGTTGTCTTGCCTTGGGCAGTTGTGACTTTTACTGCTGTGTGTTTTCCTCTTTTATTTATTCCCCGGTTGACACTTCCATGCAGTTTTTCCTTGTTTTGCTTGCTGAGGTATTCTTTCTTCTTTTGAATGCCTCAGGTTCTGAGCAGTAGCCGGTTTGGTGGCTAGGTTACGGTGGTGTTGCTGGTGGTCTCTTGGACTTTGGAGATCCTGTTGCTTTGTTAGTGAGGTAGTTTTCTTCTGCACTTTCTTACAGACATACATATTTGCCGGTGGGTTCGTGTCAGGTTGTTGACGCCCACTGGTAGTTTTTACCTTTGTACTAGATATATTACTTTTGCTGCTACCATTTTCTGGAGATAGTCTACTTGCTCTGGGAAGGATTTATGCTAGGTTGCTAGTTATTTTAAAACTACATTTATTATTATTATTATAAATATATTGCATGATCAGCATGATTTATAAAAGTAAATCACTATTTTCCAAGCAGCATATAAAGATCGTTTCCTTATATACAATATAAATTAAATATAGAGTCTTGCATGGCATAAGTGGTCCTCCTAGGGCTCTTATGCACTTCTTAGGATGTCAAAGTTGAATAAAATATTTTTCCGCAGCGCTTAAGTATAGTTTTTAACTGTGGACTAGGTGATCCACCGAGCCGAGGGATACGACCTCTAAAAATATAACTGATTTTCTAATCATTAAACTCATAAATTTCTTTCATAAAGAGTAGTAGATGGTTTTGCCTGAGCGTCAGCAGATATCCCCTGCTTGACGTGGCATCATGACGCGTGTTTTATCATACTCTGATAATTCCTTAATTCGGAGAAAATGCGGGTTGTGACAATTACGGGGTCGTGTTTGTTGACTATGCCTCTAGGTATGTGTGAGGACTTAGATAAGGGAATGACTTCACATGATACACACATCCCTAGCCGGTGCACTCAAGAAGAACAATAATACGTGTACATGTTATAAATCGTGACACAATATTCTAACACGCTAGCAATACGTTGAATAATTAATGTCACGATACACTTGTGATTATACTAGGTGTGAAACTTTGGGCCAAATCTCTAGTACAAAAGCCATATGTATACAAGTTAAAGTGTATCTATCAAGGTGGATAGATTTCGATTGACTCAGGACTTTTTGAACTCAAATATATATATATATATAAAATGATAGATCAAAGAAAACTAAAAAGAAAACTATGCAAGCTATCCAAAGTCATGTCAAGGACCCCCCCCCCCCCAAACACTACTCATTCCTCCTGATAAGTCTTCATGAGCATTGTGAGGATGAGCACCTTGGTTAAAGAGTCACTTTGATCTTATGCATCGACTCTATCTTTAGCTTAGTGCCCCTAGTTTTCTCCTATGTATGACATCGATTGACATGTGAGGGTGATTATTCACCCTATTTCTCTTTGGTTAGGATCCTAGACGATCGAGATAACCATGTACAATATGCTATTTTCCCCTTGGTGTTATCTTACTTTCGATGCTACACGAACACATGTCATTGCCTTGTCTAAGACTTCCACACATAAGAATTGGACTGCAACTACACTATCTCTTTATAGCACAATACATACTAGCACACGATTTACACTCATGACGTTTTCAATGTTTGTTCAACTTGATTACTTCCTAACTCTTATAGTATTGTAGACGTACTCGTTGTGTGCTTAGTTTAGTCTGTGTTGTCCAATTCATATTACCTCTGAATATTGAATTTCTCTGTCTGTGTACCTTGCTCCATTTTGTGACCCATGTGCTTACAATTATCTGATATGTCTTTCGTTTTGAGTCACCTCTATGATTATCATGTCTAACTTTACTTTATGTGTGCACCATCTGCTATTTGTCTAACGCTCATCATATCTACTATTTTTCATGAGTAATAGATAGATTGTTCATGAGTAATAGATTATTCATGAATATGAGTCACGGGTTAGGAGAGGTCACATGTAGGGGGAGCATGTTAACAATGTGTGCACATTGATAGGGGGAGCAAGTCGAACATGTAGATAGGGGGAGCGTGCGTGTAGGGGAGCTATATAGAGAACTTGCAACCTGATGTTAGCTTATAACTCATATTATTTGTATGCACTTTATCTCATTGTTATTTCTCATGAACGGGATTTGATATTATCAAAAGAGGTAGTTCGTTGGAACCGATGTTTCACATTCCCTGTGTTTGAGAATATCAACTCTCAGGTTGTATTTGATCATGTATTGTGTTGATAGAGTGTGAGGGTTGACAGGGGCAAGCCAAGAAGAAGAAGACTCCTATGGACACTAACGCCGAGCAGTATAAGTTACCGCCGAGCGGTAGCCGTGAATTAATTGGACAGAGCTCTCGGGAACCTACTGCTCCGCGCTAGTCCTACCGCCCGCGCTAACGGAAGGAATTATTTTGGCCAGCCTCTCGGGAAACTACCACCAAGCGGTAGTGCTTACCGCGCCGCGCTAGGCTCTCGACGAATGCAGGATTTCTCGAGTAACCGATCTACCGCCAGGCGATAGGTGTTACCGCTCCATGCTAGCCTCTCGACGAATGTTGAGTATGATTTCTCGAGTAACCAATCTATCGTCAGGCGATAGGTGTTACCGCGCCGCGCTAGCCTCTCGACGAATGTCGAGTATGATGTTGAAGCCAAAATTGACCTCAACGAATGTTCACAAACCAAAGCGCAGCCGACGCCTACTTCTCTCAAATCTCGACCCTTGACTAGCTGCTAAGATCCTAAGACTGACCCAAAGCCTCAGCTGAGAGGTCCCACCTCACACCCGGAAGATCTCTGAGAGCTTCCCCTCCAAAACCAATAGCTGGACTGGGAGCTCTTCAGAAAGCACTGGAGTTAGAGAATAAAATGAAGCCCTACCTTCCAAAGAGTCCCTATGGGTCTTTTTATAGCCTTCTCCTGACCTAAAAATACTAAAAAACCCCTGATGAGTCTGTCAATAGCCAAATCCCGCTGTCATCCCAAGGGTATACAGGTAATTTAACCCGAGGGTAATGAAATGATAATAAAATAACAAAATAATCCCTTTTTCCTGGGCGTCAGGCCCCACCACATGGACCTGCCTTGGCGAGAACCCCGGGCGAGAAGGCTCTCGCTGAGCCTTAGCTGAGCTCACCTTGGCGAGACCTCCCGCCAAGAGGGTTCTCGCCCTCGGTGGTTTTGACGTCATTGCCGTTGGACGTGAAGACCTGAGTCCTGGCGCGAACGATCTCGCCTACCAGTAGGCGGGAGCACCTTAAGGGCGAGAACTCTGCCGGTCCGCCCTAGGGCTAACCCGGGACTGGCCCAACCCTGACCACTGAAGTCTTAGTCCTCCCGGGCCTCCCCAGCGAATATGGGGTTGTACACAATCCCTGCTCTTTTCGAGCTAGCCCTGCGCTCGACAAGACAAGTCCAACCCCAAAATATTCGTTGGACACGTGCCCGTCAGCCAAGAGAATCTTTTGGCGGGCCCTACTGCGGCTATAAATACACGCCGACGGATGACCATAAGTCTTGCCTCCGAACTGCTATTTCTTCACTGAGCTCTCGCCCGAGATTCTATGCGCGATACCAAGATGTCTGCTAAGCGTGCTGGCAAGCCACTTCCGCAGGACCTTCAAGATCGGTTACTCGCGGCTCAAGCGCGAGCCTTAGCAAATAGTGCTGCGGTAGCGCCCTGGCTATCGAGGAAATCTTCAGACACCGGCCCCTCTGAGCCGAAGAAGAAAAAAGGGAATAAGAAAGCGAAGGTGGTCCGGCGAGACCTTGCTCGCGAGAACAGGGATTCACCTTCTCCTACTCCCATTCCTGCGGTGGAACCATCCCCTCAAAAGGTATGCCTCCCGACCATGCTTACCGAGCTGATTACGCTACAGGCCTGATAGTTAACGTGACCTTTCGTAGGAATCCGCTCCAACCGACGTCGCCGGGTCTTCCCCAATTCCCCCAGATTTGTCAGCCCTCCCTCCTGAGGATCGAACGAGGATCTCGGAGACAATTCCTCCAACCGAGTCTCGGGTGATAGGTACGATTTCTGTCACTTTTTAATACTTCAACCGTACCTTTCCTTTTCTGAACTATCTTCTCGCAGAACCAGCTTCCGCTGTCCCGGGTCTTGTCACCCGGGAAGATGAAGCGAGAACCGGCGAGCTGCTTCCTTCTGCGGCAAATCCCGCCCTGCAGGCGGGAGGGGTGGCCTTTGAACCTTCCACTACTAAGGATGCCGATCATCCCTTGAGGGAGGACAACTCTCCCCATGCTTCCGGCCAAGCTGGGACCATTGTGCGCAAACCCTTCCGCCCAGGGCGAGGCAAGCCTCTCCACCTCCTTTATGGAACTGACGGAGGGGTCGGGCCTTCTCACCCGACGCCAGTCAATGGCTCTCGCCAGACTGCAGGTATGCGAGACATTCTTGTCGGCTGATCGTTATGCCTTAATCAAAACCTTGGGCGCACTTTTCGCAGGGGATCCCAGCTCTCGGTCGGGAGCCAACGAGGAGAGAGAAGAAGAAGAAGAAGAAGAAGAAGAAGAAGAAGAAGATGAAGATGATTCCCTTCCTCCTTCGCCTGGCGAGGTAAAGGAAACCTTGAACGGCGCCGAGAACGCGAAGGAGCGGAGGAGGAAGATCTCGGCCATTTTGGCCAAGCTCATCCGGCGAGACCGCGCCCATGCTGCCGCGGCAAAAGCGTTCCGCGAATCCGTGGAACAAAGGCTGGAGGCCCTAGAGCGGGATTTCTTCTTGGGCGAGGCTGATCGACCGGGAGGGCCTACTGCCGAGTCTTCGCCAGGGAGATGCATTGCGCAGATCTGGGATCATGCCAGGAGGATCAACCTAGGGTGCACCACCCTGTCTTCTTACTTCAACCCGTGAGTGCCTCCGAGAACTAGGCGGCGGGAGCGAGGGCGATGGTGCTGGGAACCGTATTAGTTCATCTAGGTTTCGCCCCTTCTCCCTTTTTAGCCTTCCCTTCCGCCATGTACCTTTATGCCTTTGTAATAACTGTTATTAACTTTGTTCAGCTCTCGGCGGCGAGAGCAAGTTACTATCCGTCTCTTCTTTCATTGTACTGCGAATTTTAAGAATGTGTTGGAATTAGGATGCTTGCGCCAAAATTAAGAGGCTTGCGCCGAAACTAGAGACGATCGTCGACTGCTGTCATCCCGAGGGGGAAAACCGAGGCGTCGCCGGCCCAGATCGTGACAGCTGTACTCCGCCGTCACTTTATCTCTCTACCGGACGGAGCCGTAACGACCATGGTTCCCTATAAATAGAGAAATCTACCAACCGCATTTACTTCTCTGATCCGGAACCTCCACTTCCTTTCATTGCTCTCGCCCTCTTGCTTCTGCTTCTACCTCTCTATTGTTCTCGCTATTACCCTTAAACCCAATAATGCCGGGCGAGAACGAGGGTCGCGCTCATTGCGCGGAAGCGTTCCGCAAGCACCTCTTCCCCTCCTGCATGCTCACCTTCGACGAGTACAACTTGATCGTCGACCGCTTTATTCCCGCTGGCTTCTCGACGCAGAACCCGGGTAATCACGACAAGGTGAATACCCCGGAGGCGGGAGAGCTCGCCATCCCCCTCGAACATTTCGAGGTGGGCTTCCGCCTTCCCCTCTGGCCGGAGATTCGGCAAGCTCTCCGCTACTACGGGGTGGTTCCCGCCCAGCTGAACCCGAACTCCGTCGCGATCCTTGTGGCATTCATATGCTACATGCGATCCGAGAGGATCGAGTTTAGTCGGCCGATCTTCCGCAAGCTATTCAACTTCCGCGCCAAAGGAGGGGTGGTCTTCTTTTCCGGGCAGCTGCTCAAGACCACCGGTCTCGCCAATAAACATCACCATTGGGGCGAGAAGTTTGTCTACGTCACCGGGGACTTCGGCAACGTGCCGCTCCGCCCTGTTCAGTACGAGAATGCTGCTTACAAACCGCCCACTCTTGGGTCACGCGAGAGCGCACTCCTGGAGTTCTTCGGAACAAAGGAGTTTGACGTTCTCTTCCTCTGGCGAGACGTCGACTCCCTTCCTCCCGTCCACCCGGGCGAAGGTATGGTCTCGCCCTAGATTTGATCTTCTATTTGGATCTTCCTGTGTTGAATAGCGCTAACTTTGCAGGAGAGCGGGAGGTCCCTCTACGCCAACCTTTCGCTGCGGCCCCGGGTGTCGAGGATCGGGCTGTGAGAGGCTCTCTCGCTCTCGCGGAGGCCAGCGCTCGCGCCTGCCGGGAAGAGCCCGTTCAGCCTTTGGCGCCCGAAGCTAAGAAGCGGAAAGGCACCGCTCCCGCACCGCGACCGCTGAAGAGGCCAAAGCCATCCGGCGCGGATAAGGGCAAGGGCTTGGCCGTCTCTCCCGCCCGACATCCCGCCTTGGGCAAGTCCTTCGAAGGGCTGCTCCAGATGGCCAGCGAGACGGGTGCTGCCGCCAGGAGACGTTCTGAGGTTACTGCAGAGAACCCTCCGGCCGCAGACGTGGCTGGAGGAGAGGGAGTCATCGCCGAGACCTCCGCCCGGACCCTGCCCAAGGAAGTGCCGAAAGGGCACAAAAATTATGGCTTAGGCGTGAAGCACGTCGACGCGGAAGGGAAGCCTTTGCTCCAGTGGGATCCCGAATCCAACAGGATTGCGGTTTCAACGCTCCTCCCCAGCTAGTCGGAGCGAGATGAGGTTACTGGCGAGGCCTTCTCGCTAGGCTATGGCCTCTATAGCCGAGAGGGCGCCAGTGCCTTCGACCAGATGCCCACCCGGCTCCTGGCTTTCGATTCTACCCGGGCCCTGCTGCGCGGGTTCGAACTTGCGCACATGTGCGCGCGTCGAAGACTCAGCATCGACAGGAACTTCGCCGACATGTACAAGGCGAGGGAAGAGGCGGTGGCCAGGGCACGCTCTTCGGAGACAGAGCTCGCGAGTGCTCGGCAGGAGTTGGCGAATGCTCAATAGGCGTTGTCCCTACGTCCCGCAGCCGAGGTAAGCGGGATCTTCCTGGACCCTTGCTCTTGCTTCTCGAAGTCACGTTTACGCAGTATTTGTTGAGCTGACCTCTTCTCCACAGGATTCCGCCCAAGCCATGGCGCTCCGCGCGGAGTTGGCTGACGTACGCTGCGAGAACGTCCTGCTGCGGGACCAACTCCGGCGTGCGGAAGCGGCGAAAGGCCCGCCTCCGACGCTTGATGAAAGACTAAAGAGTCGTCACTTCTCGGTATACGACATCGACAAGCTGCTGCAGGCGAACGCTCAGGCTATCGTCAGGCTGACGGTCGAGATGCTGCGAGACGCGAAGCTGCTTCAGGAGGATGGCGTAACCATCGACGCTCGCCAACTCCTCCCCTGGCTATTCGATCCAATCCCGAAGCCTCCCGGCGCGCCCGACTCTCCTCTTTCGGATATCCCGAAGTCTTCCTCCGCTGCCGGCAAGACGTCTGGGGCGAGCTCAGGCGAGGACTCCGGCGAGGATTCGGGCGAGAGCACCAGTGGGGATTACAGCGCGTCCCCTTGAAATGCCTTCTTTTTTTGTGATATTCTTTTGTAATGAGCGGAAAGCTCCAAACCCCTATAACTATTAAATATAATGCAATGTTTCATTTTTCACTGCCAGTGCTTGTTTGAACGAATAGGTTAGTCGGCCAAGTGGCTACCGCGCGAGCTTCCGCCGAGACCCTTAGTCTCCTTAGGTTTACCTTACTTAGAGATTGATTAGGCGGGAGCTTTGCGCCATCGATTAGGTCGTCCTGCCCAGGTCTTCCGGGGGCCTTCTTCAACGAGATCCCCCCAGCCGAGACCTTTTGACCGAGACCCGTATTTGCCGAGACCCTAACTGGCCGAGACCTCTACTGGCCGAGACCTTTAGGGCTTTATCTCTGATCTAGGCCAGGGTCATGACAAGATTCCTTCCCACAAACTGGATCTATGCTCCATCGGCGAGCCTTCGGGCCTGCCGGCTTGATGGGAGCCTGCGTAGCGGGTCTACCTGTGGCTGAGCCGGGCTTGTTATAACACTGGGAAACCATAAATCAAGAACCAAGGACCACAAGCCAAAGACTCAACCTATCCCCCATAGGCGAACCTTTGGACCGGCCAGCTGGATGAGAGCTTGCGCAGCGGGCCTGCCTGGGGTTGATCCGAGCTCGGGGTGTTGGTGAAGATCAAGCCAAACCTCTCCCCCACAGGCGAGCCTTCGGACCTGCCAGCTAGATGAGAGCCTGCGCAGTAGGTCTATCTGGGGCCGAGCCGAGCTCGGGGTGTTGATGAAGATCAAGTCAAACCTCTCCCCCACAGGCGAGCCTTCGGACCTGCCAGCTAGATGAGAGCCTGCGCAGCGGGTCTACCTGGGACCGAGCCGAGCTCGGGGTGTTGATGAAGATCAAGCCAAACCTCTCCCCCACAGGCGAGCCTTCGGACCTGCCAGCTAGATGAGAGCCTGCGTAGTGGGTCTACCTAGGGCCGAGCCGAGCTCGGGGTGTTGATGAAGATCAAGCCAAACCTCTCCCCCACAGGCGAGCCTTCGGACCTGCCAGCTAGATGAGAGCCTGCCCAGTGGGTCTACCTGGGGCCGAGCCGAGCTCGGGATGTTGATGAAGATCAAGCCAAACCTCTCCCCCACAAGCGAGCCTTCGGACCTGCCAGCTAGATGAGAGCCTGTGCAGCGGGTCTACCTGGGGCCGAGCCGAACTCGGGGTGTTGATGAAGATCAAGCCAAACCTCTCCCCCACAGGCGAGCCTTCGGACCTGCCAGCTAGATGAGAGCCTGCGCAGTGGGTCTACCTGGGGCCGAGCCGAGCTCGGGGTGTTGATGAAGATCAAGCCAAACCTCTCCCCCACAGGCGAGCCTTCGGACCTGCCAGCTAGATGAGAGCCTGCGCAGCGGGGTCTACCTAGGGCCGAGCCGAACTCGGGGTGTTGATGAAGATCAAGCCAAACCTCTCCCCCACAGGCGAGCCTTCGGACTTGCCAGCTAGATGAGAGCCTACGCAGCGGGTCTACCTGGGGCCGAGCCGAGCTCAGTGTGTTGATGAAGATCAAGCCAAACCTCTCCCCCACAGGCGAGACTTCAGACCTGCCAGCTAGATGAGAGCCTGCGCAGCGGGTCTACCTGGGGCCGAGCCGAGCTCGGGGTGTTGATGAAGATCAAGACAAACCTCTCCCCCATAGGCGAGCCTTCGGACCTACCAGCTAGATGAGAGCCTGCGCAGCGGGTCTACCTGGGGCCGAGCTGAGCTCAAGGTGTTGATGAAGATCAAGCCAAACCTCTCCCCCACAGGCGAGCCTTCGGACCTGCCAGCTAGATGAGAGCCTGCGTAGCGGGTCTACCTGGGGCCGAGCCGAGCTCGGGGTGTTGATGAAGATCAAGCCAAACCTCTCCCCCACAGGCGAGCCTTCGGACCTGCCAGCTAGATGAGAGCCTGCGCAGCGGGTCTACCTGTGGCCGAGCTGAGCTCGGGGTGTTGATGAAGATCAAGCCAAACCTCTCCCCCACAGGCGAGCCTTCGGACCTGCCAGCTAGATGAGAGCCTGCGCAGCAGGTCTACCTGGGGCCGAGCCGAGCTCGGGGTGTTGATGAAGATTCCTTCAACTAGGCCTATTCTATCATCAAGATGGGGAGTCATAGTCGATTAAAGCAAAAGCATTTTAGGGTAGAAAAGAACTATTCTTATGATAACATTTCTTAGAGAATCAACATTCTGAAAAGACTACTTTGAAATGATAATATTTATTCGCCATATTACAATCCTTCTCTCCCTTTAAGGGTAGAAACGTTTTAAGTCATCACCGTTCCAGGTGTGGCTCAAGGTCCTTTCCTCCACATCCTGGAGGTAGTAACCCCCATTAGCCAGAGCCTTCTCTACTATGTAAGGCCCTTCCCAGCTGGGGTTGAGCTTGCCCACAGGGGCCTACCTTCCTGCTGCGTCGACCTTTTTTAGCACTAGGTCCCCCTCGGCGAATTGCTTAACCCTAATGTGTTTATCGAAGTACCTGGCCATTCGCCTTTTTATCTCTTCTTTTCTGATGGCAGCAACATCCCGTAGTTCTTCCGCCATATCCAACGAGAGGTGCAATCCCTCCTCGTTCTCCAACCTCCAAACTTCGCTTCCCTCACCCGCGGTCGCGACCCGTGGAGACCGAACCTCGAATTCCACCGGGAGGACCGCCTCACACCCATGAGAGAGCTTGAAGGGGGTCTCCCCTGTGGCCGTGTTCGGAGTTGTTCGCAAGTCCCACAGGACGGAAGGGAGTTGCTCCACCTAGTTGCCCTTCAGGTTCTCCACCTTCTTCTTGAGCAAGTTCACGATGATATTGTTCGCCGCTTCCACCTGGCCGTTGCTCCGGGGGTGGTGGACAGAGGCAAACCTGAGGTCAATCCCCAGTTGGGCGCAGAAGCTGATGAACTCTTCACTGGCAAACTGAGGACCGTTATCCGTCACTATCGCTTGGGGTAGCCCATGCCTACATATGATTTCCCCCCAAACGAAGTTCTTGATGACCTGGGAGGTAACCTTGGCTAGGGCTTTGATTTCCAGCCACTTTGAGAAGTAGTCGATCATGACTAGGAGGAACCTCCTCTGCCCGCTGGCTGGAGGAAAGGGTCCAACGAGATCCATTCCCCAAATGGCGAAGGGCCACGGGGCCATGATACTTCGAAGCCTTTGTGCGGGTAAGAGCTGGAGGGGGGCGTGTACTTGACATTTCACACATCTCTTTGCAAACTCGACTGCATCCTTCCGCAAGGTCTGCCAGAAGTATCCTTGCCTTATCACCCTTGCCTCCAACGTTCTTCCTCCCGAATGACTGCCGCACTCTCCCGAATGCACCTCCTCCAGGATTCTCGGAACCTCTTCCTCGGTCACACATCTCGCGAGGAGCCCCGATAACATCTTTCGGTGCAAGCCCCCTTCCAACATCAGGTAGTGGGCTGCCTTTCGCCTAAAGCTTTTTGCCTCCTTAACCCCCTCTGACAGCTCGCCCGTGGTAAGGAAGGTCACCAATGGGTCCACCCATGAGGATCGCCGACCCACCTTCATCAACTCCCCCTCTTCAATCGCTGGTCGGAAAAGTTCAGTTATGGTTCCTCCTCCCCGAGGCCCAAACTTCGCCAACCGATTAGCTGCTGCGCTTTCCTCCCTGGGAACGTGTTGAATAGAGAAGGAACGGAAACCTCTGATGATTGCCCTTACCTTGGATAGATACTTCACGAGGGTAGGCTCCCGAGCCTCAAACTCCCCTCTGATCTGCGACGCTACCACCATCGAGTCCGTGAAGGTCTCCACTTCCCGGATCTCCAACTCCCTTGCTAATCGAAGGCCGGCTATCACAGCCTCATACTCCGCCTGATTATTGGTAACAGGGAAGTGGAAAGCTACCGTCTGTTCTATGGTAACCCCTTGAGGACTTATCAACACCACACCCCCTCCCAGGGAGTGCCTTCCCGAGGCCCCATCGACCATCATCTTCCATGCTTCGTAAGGCTTTGGCTCCGTACTCTCAGCTTCAGTAACATAGTCTGCCAGGAAGTCTGCCACGGCCTGAGCTTTGATGGAGAGTCTCGGGACGAACGAGATGTCGAACTCGCTCAGTTCGATAGACCACTTTGCCAGCCTTCCCGAATGCTCTACCCCCTCGAAGATCTTGCGAAGAGGATGGTCGGTGACCACCCTAATCGAGTGCGCTTGAAAGTATGGACGAAGCTTCCTTGCCGAAACGACCAAGGCATAAGCTAGCTTCTCCAGGATGGGGTAGCGGAGCTCCGCCTTTTTCAGGATTCGGCTTACATAATAGACGGGTAGCTGCTTCTTCCCCTCTTCCCTAACCAAGACGGAGCTCACAACTTCCACCCCCACCCCGAGATATAAGGCCAGGTCTTCCCCTTCCTTGGGGCTTTGGAGCAACGGAGCCTGGGAGAGTTGCCTCTTCAGCCCCTGGAAAGCCTCTTCGCATTCGACCGTCCATTCGAACACCTGATTACCGCGGAGCACTTTGAAGAAAGAAGAGCACCTATCCCCGGACCGAGAGAGGAACCTGCTTAGCCCGACCAACTTGCCCGTCAGGCACTGGACCTCCTTGGCGTTGCGAGGTGACTCCAAGTCCAATATAGCCTTCACCTTGTTCGGGTTAGGTTCTACCCCTGCCAGAGTCAAGAGGTGTCCGAGAAACTTCCCGCGACTGGCCCCGAAGACGCACTTCAAGGGGTTCAACCTCACCTTGAACCTCCGCAGGGTGGCAAACATTTCTTCCAAGTCCCGCAAATGGGAATCCACGCATTTGCTTTTGACTAGTAGATCATCGACGTAGACCTCTAGATTCTTCCCCCTTTGGTCTCGAAAGACTCGGTCCATCATGCGCTGGTATGTTGCCCCTGCGTTTTTCAACCCAAAGGGCATTATCTTATAGCTGAAGCATCCCTCCATCGTGATGAAGGAGACATCCTTGACATCGGGAGGGTGCATCCGGATCTGGTGATAACCTGAAAAAGAATCCAAAAAACTCATAACAGAAAAACCAACGGCTGAATCAACCAGCGCGTCGATTCGAGGCAGGGGATAGCAATCCTTAGGACATGATTTATTTAACAGGGAAAAATCGATACACATACGCCACTTTCCTCCTCCTTTCTTTACCATTACCACATTGGAGATCCAGCCTGGATACTGGATCTCTGAGATGAAGCCTGCCTCCAGAAGCTTCCTGACCTCCTCTCGGATGGGCTCCTCCAGCTTGGTGGCGATGGCCCTCGTCTTCTGGCGTACGGGGCGAGTCCTCGGATCCAGGTTCAGGCGATGACAAGCTACGTCCGCATCGATGCCCGGCATGTCTGCCGCGCTCTAAACGAAGACGTCGATGTTGCTCTGGATGTAGGCTAGCATCCGTCCCTGGTCCTCAAGGCTTAAGCCTTCGCTGACTCGCACCTTCTGTACTTGCCCGCTCTGGTGAGTACCTCCATCTCTTCCACTTCCTTGGCCGGCTCCAGCCTCGACTGCTCCCATCTTGCCCTTGCTTCCTCCTGCTCCACCTCTTCTCCTCCGACCTCATCAACCCTCATCGCCTCCAACAGGCCTTCTCCTTGCCCCTGCTCTCCTTCCCTTGCCTCTCCCAGGATCATCTCCTCTAACTCCACTACTTCCTCCATCATCAAGTCCTCCGCCTCCTGCGGGCTCGCCTCCTCCACTTCTACCACCTGCCCCCCTGCTACTTCTAACGCCTCCTCCAAGCCCGTCTCCTCCTCCTCGACACTTCCTTCCTGCCCAGCCATCTCTTTTTCCAGCTCCTCCGCCTCAGCGATCCATGACACGGTGTTTACCGCTGTCACATAGCACTGCCTCGCCACCTTCAGATCCCCCCTGATCCTAACCTGCACCCCTCTGTTGTTGAACTTGAGGCATTGATGAAATGAAGAGGGGACACAGCGAAAGGCGTTGATGAGAGGACGCCCAAAGATGGCATTGTAGCTACTTGGGGCGTCTACGATCACGAACCTATAGTTCCGTAAGACGCCCCCAAGCTTCACATGCAGGCCCACTCCCCCTTCTACCTCCTTCCTCTCTCCAGAAAAACCAAAAAGCGGTCCGTCAGAAGCCATGACCCTTTTTCCTTCCACCCTCATCTCATCGAAGGCCTTCTTGAAGATCACGTTCACTGAGCTCCCATTATCCACCAGTATACGGGAGACTGTGAAGTTCTCCACCGCTGTCTGAATCACTAGTGCGTCGCAGAACGGGTCTTCGTAGTCTGGCATACCCGCGGATGAGAAGATGATTTTTTCTTCTGGGGGGGAGCTAGGGAGGTCGAGGCGACCCCTCTGCGGAACATGGTTTGAAGGCTCCCCTTGCGGGTTGCCTCGATCCCTACTCCCCCATGGATCACTCCGATCCCCCTTCGGGTCCCCACATCGACCCTATCTTCACATCTATCCTCAGCCTCTCCGTGTTGTACCTCGACGATCCTTGTAGTCGGATCTTGCCTTCCCGCTCCTCTGGCCTCCCTCATCTCCAGAAACTCTGGGCAGGTGGCCGTTGCGTGACCTTCCTCCTGATGGAAGTCACAATAGGGCAACGCCACCCTGCCCCCTCTTCCTTCTCCTCCTCCCCTTCTCCCTGCTCCTCGAATTCTTCTTCCTCTTCCTCTCCCCACCTCCATGGCTTCCTGTGGTGGAGGGAAGTGACCCCTCGGTCCCTGCCTCCATCCTCCCTGCTCGAGTCTTCTCGGCTCCCGGAAGTTGTCTCTTCCTTGAAAACCCCCTTGGCCCTGGGGGCGACCTTCCTGAGGCCTCCAACCCAATCGATTGTTCAGCTCCCTGGCCCCCCCCATGTTGCTGCCCCTGCCCTCGGGGTTCTTCTCTCCTCCTATCTTCCCTTGGCTCCCTCTGCTCTCTCACTTCCCTCTGCCTCCCTGTTGTCGGCTCCTTCACATCATCCTCCGCCAACCTGGCCAGCTTCCTCGCAAACGCAGGGTTCTCCCTCTCGAAGTCTATCTCCTTTGCCGCCCTCTCCATGAGCTCCTCAAAAGAGAGAGGGGGCACTCTCTTCAACTCCATGCTAAAAAACCCCGGCCTCAGCCCCAGGGTGAAGGCAAGCATCATTGCATACCCCGGGACCTCCTGGACCAGAAGAATCTCCTCTTGGAACCGGTCAACATAATGACCCAACGTCTCCTCCGTCTTCTGCCTCACTGCAAACAGGCACTCAGCCTCCTTCTTCCGCTTCTTCGAAGTCGAGAACCTCAACAAAAAACCCCTGCGCAGATCCTCAAAACTGTAAATCGAGCTCGCCGACAACTGGTGGAACCAGTCCCTGGCCTTCTCTTTCAAAGTGATGGCGAAAAGCCTACACTCGAAGGCATCCGACATCTGCCTTATCGACACAACATCCTCAAACCATTGCACGTGCTGAACCGGGTCATCCTTCCCGGTGTAGTAGGTCATATCCGGCTCCCTGAACCCCTCCGGCACTGGAGCCGAGACGATGAGCTCACTAAAAGGGGTCTCACCCCCTGCCTGGCGAGAGGGCCCGTCCCGCGACCTCGGCTGGCTAGACCGATCCGCGAGACCGTGCCCGGGGAAGAGCTCCCGCACTGCCGCCTCCCTCTCGCCCAGATCCACCGGAACCTCCTTTCCGGGACGCTGGCCTGGAAAAAGCTCCCGCACAGCCACATCCCTCTCGCCTGCCTCCACCGGGACTTTCTTCCCGGGGCGCTGCCCTGGAGCATTCTCGCCTAACAGCAGAACCACCTCCACAGGAACCTGCGGCGTCTCCCACTCATTCCTTGCCGAGAAGGCCAAGCTGATCGTCTGCATGACCTCTCGCCTGAAATCCTCTAACATCTTCCTTGTCGCCTCTTCTCCCTGGGTGGGGGATCCTCCTGCGCCAGATCCTTCACCTTCATCTCCTGCCATGGGACTCAACTCAAGATTTTCTTGCACCGACCGCTTCCACGCTCGCCGCACCAGAACTGTTGAAGCCAAAATTGATCTCAACGAATGTTCACAAACCAAAGCGCAGCCGACGCCTACTTCTCTCAAATATCGACCCTTGACTAGCTGTTAAGGTCCTAAGACTGACCCAAAGCCTCAGTTGGGAGGTCCCACCTCACACCCGGAAGATCTCTGAGAGCTTCCCCTCCAAAACCAATAGCTGGACTAGGAGCTCTTCAGAAAGCACTGGAGTTAGAGAATAAAATGAATCCCTGCCTTCCAAAGAGTCCCTATGGGTCTTTTTATAGCCTTCTCCTGACCTGAAAATACTAAAAAACCCCTGATGAGTTTGTCAATAGCCAAATCCCGCTGTCATCCCAGGGGTATACAGGTAATTTAACCCGAGGATAATGAAATGATAATAAAATAACAAAATAATCCCTTTTTTCCTGGGCGCCAGGCCCCACCACATGGACCTGTCTTGGCGAGAACCCCGGACGAGAAGGCTCTCGCTGAGCCTTAGCTGAGCTCACCTTGGCGAGACCTCCCGCCAAGAGGGTTCTCGCCCTCGGTGGTTTTGACGTCATTGCCGTTGGACGTGAAGACCTGAGTCCTGGCGCGAACGATCTCGCCTACCAGTAGGCGGGAGCACCTTAAGGGCGAGAACTCTGCCGGTCCGCCCTAGGGCTAACCCGGGACTGGCCCAACCCAGACCACTGAAGTCTTAGTCCTCCCGGGCCTCCCCAACGAATATGGGGTTGTACATATGATTTCTCGAGTAACCAATCTACCGCCAAGCGATAGGTGTTACTGCGCCGCGCAAGTCGTTTCACGAGAAGGATTCGTCGACTACTGACCTACCGCGTGGCGCTATCTTTTAATGCGGGGCGCTAGCTTTTTGAAAAGGAAAAATATTTTGTTTGAAATATTATTTCAAATTTGGATGACAGCTGACACAACAAGCGCGAAACCTACCGCCGGGCGCTAGTCTTACCGCCGGCGGTAGCCTATTTTCATGAAGACGTATAAAAGACCGTCTCGGCTTTTGTGCCTTTGTATTGAAGACTCAAAAGTGACGGGAGTTCGTGAATTCAAGGTTTCGGCTTCCTCGCGCTCTGTTCCAAAAGTCTCCGTTGAAGAAAAAGAAAGTCGTCTCCCTCCCGTTCGTGAACGAAGAACTCTGGTGATCCAAGATCTACATCGAATACGAAGAGCCGACCAGTTGTTAGCAAACATAGATTTCAAGCACCGGACGCGGATCGCGCTACAGAGAATTCGTCAAGAGGGAGAACTTAAACTTTTAGATTATTTACATCCTTTATTCTAGTAATCTTTTCTTTTTCTAAATCTTGTGGTGAGGAAAATTGATCGGTAAAGGTCGTCAGATTCCGGGTAGGATTCCGCAGTAAAACGTCCCGGGGATAAGGACGTCTAGATCGGAGGATCTAACGGGGCTCTAAGACACTTTCTTGTCAGGAGGTGAAGAGCCGACTCGAAGACCTTTCTTGAAGGGAAAGAGAGAGCCAATAGGTCTGTGGAGCGGATCGGTATAGAAACCAAAAGAGTTTTCACTTCCACCGCCTTCGATCCCCGGCATCACGGGGATCACAATTTTGTAATTGTAAAACCATTTGCTGTTAATTCATGCAATGAAATATATTTTCTGTATTATTGCTTTTACGATTCTGCTGTGAATGTTAGTTTAATTTCTTGTGTGTGGTGTACAAACAAATTTGCACAGGAAACGAGTTCATAGACTTACCGCCGCACGTTAGCTACCTAACGCTCCACGATAGCTTCCAGAACTCGATTTCCTAGGACGAAATATTTTAAAATTCCAATTAACGCATAAAAACCTTATCCCCCCCTAAGGTTGACCACGAGATCCAATACTCTTCTCTTTCTTTCTCTCTCAATATATATAATAAGATATAATAAGATATATATAATATTTAACCCGCAGCCACTCTCTCTCCTTCTCTCTACTCCCTCTTTCGCTCTCTCCCGGCCTCTCTTTCTCTCTCTATCCTTCGTGGGCTGTAGGATTAGAAGGGTTAGTGTTTTTTATTTTTGTAATAATTAAATAACGGACGACTGCAAAAATATTATGTTAGATTGGATGATCTAAATCACTTCAATGAATTTATAATTCATTAATTTCATATTTCTTTACATATGACAGAGATATAAATATTATATATTCTATTATCAAATAATGAATTGTTTGATGTTATAAATATTAATGCATGATAAATTTAATAGTTTTTAGCCTATAAATAGCTCTCTAAACTATGTGATTAAATATAAGATTACTTTCTTTTTCTTCAAGTTCTCATATTTTTCGTTACTCTTTTCTTGTGATATTACTTTTGCTTCTCCAGTGAAAGTTCGAGTGCTCTGTGCTTTTTTGATGTGCGCTCACATCGGAGTTTTGGAATCTCGCTGAGTGTTATACCTTAGAGAAGTGAGCATCAGTTAAAAGCTTTTCGGAGGGTGATGTAACTCTTTTAGGTCAGTGATCACATGTCTTACTCATTCTCGATTCCTTACCTTTTTTATAGCATTACGTTTCATGGTTTCTAAATAGTTTTTTATCACATGTCTATGAAATTAGTCGAGAGCTGTTATGGTTTCGGTTTGATTCTGATTCTACAAAAATCGTGAACCGAACCGTTATTTTAACGATTCTTCAAATTAAAACAAAAATTCTACTTGGTTTGACCGGTTTTGATTCAAATTACAATATTATTTTTGGAACTATCCTGCCAATGGTTTTTGTTTCGGTTCAATAGGAATCAAAATTAAACCGATCACTAACTGTTCGGTCAACTTCTATGCAGTTCAGTTTGGTTCCAATAAGTTCTAATCATAAACAAAACCAAACTTGACGGAATGAATGAGGGAGGTTAAAAATAAAAAATTAGAGGGGAATAGTGAACCCATTCAGTTTATTTGCAAGAGTGACTTCGAAGTTCGGATCCGGAAGCATGAATTTCATGTTACACTAAGTGAGAATACTGTTTTGTATAATATATTAAGGCTGAAAGCTAAAAACTAAAACCGCAAAACCCCCAAAATCACACCAGTCCGCATCGATTTTAAACCACACCGAACGATTTGGTTGTGAAGCAGTTTCATTGATTGCAAAGCTGTGTAGTTTGCGGTGCAGCTTTTGGCGGTGCAAAAATGGCAAAACAACTCTGCACCACCATTATTACAAATATAATTTATGTAGGTTATTGTATTGTTAACATATTTTGAGCCAAAAACATCATATCTTTCATCTAAATTAGTTGAGGGTGTTGTTACTAGCAAACTCAATTTGGTTTCTAGCAAACCATTACTATTAGCAAATCCTTATTTTTCAAAATGACTATTTAAAAACCATTTTGTTAATAGCAAATCAACATAAATTTTTAAAAAAAAAATTAAATTTTGTTTAAAACATTCATTCTTTCAAAATAACTCACCACATACAAAGACATTACAAATGTATTCATTCAACCACTTATGTTAGCATTTGAAATGAGTCAAAATGCCGTAAAATTTTGTTTAGTATGTCCAAAACTCAATTTTCAACAAAATATCATCATCTGCACCAAAATCTTTAAACAAAATATCGTTCGGTTTAGAAATATATTTGATTTCTAATTCCTATAAGGGTGTGATGTATATACTAGTTAACTGCATATAAGAATACAGACGTCTTTCTGAACTGCGTCATATACGTGCATTTTTATGAGAAATATTCAACATGAAAGTTGTAGATCTCCACGAGATCTATAACTTTCATGTTGAATACTTTTTGATTTGAAGCAATTTAGAATTTTGATTTGGCCTCTGAAAAAAGTCACGCCGAACATATGTGCAGGCACCCGGGATCGGCATGACTTTTTTGGGGGCCAAATCGGAGGCTTAAACTGCTTCAAATTAAAAAGTGTTTAACATAAAATTGTAGATCTCGTCGAGATCTACAACTTTCATATTGAACACATTTTTATTTGAAGCGGTTTAGACCTCTGATTTAGGCCCCAAATAAAATCACGCCGAAAATCTGTACGGGCGACTCGTTCCGTGCGTGTCTTTTTTCGAGCCTAAATTGGAGGCCTAAACGGCTTCAAATCAAAAAGTGATCAACATGAAAGTTGTAGATCTCATTGAGATCTACAACTTCCTTGTTGACCATTTTTTTAAATGAGAAATATTAGGGACTAAAAATTCAAAAATGCAAAAATTACAAAAAACAAGATTGGTTTGCTAGTAGTAATTTTTGGGAAGAGAAAAAAAATGCAAAAATTGACTGAATCTATTTTTGTCTAATTTGTTAGTAACAAAAGTGGGTTTGCTAATAACAACACCCTTAATTAAACATACTCCAAATTCAATGCTTCATGCTCCAAAACTGTATGAAACTTTTATGTTTTATTTTATTTGATCCCGACTTGTTTTATTCTTCTAGCTATGTTACTTTATTATTTTGTTCACATATTTTATTTGACATATTTGTCTGCTACCCGCCCCGACTTCACGCCTCTCCGTCCTAAAAGAACTTAGAACAGAGAAGGCGAGAAGCTCCTGAACCCTGATCTTCTTTATTGTAGTGGACTCACACCCCAATTAGAGTCTTTACTATCTTCATCGAGAGGAACTCACATTCCAGTCATCGTCCCTATTGTCTTCTTTAACTGGGCTTGGCATTCCAATCATCACCAATAAGTATAGGTTACCTTCATTCTTCGACAGCTTTGCCATCTCCTTTTTAGCTAGTGATTCCTTCCTCTCCGGCTGTTCCTACACAATGAATGTAATTAGATTTGTCTTTTATAATTACTATTAAATAATAATTATATACCCTCATTTTTAAAATAAAATATTTCAAAAAAATATATAAGTAAATAAAAATACATTATATAACTATGTAAAAATTAAAACTGTACCACAAAAATGGACTCCAAACTGCAACAATATCAAATCACACTGCACGATTTTGATGTGATACAATTTTATTCACTCCAAACCAACCCCATTTGGAGCATTTAATATATTAACATTTAACATAATTAACTTTTACAGTTAAACATCATTAATATATCAACTCTTATAATTAAACAAAATTAATATATATACATATATAATGAATCACATATAATAATAATAATTACCAACCTCTCCAAGGACGAGTACTGCCGCGCTAGGGGCACTATCACGATGCCTACTATTGTTGGCCCAAGAGGAACCCTCGTGCAAACACTTTATATATACAAGCATCTTTGTACAAGTTACACATGCTCAATATATATTTTATAGGTTTAAATATATTTAATATATTATACAAATTTATATTATATAAATATATTATATATATTAATACATATTAATAACATTAATAATTAAGATTGATAATATATTAATGATATTTATAGATAATATATCAATTTTATTATAATTATATTAATGTATACATAATGTTATTCATTTTCAAATCATAGAAATAAATAAAGAAAGATCACTGTTTCAAACACTACTGCAAATATAATTTTTCAAATAATTTTATTAATTTTTTCACCACAACAAAACAACAGATTTCTACACCATTGTTTCTCACCACTGCTTCTCTCAACACTGCAACCAGCCCAAACAGCCCTAATAACGGTGAGATTATTACATATGAACCGAAGCACACAGCTTGTAGACTTGTGATATTTTCAACAATCAAACAAGAAACACCTGCAACATACTACATGCCCTCATAAAGGTCTGAGGCCAAAACTGGGGACAACTGCTCCATAATTCGCCTGACCAAATACATGGCCCTTCTTTTGGCTGCACAATGCCCACAATTCACTAAACACATATTGTATATTAAGGCCCAGTAAAATTATATCAAAAGCTGGTCAAATGGCCAAACCATAAATTGAAGCATTGAAAATCCATAATCAGTCTTACCACAAGTGCATGGACCCTTTTTTAGGCAGACACAGCTCATTACACCTGAATATCTTCTGCCGAGAAGCCGTGGGAGTTTTGAGCAAGTTCAATGAAGCCCAGTAGCATCGCCAAAACTGAATTCAATCTGCACAATCCAAAGATAAAGAACAATCCTAGGATTAACTTAAAACATTTCACAAGCACAACCACAATCAAATCTATTTACTTTTGCTTGCTCGTGCGTCAACTTCATCCTTCTGTACTCTTGCTGAGCCCTGTACGAGCGGAACATGGCTTGAACACGAACAACTGATCTTTGAACCCTCTCTTCAGCTTGCTTTCTGCTCATTTTAAAGAAATCCTCCTCTGCTGAATCTGAAGCTGAGATTGAGCCTTGTAATAACAAGTTGTCTTTACAAACTTCAATCGACTCGACCTGCATTCCGCGTAAACCTTTCTTCTTCAACCGCCACCGAAGGATTGCTTTCTCAAGCACCCCAACCGACCAAAGAATCTTCCGGTATTGCCTCCTAACTAGGTGGCCGCGGAATACAGCCTGAAAAGACGATACTTAATATATATTTTTCAAGAAAAGACAATACTTAACAATTATAAATGATGTTTTCATAGTAAATCTAATTCCATTGTAATGAAGCAAGGTTCGCTCATCATCACATGCATTTAAATTACCTGGATCATGATTGCTTGCCGTCGCATGTTGAGGAAGTCCTTACGAGCACGCCAGGTGCGGAAATGGCTTTGTATTCTTGCAGCTGCTTTCATCAACCTTCGCCGGGCATGATTGCGATAGGCATGTTGAATTTTTAAAGCACCAATTATCTTGGATGCTTCCACCTCTGGTTTGGCCAGTTGGACTGCTTCTGTTTGTAGCTTTAAAGTGCGCTCCCGGAATGCTGCTTGTATCCGATCGGCCGCATCCGCAGCATTCCTATAAGCTGCTAATGACTCTTTCAAGCACACTTCCTCCTCAGTCATCATCATCTCTGCATACAAATCTTCCTCAGACCTCACTTGGTATTTTGAGGTACCCAAGTCAGGTTGTGATGATATATTGCCAGAAAGGGACATGGCCTCAAAATGTGCAGCCAAGCCCTTTTCAGCAAGGTATGCAGCCAGGCCATCATGACCACCCTCTGATGCCAGATCTGCGGGAGTCAATCCTCCAGGGTTTTCTGGACTAGGATCTGTAACGAAGCTTGGATTTGCCCCTGCAGATAGAAGTGCAGCCACCATCCTTTCTCTGAAACCGAAATTATAAAATCAATTACCACTTTATAACCTATTAATTTGATTTTGAGTCATGGATAGTGTTATATGGATTAAAATTTCTTCTTCAAGATAAAAGAAGCTGTACCTCCCTAGATATGCAGCCCAGTGTAACGCTGTCCAACCATAAGTATCACGGAAATCCAAGGAAAGGCCTGATAATGAAAATAGATTTACAGCCCATGTGTAATCCAAAATAGTGCACAAATGGATCACGCCTTGGCCTTTACTGTCACGGTTAGTTGCTTTACTTCCTTCAGCAATTTTCTCCATTAACCATTGTTGCAATTTGTTTTTAATAACCAACTCAAACAAATCTTCACATGCATAATAAGATGGAAACTCCCTCTTACAGCCTGATTTGGGCAACTTCTCCCAATCATTTTCAATAAAAGGTGAGGTAAGCTGCGCAAATCGTTTCGCCTCCTTTATTGCTTTAGGAAGCAGTTTGCTTGATACAGTGGAGATGTCGCCGCTTGTAGAGAAGAGTAGATGAGCCAGCCTTTTCTGTGTCATAATATCAGGCTTTGACTTATCCTCGTCATTAATTGAAGTAACTCCATCATTCAACTGCATGTTTGGGACTTGGCGATAATGAAATGTTATAACCTGGCTAATGGGTGTATGGCCATCGAAAGTTAAAAATAGACCAACATTTCCTGGGATTTGTGGCAATGCAGTACATCTATAAATTCCAGGTTGGACCATTTGCGTGACAACACATAAATCACCCAAGACACAATAGATGCTTGAAACTTCAAGATGCTTGTGTGATTCAATAAAATTTCCGATCACCACAACCTGCATTTGTATGTCAAAATTATGATTTACCAATTAATTTCTAAAATAAAACACTAAAACCAATTTATATAAGCATGTATTTATAAATGTAATAGCACCAAATGGTGCTTCCTTGAAACAGAAGAATGAGGGCCAGTAATTCCATGGCTATTAATCTATTAAAATACAGAAGGAAAGCCTCCTTTATTGTGCAACAATGGGGTTTCCCGTTGCACTTCCTCATTTATTCCTTTGTTACTCCTTTCACATTCGTGTGTTATGAAGGGATGGGACCGGCTACTACAAGACCATTAAAATATTAATTGAGTCAAAAATTTGGACTTGGTGGGTGATGCAGCACGACTCGACAAGTGACCGAGGGCAAACACACTAACCCTAGGTGTATGCGAGCAATCACGAATAACGTTGTGCGCCTAAGACCAACTCCGAAATGACATGCATGCATACTCGCAATCCATTAGAATGTATGTGTACCACAAGTACTGTTGCAAAGAACAATTCGATTTGAATTGAAAATAATTAGTTGATTAGAATAAAACGCAGCTTGTGCACCAACGATTACAAGATAGTTGAATTGGAAAATCAGATTTTAACCCACGACAATTGAGTTGCAAATAATTTAAGCGTGCACCGAATAAGTCTGCAAATCGCGTGGTTTCACAATAAATAAAGAATATGATCTCACATCCAACAAAACATAGTTCGAGCACACAATCTTAAGAAATAACAAACTCCAGACTAAAGACTTACACATGCAAGTGGCGGCGTGATTAGGGATGGCGAACCAATTGAGGCATGTCGATGGGTGACTCCACGAGTGAACTGCGGGGGTCGGACCGAGCTGAGTTGGAGGCTTGGGCAATGAGGAGGGCTGGGATAGGTTCTGCGGGAAGAGGAGAAGGTCGTAGGTGGCTGGACGGGATCTGAGAAGGGGGGGGGGAGGCAGAGGTGGGGTTGTAGTGGGATCGACGTGGGCTGTGAAGGGAAGGGGAGGCGGAGATGAGTTTGTAGAGGACTCGTCGGGGGTTGTGGAAGGAAGGGGAGGCGAAGACAGGTCTGTAGAGGGCTCGACGGGGCTGTGACAGGAAGGGGAGGCGGAGACGGGGCTATTGAGGGCTCGACGGGGGGCTGTGAAGGCCTGACGGGGTCAGAGAAGAGGTAGGGAGGCAGCGGCGTGGCTGTAGGATGCTCGGCGAGAGGTGGCGGAATGGTGCACGAGGGAGAAGCGTTGCTCGGAGTCCACCGAGGGAGACCGACAGTTGCAAGAAGCAAACCCACGATGCCCTAAACCGGGCCCTTGCATGCGTATAAATAAGAGAAAAACCCAAACATGACCTAGGGCACCCAAATCCGACGGCTCATATCGTCCGGGCCGATCGGGTGCCAAATATAACTCTAAATACATAAAATAATATATCGAAAAGACTCGGGACGACCATTCAGACACATCTGCGGACTCAGATTGCCCGAACGAGGAACGGATCACGACGATCTCCATCAACCTCCCCAGCTTAAAAGCACTCATCTCCGGTGAGTGAAGATGGGCATGCTCTCGACGTAGCCATGGGATAAGCCAAGCAAACTCCTTTGGGGAAATCCAAACAACATCGAGACATGGCAACAGCTCCAGTGGACAAGATATTGCAGTGTATCTCGCCTACCCATGACGGTGATGTCATATGCAACAATCAAAAGTAAGTCTCCGGTGGTAGTTGGTGGCTCTGAATAAGATGTCTCTCCGTCTGAATAAGATGTATCTCTGTCTAAAAGCAGAAGTGGTGGAACTGGCGCAGCCGTTAGTGGTGTAGAGTGGTCTTCAGGGTGAGACTCCATAGGGTGAGAATGGGAGGGGTCAGGATGAGGCTGGGCCAGGTGGCAGGCCATAACAGAAGTTGTGGCTCACACATGGGAGGGGGAAGAAGGTCCACGTGCACACGCTCGTCATAGTAAAGCGTCGAGTTCCCAACACTGAATACTCGGTCCATCCCCACACTTTGGAGGATGCTAAGCTCAAATGCATTTATACAGATCCATCGCATGAATGTAAAAGGACTCACTCGGCGAACGCTTACGTTTCTTGTCGTTCCGTGTTCCTCACTCAAGTCGTATGTGAATCATTACCTGCTCTCCAATTTCAAAAATATGATCATTCATGTGCTGAGCTACTCAAATCTTACAATAATAATTATTTATTGCAATTCTATATCGAACAAATGCAAGTAATTCAAGTAAATGATGCATGAGAAACATTACATGCAATGAACATGAATCAGGAAGCGTAAAATTGTCAAGCACAACATATGAATGAACATGCAAGCTCCATGTGGCAAAGGTTCTTGGAAATTGGTGGTTTATCGGGAGGTTCGTCGGGAGGAGTGTAATAAAACTCAGTGTGTGCGATGGGTGTCAGAATGACCGAGTGGGACACCAACACTCCAATATGAACTCTTAAGGTTCCTAATCTCTCTCGAGGAACGTGACGCATCAGGCGCCTCACTAAGAGGTACGTATGAATATTCGTCGTGAAGGCAGCGATCACCTAGATGAGTAACAAAAACATCAATAATAGGATGTGAAACTCGAGCGGGGCGAGTGCTGCTAATGAGAAAGAACTCATCTGGCGGGCCAGCAGACGGTATGTCTAAGAACTCATCACGAGTGGGGTGGGTCATACCCTCAGTTCTCAGTATGTCAGGAGGGTGCTCAAGTATGCCTAGGAAGTGCCCTACATACTCATTGCTACACTCAAGACCCACTCTCGAACGCAAAATAAGGGATGAGAATTGGAGAGATGTCCATAAGCTAGTGCTCGCTGATGACTCGCACATCGGGATGTCAACCTCACTGGGAATTGGCGGTTCAACAAGAGGCTTGTTGCGGGGATCACTAAAGCACGAGTCGACCTACCCTCCACCCTGGAGTCCCACCAGGGGGCCCACCTGGAGTCAGCACTGAGCGGATTTATCAGGCCCGCGGGCCGTACACTACAACCCATCCTTGGCCCCACCATATGGCCTATGTGTTGTTGAGGTCGGGGCTCGATCCCCCGACCTCCTTGATAAAGAGCTCTCAGGTATTTCCCTTCATCTTCGGCAGAACTTCAATGTAAAAAGGACAATTCCTCCACCAATGACCAGTCATGCCACAGTGGTGGCATTTCCCTTCCTTTGTCATGTCCTTTTTCTTCAGTGCTGAAGACTTGGTGTCAAGAGATGACTTAGGTCCAATCTTAGTCTTCTTGAATTCCTTGGCATTGCCCTTGCCTCTATGCACCATCAATATGGGGATAGCAAGCTTGACCTTCTTCATATTGATCTCGACAGTTCTTAACATGCCTAGGAGCTCAGACATTGTCTTGTCTATCTCATTCATGTTGTAGTTCAAGACAAACTGCCCATAACTGTCTGACAACAATGACAGGATCAGATCAGTAGACAACTCTTGGCCCAAGGAAAAACCTAGTCTTTTAAGGTTCTCTATATACCCAATCATCTTAAGTACATGAGTCCCTACTAGGTCTTGAGCTCCCATTTTGCACTGAAACATCGCCTTAGTGACGTCAAATCTTTCCTATCGAGCTTGCCCTTGAAACATTTTTTTAAGGTGCTTGTCAATCTCTTTACAACCCACGTTCTCATGTTGCTTTTGAAACTCAGGGTTCATGGTGACAAACATGAGACATTCGACATCCAAGGAGTCGTCACTATACTTCTTATAAACATCTTTATCTGCCCGAGTTCTGAAAGACATGGTTCATCATATCCATGAAAGCAGGAGGGTTTGTCAATCCAAAGGACATAACCAAGAATTCAAAATGTTCATACCGAGTTCTGAAAGCAGTTCGGGGAATGTCGGATTCCTTGATCTTCAACTGATGGTAACCCGATCTGAGATCTATCTTGGAAAAGACGGTACTACCTTTAAGCTGATCAAATAGATCATCCATGCGCGGAAGAGGATACTTATTTTTTATTGTAATCTTATTCAGATCCCGATAATCAATTCACAATCTCATGAAACCATCTTTCTTTTTCACGAAGAGGACGGGGGCTCCCCAAGGTGAAGAGCTGGGACGAATATACCCACGCTCAAGAAACTCATCCAATTGTGATCTAAGCTCCTCCAGTTTGCGCGGTGTCATACGGTATGGAGCTTTAGATATGGGGCGTGTTCCAGACTTTACATCAATAGAGAACTCTACATCTCGATCAGGGGGCATCCCAGACAATTCGGCGGGGAACACATCGGGAACACATCAGGAAACTCAAAAATAATCGGGATAGACTCGAGTAGAGGAGTGGCAGCACCCGAAAGCGAAACAAATACAAAACAAGCAGAACATCCTTGACTGTGAAGACGAGTGGCGCGCACAGCAATAATTACCTTCAGGTGGTTGCGGGTCTGGACGTGGACACTGTAGTCTTTGTCATCAATACTGAGATTGACCATCTTTGCCACACAATCCAGCTTTTCTTTGTACGCTACCAACCAATTCATGCCCAAGATTACGTCAAACTCCGTCATATCCAGAACTATAAGATCGGCCAAGACTTGCAGCTCGCCAAGCAAGATTGGACAATTGAGAATGCCTCTAGTTGAAAAGTGTGGATGGCTTGACACAGTAATCTCAAAAGGAACCTCAAGTGGCGAAGTAGACCAACTATGAAGGTCCACAATATGACGTGCAATAAATGAGTGAGATGCACCAGAATCAAAGATAATCTGCATCCACTTATTCTTGACCCTAAATCTTCCTAAATAAGGAAATAATAGACGCATTTCAAAATCACCTGATACTAAGGCAGATGAAATAAGATGCAAGAGATTAAAAACAACGTATACATAACAGAGATGGCGTCGGTAGATGTGAGCGCCTTGCCCTGAGAGATGATGTTCAGTACAACTTTGCTCCTCTCTTGAGATCCAGAACCAGCTTGCAACGGTTGAGCGGGAATTGGGCCTTCCTTCACAGGACAGTCTTGAACATGGTGCCCAATTTACCCACATCTGAAGCAGGCATTCTGCATACGGCGGCAGTCCTTCACCAGATGACCCTCCCTCTTGCAGAAAGCACATACGGAGGAGGCAGAGGCAAGCATCATCTGAGGTTGTTGTGCAGGAACAACTGTCTTCTGCTTCTTCAGGAGGGAACGATAGACTTGGGCGACATGACCCACCTTGTGGCAGAAGGCACACACCTCCTTAGACTTGTGGTTTTGCTCCTGAGATGGAGCGCTCTTGCGCTTGTGGTCAGATACGGCAGCATTGCTTGTACCATGCTGGATCTTCTTAGCAGAACAATGCAGCTCAATAGCTTCCACCTGCAAGGCGGCTCCGACCGTCTCAGCGTAGGTGGTGGAGCCATGAGCTACCACATGCTGGCGTAAATCATGTCGAAGTCCTTTCACAAAACGGCTGATCTTTTTAGACTCGTCTGACACGAACTCTGCGGCAAGGAGAGATAGACGTGAGAACTATTTCTCATACTGGGTCACTGTCCTGTCGGGCTGCTGAGGTGACCGAACTTCTCAGCTAGCTTGTCCCGCTCCACAGAAGAGAGGAACTTCTCCATCAGAGCGTCCTTGAACTGTCCCCAGGTCAAGATGACATAATTGGGGAGACTGCGGCGCTAAAGCCACAAGGTGTACGCGTCCTCGGTCAACTGGTAGGTCGCAAGAAGAATTTTTGAGCTTCAGGAATTCCAGCATACTCGAATTGTTTCTCCATCTGAGAGAGCCACTCAGAAATGACGAAGTAGTTTCGATCACCATTGTAGGATGGAGGATTCAGCCTCTTGAATGCCAGAGTATTTGTCATCGCTACAGGAAGAGCAGTCAGACTTAACACGAGCGGGGCCACCAGGGTGACAGCAGATAAACCAGTTCCAGAACCAGTTGCAGGAGGGGTGGCTCCAAGAGCGGTGGAGATAGGAACTCCCGCTGTCCCTGCGCTGTAAGCTCCAAGAGCTGGAGCAGGAGTCTGGCGATCCTCTCCTAGGCAAGTGAGACGATCCAGAATCTTCCTCAACAGCTGGGCAATAGCGTCTTCAGAAGCGCCTCCCGCAGAAGAGGAAGCCTGCTTGCGCTGCAATCTCTTAGGAGTCATCTAAAAAGAGACACAAAAGAATTAAGTAAAAGAAACAGTCGAGCTACACATAAAGGGTTTATTTAGAGGTTCTAACATTCTAATACTGTTGGATACGTAAATCATGCAATAATTACAGCATTTTCATTGGACAACTCTAGGTAATGACCATGCAAATGCGATAACAAAATCGCGTGCAATAGAAAATGATTTGTAAAATTCATGCGTGTACAATCGTCATCTCTCGTTCTTAGCTTAACACTTGTGCAATGATTTATGATATGCATGCAATTGTGCCTAAAATGCATTCCTAAGAATGTTCATGAATTGATACACATAATATGTTAAGTGCTCATATCGCTTAACATGTCATGCATATTATGATACTAATGTCATCGCACTTGAAAATACTAAACTGCCCATATCCATTTAATATTCGCAAGCAGTGTATATCCTAGTGAAAATTCATATGCACCTAAATGTTAAGGTTGTTCATACTCCTTTAACATTCGTGTGCATACTACTCATGCTTATGAGTGTAGTGTGAGTGTTTCAGCCTCGAACAACAGACAACGACAAAGTGAGTGAGGAAATGATGCATGCATATATATTTACATGATAGGTTTCAAAATGTGGAAAATATAAAATATTTTATCTTTCGATGTTTAACCTGTCTCTGATACCAACTGTCACGATCCGTCTAAAAATAAAGATCAGAGTGCGCTACTGGCGGGTCGTGATGTCACGGGCATGGGCGGAAGAAGTTTCATGTCTGTTAGGCGGAATTAGATTTAATGTTATTAGTTTTTAAAAAATAGATAAACTGAGAAAAACAAAATACTATTTTATAATTACGCAAAAACTTTAATAATTAGTAGAGAAAAGGTAAAAATTGATGTACATGCACTTTAATAAAATCTCCTGTCACACAATTGTTGAAACAAAATATTAATGCAATAAATCATAGAGGTGCACATGCCATTACTATTGAATACTAACATAAGAATACAGCCTAACAGTTGTCCAAGACACAAGAGAAAATGACTGAAATAACTGGTACATAATGATGAAATCTGACAGTACAAGAACAAAATACATAGAACCTGACTACGCAATAGCCAAAATAGACCTCCAGGAACTCGGTGCTGAACAGCTCAAGAAGCAGGCGGCGCAGTCACGGAACCTAAGACAAAATCTAAACAAGAAGGAAAATGTCTCAGAACACAAGTTTAAACAATAAACAAGTTATAAAATTGATGTACGAACAGAGGTAAACAGGGAATATTAAAGTACCACTTTATCTTGTAGCAAGTGAGTAAACATGCAAGTAATTGGGTCAACAAAAATATCTAAAATTTATTAGCCTACTTCGAAGTTTTAGCATAATTGTTCTGGCAACGACAAAATCTGTAATCGAAAAAATGCATAGGGGTTTATAATGAGTGCACATGGTTCACACTCAAGTTCAAGTGTAAGGCTTATTAGAAAAGAAAAGGTATTTCCTGCTTATCGTGACCATGCAAACAAGGTGATGCATCATCTAAGTCATACCTTCCATGATTTGCTTATGACACTCGGGACCTAAGTATTCCATAATTTCCTTTAGAGATTTGTATGCATAATATGACATGCTAAGAAGTAGTGATTTTTGCGTTGTCAGATGCCGGAAATAAATTTTAGATACATAAATAAGGAATTTAAACCCTTAGTTTGCAAGCGAGAGGGAATTCACCACTTATCTTAAGGTGAAACCGAACTACCGATGACAGCTAAGAGCCGCAAGCAATGACAAAGGTCCCATTAAACCTGCTCAGGAAAAATCACAGAAAATATTTGATAATTGACAAGGCAGAAGACCACACGCTAGCCCCGGAAGTTAATTTTACAAAACTAATTCAAGAGCGGTTCAACAAATTACCTCTCTCAAGAGTGGGGAGAGGAGTTACCACGAAGGATTGGAGAGTTGACAGCATTTGGGTGACAAAAACCCTAAATCGGAGAGGGTTTTGGAGAGATCCCATCAATGATCCGATGAGAGACGTCAGAAATCAAAACCACAGCGGAGTTAGACAAGTACAGGAGGGCAAAATGCTTAGATCAACGTAAATATGTTGATTGGAGCGCGAAAACATCACATTAATGCGATAAAATTCTGAATAGAGGGGAGGAGAGAAATTTCTTACCGAAGAAACCCAAATCCGGGCTCAAAAATCCAAGGAGGGAAGAATCGAGCAAACCCTAGGCGACCCTCTTCCGATCCATTGGCCAAATCGACGAGGAAGAGGAGGTGGAGGGCCTGCCAACACTTGGAGGAGGAAGAAACTATTACCGGCCCCCAAAAATGGAGGAAAGGAGGAAACTGGCCCTAGGGTTGCTGCTTCTTTAACCTTCGGCCAGAGGGAGTGAAGAGGAGCACGAGGAGGCGGGAAAACAAGCAGAGGCAGCGGCTAGAGGAGGAGACATCAGAGGGGTCGGCGGGGCGCGCAGGTTGTGAGTGCAGCGGGGGAAGTCGGGATCGGGAGACGGCGGAACGGGAGCAGGCGCACAATGCGGGAAAGGCCTTGAACTGGGGGGGGGGGAGATGTCGGGGCTATGGCTTTGGTTATAACGAGGAAAATAGACCCTATGTCTAATAATAACAATAATATTATTATTATGGTAACTTAAGTTACAAACTCCAACGAACTGAGTGAAGCCTTTAGGAACCAATCTAGCTTTATATCTATCAAGAGTTCCATCTTGAAGGAATTTAGTATATATCCATTTACATCCAACTGGGTGACGCCCATGTGGGATATGGACAATTTCCCAAGTCTTTTGAAGTTGGAGAGCAAGCTAGCTTTTGAAAAACGGTAAGGAATAGAAATAAAAGAAACAGATGTAAGATATACTTTCAAAGAGTGAGAGATAGAGTAATACCCAACATACTTATCAATATGATATCTAGTACAACCACTATGAATTTGAAGAGAAGATGTTGTCTCCTAAGTGATGTTGGTGCTTGGATCTGGAGGAGAGGCGGTGGATGGTGGAGCATGAGTATGACATTCTTGTCTAATATTTCTGTTTTGTCTTCTCTGGTAGACTTGAAGATCCTTCCTTCTTCTGTACACACGTAAATCATTGGTGGGAGCTTCCTTTCTAACTTGAATATCCACACTAGCCGGAGTAAGCACATCAAGTACAACAGGTAGGGGTGGCATTGTATCACTCTCATCTTTGAACTTCTCCTGATATGTAACAGTTTTGTCCTCATCGAAGTAATAAGAAGTGTATTCAAAAAAGGTAACATCTTTTGATATAAACCTTCTCCGGAGAGCTGGAGAATAACACTTATACCCTTTTTGGTTAACTACATATCCCACAAAGATACAATTATTACTTGCGGGCCTAATTTATCCTTATGAGGCCTCACAATATGAACAAATACAACACATCCAAATATCTTAGAAGGGAGATTGAATAGTGATATATTTGGACAAAGAAGATTTAGAGGGTACTACCACTCCAAAGTATCAATGACCATCTGATTAATTAGGTAGACGGATGTGAGTACACCTTCATCCCACAGTCCTTTAGGGATGTTCATCTCTTGCAACAGACAACGAATAGTCTCAATGATATGGCAGTTCATCCTTTCGGCTACCCCATTCTGCCGAGGGGTCCCAGGGCAGGAAGTTTGGAAAACAATGTCATGGTCTCCCAAGAACCTTTGAATATCACTACATGTATATTCACCTCCATTATAACTCCTTTAATTTCAACTTCAAACTGAGTCTGCACATCATGATAAAATAGTTGAAATATTTTAGAAACCTCATTTTTTCTTTTCATAAGATATATCCAAGTAAAGCGTGAGTAATCATAAATAAAAGAAACAAAATCCATTCACAAAGCAAATAGGAAATGTTCAGACATCGGAATGTATCAAATCAAAACACTTCAAACTTCGACTTCAGCTAGGAGCATAGTTAGTCCTACAGTGCTTAGCAAATTCACAAGACTGACAACTAAAAGTAGATTTTGCAACATCAAGAAACTACGGAAAGATAGCCTTTTAAAGTCTTCAAGCTAGCATGCACAAATATCTTATGCCACAACATCAACTAATCAGGATTGGTAGACTTCTGTGCACCAAAATCATGACCGATGTCCATGACATACACACCACTAGACTCATGTCCACCACCAATCATCTTCCCACTCACCAGATCCTGGAAAACACAATGAGAAGAGAAAAAGTGATAGAACAGTAAAGTTGTTTAGTTAAACTGCTCACAGACAACAGATTTGTGGAGAATGAGTGAACAACCACAGATTTGAGAGAAACAAAGGGAGAAAGATGAATAATCCCTTTACCAGTCACTAATGTCGAGGACCCATCAGCGAGTCTCACACTGCCAGATGCAGGAGAAATAGAAGAAACACCCATATAGTATCCTGTCATATGGTCGGATGTTCCCGAGTCAATGATCCAAGGAGAGGATGGTCCTTTAGAGAACACAAAGGTAGTGCGAGCATGAGAAGTCGTACCAGCCAAGTCTATAGCAGGAGGTCTTCCAGTAGCACTGGCTTTCAGGGCCTTGAGTTCTCTAGTCAAACTCTTGTTTTCCGCCAGAAGATATCCAGTGTTCTCTAATTTGCCATACATAGTAGTTTGGGATCTCAAATATTTCCCATCAGAATCACGAATACAACCTGAAGGAACCAAGTGAGGATGAAGATCCCAACATTTCTCTTTCCCATGTCCTTTCTTCCCATAGTGAGGACATTTTATTTTACTCTTATCTTCTTGTCTCATATTTCTTGAATGCTACTTCTTCTATTCAGCAACGAAGACAGATTTATCATGACCAATATGAATATCTGTATAAAGAGAATTTATACGACTTGCCTCCCCTCGAATATAGTGGGCCACTGTCTCCAGATCAGGCACAAAATCTCTTCCCAACATATAAGCTCTCTGAAATTCAAGTTCAGGAGAAAGACCAGAAAGCATTTCAAACACCCTCCGTTGCATAAGTTCAGTCTTGTAGTCTTCAATAGTTTGGACAGTCGAGTATTGATCAATTTCTGCCCACTTATGGGTCAGTTTGCTATAATATTCCTCGAAATCACTCATTCTTGTCATGTGGATTTGTTCAGTCTGGAGTTGATATATCCTTGCCAAGTCCTTCCTTTTTGAATAATTTCGTTCGATTAGCTCCCACATTTCTTTCGCAGTTTGACATAATAGAAAGTGACTCGCAATCTTGGGTTCCACAGAGTTGAAAAGCCAATTAATCACAGTAAGATTCTCACTTTCTCAATCCTTATATAGAGGATCAATCTTGCTTGGGGACGGCTTGGATCCGGTGATAAACCCAAGTCTTCCACGGCTCCCAATGAATATCCGCATAGGCTGAGCCCATAGAAGGTAGTTTCTCCCATTGAGCTTGTTGTGAGTAACATATTGATTGAAGTCCATGTTAGAACTTACTCGACTATAGTGTTTAGGTTGATCAACGACCCCTTCAGAGGCATTAACACTCTTCAATTTGTCCTCCATAAGAACACACAGGAAGAGGAACCACACACCAACAACTAGTGGAGGCTCTACAGGTAAGGGCAGTAGGGAGCCCGATCAACTGGGCAGGCAATTTATGCAGACGGGAGAACAGAAGAAGCAACAACAACAACAACAGAGCAAACAACAGAAGGAAGCAACGGGTGACTGTTGTTTAGCCTTGCAGGGCGGTAGGAAACACACAACAACCGAAGGAAATCAGTGCAAGTACAGGGGAAAAAATAGGAGAAATCAGCGTAGGAGATCGTCGATCTAGAGACGGAAGAACCCACGCATGAAATTGCGTAGGGAATGATGCAACGGAACCACGCAAGAAATATCGCATGGAACTCCGGATTGGGTGCAGGGAACGACGACGGGAGCCTAGTACAGGAAGTTGAACCATCAGGCCAACGACGGTGGAGGAATCAACCCCTCTGATACCATGTCGAGAAAGAAACGGCTTGCATACCTTTAGGGTCATTTCCTCTCTTTCGTTCCATCCAGGGCTAACCAAATTTAAGCCTATTAGCCACTCTTTAGGATATGGTCACCACCCGGTGAGTTTAAGTTAGCTTGCATCTTAACATTTTGTATATCTCATTTGTTCTTATACAAATGTACGCAAATACTTTCTCTTCATTGGTTTGGTATCCTCTTTGTCTTCAGTATCTTATTGAAGAAACATGCAAGCCGTCACATTCCTTCCTTTCCTACGTATTTCCATACTTAGATGGATATAAAACTATAACTTGAAAAAAAAACTCAATACACATCCAACAACATTTAATGAATAATTTAAAGATGAAGATTAAAAAATCCCACAAACCCTAACTAATTGTCACAAGTCTAAACTATTTCATTTTTTTGTTTTAAAATATAAAACCGAAAGAGAAAATGGGTGATGATGGGTAACGTGGATCGCAACTAGATCAACAATTATCGAAACTTGCACGGGTCAAAGTACGCAAAAGGCAAAGTTAATATTGTTGTATGGATGATCCAAGCATGTGGTAGCATTCAAAGCCACGACGAGATATTTCAACATATTTTTATTAATTTATTGTATTGTATTTCATCTAAATTTCATGGTTTATGTTAAAGAAGACCTAGACCGCTCATAGTGAGTTCTAAGTCTATGAATATGAGTATAGAGATTGGTTTTCGAAGATCAGAAGATTTTAGAAAGAAATTGTGGGCTCGCACGGTCATTTCACAGTGCCGATTCTGTGGATCTTTGGTATTGAAGTAGAGGTAATTATCTTCCAACCACCAATAACAACCTTCACACCCCAAACCACCCAAAAACAACTCGTAACCGCTGAAATTGTTTCCTGCAATATCTACCCATTTGTCAAGCACCCGTTTCATATAACCACCACGCAACTACCCGAAACATCCATTGAATGCCTTCCCACTTTCATTTCAGCCAATAACTGCCACTACTTCAGCAATAATTGCAGATCCAAGGCAGTTATCACACAATTCCGGCACTAGCCAGCCAACCAACCACTTTCCAAAATGTTTACCGCCATTCCCCTTAACCAAACGTGACATCCAACACCTCCCAAAGCCTGCCCTCTTCCTTAAATTCATTTCCAGGCCTAATTCCCTGTTCTAGCCTCTACATCCACTGTTCAGTCCCCTTTCCTGCTATTTTCTTCCAAGCTGTACACAGAAATCCAAGAGCAGGAAGCCCATGCCAACTTGTATTGCCAATCAGCAGCCCACTCAATAACCGTCCGATAACTGCCCCAACCAATGCCTGCCTTCCACGGGTTTCAGTTCCGGCGCTCAAATAACCCCACTGAAACCCCCAACTTCACAACTAACTGCACATCTCCCACTGATGGCCGCAATTACAGCAGGCCCCTTCATGAAAATCATAAATCAATGCAGGAATTCAGCGAATTGCGCTGTCCACACCCAGATCCAACAACCAATCATCCTCGCCGACTCCTATTACTTGTGTAAGTTGTAATTGGAAGTCAATACTACTCTTTCTTGCTTATTTGGTGAATAACATATTGTTTGAAATATTCTTTTCTACAAATTTGTCAATTAATAGTTCAACTTGCAAGACTTATTAGCTTACCATTTAATTGAAGACCTACTGGATTTAATTCAGCTAGCAATTTTCAATTATCTAATACTCCAAAATCAATTGTTGTTGTTTACATATTTCTATATTAACTTCTCAATTTATTGCTATATAATTGTTTGACAATTGCATGTGCACCGCATCATTTTAAATCCCTTGAGACATTACAATTACACTACTACAACAACACTCACACCTTTATCCCACTATAGTGGGGACTGGGGACACTACAATTACACTAATTCATTAAATTTTTCTTTAAAGAACAATTGCACGTTCAATCTACTTGCGTCGTGCGCCAGTCGGACTTATAAAATTCAAACTGATGATATAATTGACATATGTAAATAACATACGAATTACTGCATAGATGGTAAATGGAAAAAAAAAATCATCAGAACCTTAGTTTCTTCAGTAGAGTATCCCCATTCAGGAGAGACGTCATTAATAATGAAGATTTGTTGATCCAAAGAAGACGGATCCATTACCACAGATGTGTTTGATCTAATAATACTATTTGAAATCTGGGGAAAATCCAAAGTACTGAACAAGTCATCTTTCAACTTATCCCACTCCAAAGACCTAATTTTAGGCTCTTCACCAGCAATGAATGGTTTCGATTTAAGGCTGCAGGCATTTGGCAGAATAGAAGATACCACTTGATCACCAGGAGTCCCAAGATATTCAGTTTTTTCCTTCTTCATGCCATGAAGATCATAAAAGCAAATTAATTATATGAAAGAAGGAATGTAACCACGCTGTCTCATAAAATAAAATAAACAGAATGTAGCAGCTCAATACTAAATCGCCCATGGGATGCATATATAAAAATTTGCTGGTTCAATATCCTAACATCACGAGTATTCTAAACTACATAAACAGGGAATAACAGCTTTACATCTGCACAATCCCAATAGAAGGAAGAAGTACACAAAAAATGAGAAATAAGATTCAATAACAGAAAGCTGGAGTTTTTGAGTGAGAGAATAAAGTGTAATAAGCAAAGATACAACTAATTCTGAAACACGGAAGCTAAAACTCTACTAATGACTCTAAAAAGTTGAAAATAACCAACATAAAGGGCGAAACGGCCCGCAGACCACCACAAATTTTCAATAAATACAATAAGCTATGTTTTAACAGTGAGCAGTACAATAACACAATGAGTTTTGCAATGGCAATTAGACACTGACAATTTTAATTTCATCATTCAGGATTTTAATTTAATATTTTACTTTTATATGAAATTGTGTTATGTTTTACTAAAACAGAAAATTAGGTATTACATAGGGAAGCATTGATTATTCAAGTAGGCAATACATAATATAAAGGAGAACTAGAGCAAATTAAATGGCAACCCGTGCATAGGAAGAATTGTAACGTCCCGGACTACTGTGGGTGCGCTACAAATTTGCAGACCAGTGACATCAACCCATCTCGACGGATCAATTGACCGTAACAGCTAATTCCAATGACGGGTTGTTGAGGCTGGAGCTTGAACCCCAAACCTCTTACACAAGGGAGCTCTAAACTGGTTCACATCACCAACTTAGAGCTCCCTTATCTAGGAGGTCTGGGGATCAGGCCCCAGCCACAATAACCCGTCATTGGAATTAGTGGTTGTGGCCAATCAGATCCGTGGAGATAGGTTGGGGTCACTGGTCTGCAAACCTGTAGCGCACCTGTACAAACCCTTATTCGCCAAGTGGACCCAACAAGGCAGAGCGAAGTGAGGCCCTCGAGATAGGCCATGGGATCACAAGCCCTAAGCGAGCCGGGGTAGCCGGACCGCATCCGCCAAGCAGGCGGGCGAGCCGGGGCAGCCGGCCCGCATCAACTCGGCAGGCGGGCGAGCCAGGGGGCCGGCCCGAATCAGCTTGGCAGGCGGGCGAGCCGGGGCGGCCGGACTGCATCCTCCAGGAAGGTGGGCTAGCCGCGGGAACCCGGCTCACACTCGCCTAAAATGCAGGCGAGTCGCGGGAGCAGGGCCGCACCCGTCCAGGGGACTGGCGAGCTGCCTCGAGCTCGCCCCCGTATGTGGGGTGCTAATAGCGTGTATTTAATGTGATTTGGTCTGCCAGTAGCCTCTCCAAACAGCGGAGTTTCGTTGTTGGCAGATCCACCTTGGGCTGCGTATAGTAAAACAAAAAGGCGGAGTTGCACTATTAGCATGCCAGACTCAGAAATCTATAAATAGACTCACAGGGGTACCTCAAAGGGCAAGCTTCTCATTTCTGGTCTTGTAGCGCTTTCTAAGGTGTCGTTAGCTCAGCATTGGCTAAGGATAAAAAGCGCTCTAAGATCTTCCGGGTGTGTGGTGGGACCTCCGTGCTGCAACCGTGGGTCATTCTCAAATCCTAAGTTTCCGGTCGAGTGAGCTCATCAGGAGAAGTGTGCGGTCACCCCTTCTTAGGGTCCGAACTCCACAGAAACTGGTTTTCGGTTTTAACATTTTGGTGCGGTGAGCGTGGAACGTGACCTGCACAGAAAATCCTTACTGAGTTCAATGACTGGAGGCGAAGGACAAGGAGCTGATCCGGCTGACTCGCCGCCTCCCGCTCCCCTGGCCACCCTCGGAATGTTCGAGGACTTCAAGAAGGAAGTCAGGGATCTAGCACTCTTCGCACTCATGACTCGCGACGAGTGCTCGACTCCCTCTATCCCAGTAATCGTTGCCCCGTCATGGGCGAGAACGCCCCCGTCAAGTGACCTGGAAAGGAGGTCGAGGGGGAAGGCAGCGAGCGAGACCTCTCAGGGCGAACGTTGTTCCCCGGTTCGGCAAGTGCGGGTAGGGTCGGCGAGGTGGAGGCGCGAGACCGTCCTGCAGGGGAAGGGAGTCATTTTAGCGAGCTAGTCACATCTGCCCCAGTTCCAGAGGGGTTCCGTAAGCCAGAGATGTCCTACTACACTGGTAGGGATGATCCGGTCTAGCACATCCAGTGGTTCGAGGATGTGGTCTCAATCCGGCAGATGTCGGAAGCCTTCAAGTGTCGGCACTTCGTCATAACCTTCAAGGAGAAGACAAGGGATTGGTTCCATCAGCTTCCCGCCAGCTCCATATACTGCTTTGAGGACTTGCGTCGGGGGTTCCTGCTGAGGTTTTCAACTTCAAAGAAGAGGAAGGAGTCGGAGTCCCTGTTTCTCATCAAGCAGGGCGTGGAGGAGACGCTGGGGAGTTACGTCGACAGGTTCCAGGAAAAGGTTCTCCAAGTTCAGAAGATGCTTGGGCATACCCTCATGATAGCCTTCACTCTGGGGCTACAGCAGGGGTTCTTCAGAATGGAGTTAAAGCGGGTGCCTCCACTGTCCTTCGAAGAGTTGATGGAGAGGGCGACAAAGGAGATCGAGGGAGAAGCATCGAATCCGGCGTTTGCCAGGAGATTAGCCAAGTTAGCAAAGGAGGAGAGAGAGCCAGGAGGAGGTAGGAATCAGGAGGTGAGGAGGGGAGAGCCCAGGAAGCGGGAGCAGCAACAACAGTCGAGATGGGGTCGTTAGGAACCGAATAACCAGCTGGGTTGGAGGAAGCAGGAGTGGCACGACAGGGACCAAGGAAGAGGTTTCCACGGAGTGGGAAACTATCAAGGGGGGAAAGGCCGGTTCAACCCCCCTGGGCTGGAGGCAAGGCCAGAGACCCCCTCTCCCCGAGCAGCACCAGGCTATGGTGATAGCTCTGGGGAGGACAAGGAGAGGTGTTCAGAGGAGAAGGCCGGAAGGCAGGGCGGAGCTGCCCTACTGCGATTTCCACCAGGAGGAAGGCAACGCGACGGCCACCTGCCCAGAGTTTTTGGAGATGAGGGGAGCGATAGAGCAGGCCCCGCAGCAGCAGCGACCCCGTCAGGAGGTGCGGATAAAAGAAGTTCTGCCAAAAGCGGAGGACGAGGACAGGTGTGAGGATCGAGGCGACGTAGGAGGCCGAGGAGGGATCAGAGTGATCCAGGGTGGGGAGTCGAGGCCGCCCGCAAGGCGAGTCTCCACACCATGTACCGTCGGAGCGTTGCCTCGACGTCCCAAGCCCCGCCCCCAGATGAGAAGATCACCTTCTCCCGAAAGGACATGCCAGATCATGAGGACCCATTCTGCGATGCGCTAGTAATTCAAGCCGCCATCGAAAATTTCATTGTCTCCCGGATCCTCATCGAGAATGGAAGTTCCGTTAACGTCGTTTTCAAGAATACGTTTGACGCGATGAAGGTGGAGGTCAAGAGAGTACTGGCCTCGGATGGACCTTTGTTCGGGTTCTCCGGAGAGAGAAAAAGGTGGAAGGAGGAGTGGGGCTCCATATCACCTTGGGGGGTTAGTCCAGGAACTGCAGGTTCGCCATCGTGGACACTCCTAGCAGCTATAATGCGATATTCGGGCGGTCCCTCATCAGCGCCTTCCACAGCGTACCCTCGTCCTTCCACCAATGCCTCAAGTTCAACGCCGAAGGAGTCCAGGTCAGGGTTTGGGGAGACCCCAAGGTGGCGAGGCAATGTTACGTCACCGCGGTCAACACCATCTCGTGGCAAGAGGGAGCTAAGGAGATGGAAAGAAGAATGGAGGAGTTGTCCAGGCAGGAGGCCGTGGGAGGAGAAGAGGAGATGGAGGTGGAGGAGGTGGAGATCCACGCCCATGTGGGGTGAACAAAGGAAGTTTCAGAGGAGCAGGCCAAGGTAATGACAGTTGAGGAAGTCGAGGAGGAGGAAGCCCTCGCCATAGGCGAGAGGGTAGCAGGCGAGTGGGAAGAACAGTCCCGACTGGAAGTGGTGGGAGAAGTGGTGGAGTTGGAAGTCCTCACCCAGGGGGGAAGGGTCGAGAAGGTGCGAGTTAGTGGAGGGTTGAGCCCGTAGGATCAGGAGAAGATGTTGGAGTGCATCCAGAAAAACGTGGATATCTTTGCATGGAGCGCAACGGACATGCCGGAGATTGATCCGGATGTGGCTTGCCACCGCCTAAACCTTGATCTCGGTGCTCGCCCCATCCGGCAGAAGAAGAGGTCCATCGCCGACAAGTTGGCCGAGCCCATCCGGGAAGAGGTGGGTAAGCATCTCAAGACGGGGTTTGTATCAGAGATCCAGTACCCAGGCTGAGTCTCCAACGTGGTGATGGTCAAGAAGGAAGACGGGCGTTGGAGAATGTGTATTGATTTTTCACTTAAATAAAACCTGTCCTAAGGATTATTATCATCTGCCTCGAATCGACGTGCTGGTTGACTCAGCCGTTGTTTTTTCTCTAATGAGTTTTCTAGATGCCTTTTCAGGATACCACCAGATCAGGATGCACCCGCCAGACATAAAGGATGTCTCCTTCATTACAGGGGATGATACTGTTACAAGATGATGCTCTTTGGGCTGAAGAATGCAGGGACAACGTATCAAAGAATGATGAACCGGGTCTTCCGGGAGCAAAAGGGAAGGAATTTGGAGGTGTACGTGGATGACCTCATGTTGAAGAGTCAGGATGCGAGATCTCATCTCCAAGATCTGGAGGAGACCTTCAACACCTTGCGAAAGTATAAGATGTGGTTGAACCCCCTGAAGTGCGTTTTTGGGGCAAGCAGGAGAAAGTTCCTGGGTCACCTCCTTACTCCTGCGGGGGTGGAACCCAATCCTGATAAGGTAAGGGCGATCATGGAGTTGGAGTCGCCGCGAAATGCCAAAGAAGTCCAGCGCCTGACAGGGAATCTTGCAGGGCTGAGCAGGTTCCTCTCTCAGGCAGGAGAGAAATGCTCGCCCTTCTTGAAAGTGCTGAGGGGAGGCCAAAAATTCGAATGGTCCAAGGAGTGCGAGGAGGCTTTCCAAGCCCTGAAGAGAGCTCACGCAGGCTCCGCTTCTCCAAGGACCAAAGGAGGGGGAAGATTAATCCTTGTAGCTTGGAGTCGGGGTTGATGTCGTGAGCTCCGTCCTGGTCCGGGAGGAGGGAAAGAAGTAACTGTTGATCTATTATGTGAACAGGGTCCTGAGGAAGGCGGAGCTTCGATACCCGATTCTGGAGAAGTTGACTTTCGCTTTGGTCATCTCGGTTCGGAGGCTCAGGTCGTACTTCCAGGCGCATTCAATCCGGGTGGTGACAGACCAACCCCTCCGCAACATCTTTGAGGGGGTGGAGCATTCAGGGAGGCTTGCAAAATGGTCGGTAGAGCAAAGCGAGTTTGGCATATCATTTGTCCCTCGCCTCTCGATAAAGGCCAGGCGATGGCTGACTTCTTGTCCGACTATATAGTTGAGGTGGCAGAGACGGAGCTCACTCGTCCGGTTCCCTGGAAGGTGATGGTGGATGGCGCCTCGGGAAGACATTCTTTGGGAGTAGGAGTAATCCTGGAAAGTCCTCAAGGAACGAGGATAGAGCAGACGGTGGTCATTCATTTTCCTATTACCAACAATCAAGCGGAGTATGAGGCGGTAATCGCAGGATTACGCCTGGCAAAGGAACTAGGGGTGCATGACGTGGAGGTGCTAACAGACTCCCTAGTGGTGTCTTCTCAAATCGGCGACAAGTTCGAAGCAAGGGAGCCTACTCTCCAGTTATATCTAGCGAAGGTGAAGGACATCATTGGCATGCTCCAAACGTTTTCTATCTGATATGTGCCGCGGGAAGGAAGTGTACAAGTAGATCAATTAGCCAAGTTTGGACCCCGCGCAGGAGGAACCATAACCGACCTGTTCCGTCCTTCTATTGAAGAGGGGGGCTGATGGACGTGAACCAGCGCTCCTTATGGATGAACCCCTTTACAGTTTTCTTATCCACGGGAGAATTCCCGGAGGGCTTGGATAAGAAGCGCTTCAAGTATAAGTCGGCGTACTATCTGATACGCGATGGGAAGCTGTACAGGAAGACTCTCTTGGGATTTCTGGCATATTGCGTGGCTGGGGAAGAGGTCCCGAGAATCTTGGAGGAAGTCCATTCCGGTGAGTGCGGGAGTCACTCCGGAAGTAGGACTCTTGAAGAAAGGATAGTGAGGCAAGGGTATTTTTGGCCGACTCTGGGCCGGGATGCCGCTGAATTCGCAAGTAAATGTCAGAAGTGTTAGTTGTTCGCTCCTCTCCAACTGCTACCGGCTCAGAGGCTCAGAAGCATCACTGCGCTCTGGCCCTTCGCTATTTGGGGAATGGATCTTGTGGGGCCCTTCCCCCAGGCGGGCAGAGAAGGTTCCTGTTAATTATGATCCATTATTTCACTAAGTGGTTGGAGGTCAAGGCGCTGGCCAAGGTGACTTCTCAGGTGATTCGCAACTTTGTATGGGGGGGAGATCATTTGTCGGCATGGGTTGCCTCAGGCTATTGTCACGGATAATGGGACACAGTTCGCCAGTGCAAAATTCATCAGCTTTTGTTGTCAACTCGGGATAAAACTAAGGTTCGCGCCGGTCCATCACCCTCAGAGCAACGGGCAATTAGAGGCGGCAAATAAGATCATCGTAAACTTGTTAAAGAAGAAGGTGAAAAATTTGAAGGGGAGCTGGGTGGAGCAACTCCCTTTGGTCCTTTGGGCTCTGAGAGCCACGCCCAACACGGCCACGGGGGAGACTCCCTTCAAGCTCTACCACGGCTGTGAGGTGGTACTCTCCCAATAGAATTCAAGATCCGTACGCCGCAAATAGTGGAGGCAGGGGAAGGTAGTGAGGAATGGATGGTTGAGAACGAGAACGAGTTACGACTCTCCCTAAATCAGGTGGAGGAGTTGCACGACCTGACAGCGATTCGGCAGGAAGAAGCGGATGACCAAGTACTTCAACAAGCCTCTCAGGATCAAGCAATTCGTAAAAGGGGCTAGGTCTTGAAAAAGGTAGACGCTGCCGGAAGGTCGGCAGTCGTCGGCAAGTTGAATCCTAATTGGGAGGGTCCCTATGTAATCAAAGAAGCCTTAAAGTCGGGGGGATACAACCTACAGGATGTGGAGGGGGAACCCCTCAGTCATGCCTTGAGAGGTGACGACTTAAAGCGCTTATATCCATGAAATTGAATAATAAAATAGTACTCTCCCGCACTCTTGTATGTCTTTGATGGTTCACCTGCTCGGTATAGGGGAGAGAATGGTTGGTCAAGAGAAAAGTCTGGTTGATGCTCAACACCCGCCGTCAGGCTCCTACTAGTTGATTGGAGCGGTGGAAGCACCCGGTGGCTAGCCAAGAGAAAAGTCTGGTTGATGCTCAACACCCGCCGTCAGGCTCCTACTAGTTGATTGGGCCGGTGGAAGCACCTGGTGGCTGGCCAAGAGAAAAGTCCGGCTGATGCTCAACACTCGTCGTCAGGCTCCTACTAGCTGATTGGGTTGGTGGAAGCGCCCGGTGGCTAGCCAAGAGAAAAGTCCAATTAATGCTCAACACCCGCCGTCAGGCTCCTACTAGCTGATTGGGCCGGTGGAAGCGCCTGGTGGCTGGCCAAGAGAAAGGTCTGATAGATGCTCAACACCCGCCGTCAGACTCATACTAGCTGATTGGGCCGGTGGAAGCGTCCGGTGGCTGGCCAAGAGAAAAATCCGGTTGATGCTCAATACCCGCCGCTAGGCTCCTACTAGCTGATTGGGCCGGTGGAAGCGCTCGGTGGCTGGCCAAGAGAAAAGTCTGATTGATGCTCAACACCCGCCGTCAGGTTCCTACTAGCTTGGACCGGTGGAATCGCCCGGTGGTTGGCCAAGAGAAAAGTCTGGTTGATGCTCAACACCCGTCGTCAGACTCCTACTAGCAGACAAGAAGGGTGGGGGATGGAAACTCCTAGCGGCCCGCCAAAGGGAGAATCGAAGGAATGAGTGCTGCCGAGAGCAAGCACTCCAGGTGAGCCGGGCCTCGCTCCTCAGGTGCCCGTTCAACGAGTACCCCCCGACACCCGCGAGGCGACCCAAGTCGCGAGCTCTCGCGAAGGGAGAGACCGCTGTAAACATACGAACCCTAGCCCTCCATGCGGGTCAACCAGAATATCAAAGGGGAACGACAGACGAGGTACCAGTCGTGCGTGGCACTCGCGAGTCCTTCAGACAGCATCTCGACTGAATGAGGCATGGCTCGCGCGAGCTGAACGCGCATGGCCCGGGACGGAAGGTTCCTAGACCTAAATCTCGCGGGCACCGCGGTAGAAGCACTCTGAATGGAGGGGGAGGGTCGCCGCTCGCGGGCCGATTGCCGAGGGTCTTGTCACTCTCTACGCTAAGTCATTAAGAATCGCGCGAGCACACTATCGAGGTATGGGACCAGATGCGGCGAGCGAGGAGAACGAGCCAGGTCGCGAATAAAGAAAAAGAAAGATTATCAATAGCAGTAAAGATAGCGTGGTCAACCATCATCCATTCAAGAAAAGAACATATGCATTGATAAGTAGTAGTTATATCAAAAAACAAAAAAGTACGGGCTCAGCCCGCATGTCCAATATTACAAAATAGTGACAAAAAATAAGTTACATGTTCAACAAACAGAAGTACATACAGCTTGCAGACTCTTTAGGGCGAGCCCTCGGGCGACGCGCTATCCTGCATGGGGAGATAGGAGTCGTCTCCTGGCTTCGGGACCGGGATGAACAGCTCCGGGACCACGTCTTTCGCCACAAGCCTCGCGCCCTCACTCGTCACCAGGCCCGCCCGCTACATCGTCTGGAGGGTGAACTTCACCTCCTTGGTCGAGTTCAGCTGCAGCAGCTCGTCGACCTCGTGCTTGGTGTACGGCGCGAGCTTGTCGCTACTGCTGGAGGGCGGCGGGAGAGCTGCGGACTCCAACTTCTGCACTCGAGCCTTCAGCTCCTCGTTCTCCTTCTCCAGGGCGGCGATTCGGGAGTTGAGGCGCTTGGTCGTCATCGCGTCTTGCGGAAGGCAGCGAAAAGATGTTTTAGAGCGAGAAGACATACTGAAACAGGTGTTAAGAGTTTTGGGACTCACCACCCCTCCCAGGTACTCGGCGAGGACGGCGTCGACGAAGTCAGCTCTCTTCTGGTGGTGCTCCACCTCCTCGAGCGCGAGACGGTGGGCTTGCTCCTTGTCAGTGGCGTTCTTCAGGTGCTCGGAGGAGTTCCTTTCCACCTGCACGTAGCGGCGACCCACCATGTGAGCCAGCTCCAGAGCGCGGAGCTGGGCCCGAGCGCTCTCGTGCACCAGCACTCGCGTGGACTCGTCGAAGTTCGAGGCATCCTCCCGCATGCAGAGACCGAAGGAAAAGGCGAAGTCCTCCCCGCCGGATGTTTCCTGCTCCAGCCAGGTCGATAGGAGGGTCGAGATCGAGGCCTTGTTCGCCCCCTTGTCCCACAGCAGGAGGGGCTTGCTGAGCTCGTCGAGATGCTTCTCGTCGTAGCCGAAGTTTCGGTGCCCCCTCGGCACGGGCTTGTCGGCGAGCTCCTGTTCTCACGCCATGGAGGTGCCGACCGCCTCGCCAGGGGTTCCGCTTGCGGGAGCTCCAGAGATTGCGGCCTTCTCAGGGTGAGGGTCTGTCGGTGCTTTCCCCTTTTCCCGAGGTGCGGGAGGTTCGCCACCCCGGGTCTTCGATTTCTTTGACGCGGGCTCTGAAGGAGACTGCTCGCGAATGGCCCGCTTTTGAGGCACGAGGGGGGTCGGGACCTCGCGATGCGCAGTAGCGCATCGCGAGGGCGAGTTCGGCAGGAGCGAGCCGAGCGCTCTCGTATGGAGGGTGTAGGGGGAGGTCTCGCTCCCCTACAATTGTCAGAGGTCGATAAGAACTTAAAATGAAGTGAGGGGAAAGGGGGGGGCGAGTGCGAGTAGCCTTACCTTCCCCGGGAGGAACGGGGACGAGGGTGTCGACATTCCTTCGAAGGAACGCGATCTCGAAGTTCTTCCCTAGGAAGAACCCGAAGAGGTCGTCTTAGTGGCCCCCCAGGCTAGGAGGATGGTAGCTCGGCTCGCTGAGCTGCACCGGCAAGAAGAGGACGTTGTCGAAGTCCCCCTTCACAAAGACAAATTTTCTTAGCCAATTCTGGCTCTTTTTCACCGTCTCCCGCACATTCACGTGGTTGCTGGAGAAGTGGGCGGTGTCGTCCCTGTTCGCCCGGAAGGAGAACAGCTTGCGGAAGACCGCGAGACTAAACTCAATCTGCTCCTCTCGCAGGAAGCAAGCGAACGCGACCACCACAACGACGGAGTTCGGGGTTAGCTGGCCCAGGACAACCCCGAAGTACTTCAACACTTGTCACACCTCTGGACACAGGGGAAGCCGCAGCCCCGCGTCGAAGTGGGCAGCGGGGATCGCGAGCTCGACGTCATAGAGGTCGTTGATCTTCTCGAGCTCTCCCGGGTGTCTCGCCTCGAACCCGGGCGAGATGAAGTTGGCGACCACCGAGAGATGCTTGTTTTCAGTATGGTTGGCGGAGAGGAAGGTGTAGTCTGAGAAGGTCCATGCGCATTTGCCTCGCCCCTTGGCCTCGCCACCGTCTCCTCCCATCACGCGAGCTGGAGCGCGGGTTGGGTGTTGGAGTCCTCGCGAATAGTGGCGAGCTGGGATTTGCGCAAACCGCACGAATCGAACACTCGGGAACGAAGTGAGCACGGAGGGAGAGTTAATGTGGTAGGTAGAGATGTGGCGGAGAGGGTTATTTATAGAAGTAAAAAAAGGCGGGAAAACATCTTTTTGGAGGGAGGTGTGTGGATAGCAAAAATATGATTCGACGCTTCGGTACCCGAGTCCGCCCCCTAATTCCTTCTATCCACTCTCCACGGTCCTAGTACAATAAAAGCTAAGCGACAACGAGATAAAAGGTGAGTGAGGGAGGTTCTTATATATATATACATAAACACAGGCCCATCGGCGGGCAAATATAATCTCAAATGTTAAAAGGGGTGGGGGGGTGAACACCCCGAAAGAGAAAAAGAAAAGAAGAAAGAACAAACAACAATCAACTTCATAACCGCGTGACGCGAGCTGAGACCCAGGAGGCGAACACGGCCCAGGTCCGCGGGCTGGCAGCAAGAGTGCGGTGGGCTCAATACTGGATCCATTTCCACCTACCCCGGCCTCGGGCCTCGGATCGAGGCAGTAGGCGAGGGTAGTAGTACTCGCGAATTGCCAGGATCTCTCGCTAGGCCAGGCAGACCTATTCCGTAGCCCGGTGCAGTTGTTCCTCAGCCCGCGCAAGGTGCACTCCTGGTAAGGTCGTCCCGTCGTCGTCATATAACCAAGTCAACTTTTGGTAACACCACCTAACCAGTAGACTAGGTTTCACAAAAAAGAAATGTATGGAGGTGTATACAGTTGAATATATGCATTGCACGCAGTTTTAATTCAAGTTTTTTACTTTTTCCCGCTTCCTATTTCACTTGATATGTCACGTGAATGTTGTCTTATATATATGTATGCTTGGCCCGGTTTAGGGCAATGGATTGATTTTCTCCTTTCCACTTGGTATCAGAGTCCTGGATTTCCGCCTCTCTCTGATACCGTCTGACCTAGCTGACAACCCGCTCCCGCCTGCGTTCGCCTCCAGCGCGCCACCTCTCGCTTCCAGCCTACCGAGTATTTCTCCAGCCCAACCGTGCGCCGCCTAGCGCATCCTGCCTTCTGCGGGTTTCTCCCTCCCGACCGCACGTCTCCCTCCAGTCGCGCGTCTCTCCAACGCGTTTCTCCAGCACGTTTCTGTCGTCTGGTTCCTCCTTCCAACGCCACTTCTCTTCTCTCTTCAACGGCTCTCTCCGCCTGGTTTTCTGGGTGGCCCTTTGTCTCCGACCGTTTTGTCCTCCATGGAGGCAACCGGAGACATCGCGGTCACATCCTCCGGTGTCCTCTCCGGCGACACGATCTAGGGACACTTGTAGGATGTGGTTTCTTCAAAGTTGAGATCTTCGTCTTGCTAATTTTTCTTCCTCCAGTCTGTTATTGATGGATAATTCCTCTGAAATCTCATCGTCTCCTCAGACCGGTGCTCTCCACGGTCCCTCTGCAGATCCACCTCGGAGCCACGACCAGACTGGATCTTTGAAGATCACTACCGTTGTCTTGGATGACACAAATTATCTGGAATGGTCCAGGGGCGCGAAACATGCTATTCGAAGTCACCAGCTATACAGGCATATTGATGGTACCACTGTTGAGCCACCACGTACCGATCCCTCCTGGAAAAAATGGGATGCGGATAATTCCTTGGTTGTCTCGTGGTTACTTCACTCTATGTCCGCTCAGGTGTATCGCAGCTACATGCTCTGATTTCGACTTATGACATTTGGACAAGGGCACGTGACACCTACTCTCAGGCAGGCAGTTCGATGCAGATTTATGAGCTCACTTGACGAGTTTTAGAGTTAAAGCAAGACACCATGACCGTTTCTGCCTATTACCTGAGTTCGAACGCCTGTATCAAGAACTGGATTACTTCAACACATTTACCGCGGCTTGCACTGTCGATGCACAGGCTCTTTAGAAGGATAAAAATCGATTTTGGGTTCATATCTTTCTTATGGGACTCAATATGGAATTTGATGTTGTTCGCCTGCGTGCCCTCCACCGTGAACCTCTTCCCTCTCTTCGGAAAGCCTTCAATATGCTCCTCAGTGATGAGAATCATCGCCGCACACTTGGTTCCTCTACTGATCACTCTGCTCTTCCTGGGATTACTCGAGGACCTCCACCTCTATGCAGTCACTGTGGGAAGAAAGGACATACTAAGGACGTCTACTTTCGTCTTCATCCTCACCTTGTTCCCTTTGCCCAGGGTGTCGGTGCTCGAGGGAAGGTGGTCACCGTGGTGGGGGTCGTCAAGTTGGTGCCCGTACTCAGTATTCTACGTATTGTACTGAGGTTTAAGAGGACAACTCTGGGGCCTTTCTGTTATGGAGTTAGAGGCCTTTCACTATATGTTGTGTTCCCAGTCTGCACCTCCCTCTAATTCCACTACTGCGTTTGCTACTTCAGGTATCCCCAGTGCTCATGATGTGACTTCTTCCCCTTCCGAGTGGATCATCGACTCAACTGCGAAGGATCACATGATCGGCTATGCCTCAGGTTTTACCTCCTACACTCCTCTCTCTGGTCTTGATAAGATCATTGATGCTAATGGTTCCCTTTCATCTATTGCGGGCAAAGACATTGTTGCGTGTTATCCTGATCTCTCTCTCTCTTCAGTTTTACATGTCCCTTCATTTTCTCGAAATCTTCTCTCCATAAGCCACTTAACTGCTTTAAATTGCCATGTAACCTTTTTTTCCTGATGTTCGTGTGTTTCAGGATCTGGATACGAAACAGACGCTTTGTAGTGGTAGGAATGTTGGCGGGCTATACTTGTTAAACATGTTGTCTTCTCCCTGTGCTCTTTCTACCACCAGTGCTCTAACTCTTCAAGACATCCGGCGCTGGCATCTGCGCCTTGGCCATCCTTCTGCCCTCTATCTTACATAATTGTTTCCTGCTTTCAGTAGTTTAATTAAATTATTTTCTTGTGACACTTGTGAACGCTCAAAACATGTTCGTCAGAGTATCAGTCATGTTTCTTTTCCTAGTTCATGTCATTTTGATGTTATACATTCTGATGTTTGGGATCCCTCCACTGTGTTATCTTTATCTGGTTATAAATGGCTTGTTATATTTATTGATTGTCATTTTCGTACTACTTGGCTTTATTTATTAAAACGGAAGAGTGATGACTTTCTTGCTTTCAGTCTTTTCATCGCATGATTGTGAATCAGTTTAACGGCACAATTCATGTGCTCCGTAGTGATAATGGAGGGGGAAATGATGATCGGGGAGCGTTTGGTTCCTACCTTACCGAACATGGCATTATCCACCAAACTACATGTGTCCACACTTCCACTCAAAATGGTGTAGTCGAACAAAATAATAAGCACTTACTGGAGGTTGCTCGATGTTTGTTAATTGCAATGAATCTTCCTAAGTCCTATTGGGGGGATGCGGTTCTTATTGCCGCTTATCTCATTAATCGTCTTCTGTCTCGCTCAATTTCCTACGATACGCCTCTATCCCGTTTAACCAAGAACCACATAGTCCAAACCTCTAACATCGCTCCTCGCATCTTTGGCTCTGTCTGCTTTGTTCATGTCCATACCAAGCATCGCGACAAACTGGATGCTCACTCTCTCCAATGTGTGTTTGTTGGATACTCTCCTATCATCAAAGGGTATATGTGTTATCACCCCCTACATGTCGCTATTATTGCACTGTTAATGTTACCTTTTGTGGGGGGAGTCGTACTTTGGTCCGCGTCAGGGGGAGACGAGTAGTAACAATGACGTGACCATCGACTCTCCTCTTACGATTATGGTCCCTCCTTATATTTCCTTTACTCCTATTCCTAGTACTGCTTCTGGTGCTAGTATTGCTTTTGGTCCTAGTACTGCTTCTGGTCCTAGTACTGCTTCTGGTCCTAGTACTGCTTCTGGTCCTAGTACTGCTTCTGGTCTTATCACCTCCATTCCTCCTATATTATATACACACTCTCGCAGGCCTCAGACTATTGAGCAAGTGCAGCCCGTGGACATTCCACCGGTGTCGGTGCCTGTCTCCGCTCCAGATTCGGATGATGAACTCCATGTTCCCTTTACTCGTCTTAAAGGTAAAACTGGTGGCACCAAACACCTCATTGCTAACTATATCTCTTACACTCATCTCTCTCAGGGTCACAAAACTTTTATCTCATCTCTTTCCTCTATTATGGTTCCTAAGACCTGACAGTAGGCTATCCAGATACCTGAGTGAAAACAGGCTATGAAGGAAAAGATGTGTGCCTTCGAAAAAAATGAAACTTGGCGGTTCGCTAGTCTTCCTCCTGGGAAGCGAACGGATAGATCACGCTGGATCTTCTCTGTGAAGCAAAACCAAGATGGTGTGGTGGAGCAAAACCAAGATGAATTACATTCAGGTGATCCTCTCTTGTGTTGCTTGTCATGGGTGAGAGTTACAACAGCTTGATGTTAAAAATGCATTCTTGTATGGTGATCTACAAAAAGAAGTCTACATGACTATCCCTCCTGGCTTTACCAAAGAATGATCTAATGGAAAGGTCCGTCGTCTGCAGAAATCTCTTTATGGCCTGAAGCAGTCCCCTAGGGCGTAATTTGCTCGGTTTAACAAGACCATGCTTCGACTAGGCTATACTCAAGGACAGGCTAATCATACTCTCTTCATCAAGAGGACAGGAGCGCAAGTACCGATTCTAATTGTGTATGTGGATGACATAATTATTACAGGAGATGATCTTGAGGAGATCGGACATTTGAAAGATCAGTTGGGAAAAGAATTTGAAGTCAAGGATCTGGAAAAGTTGAAATACTTCTTGGGAATTGAAGTTGTGAGGTCTCGTCGGGGGATCTTCATCTTACATAAAAAGTATACACTTGACTTTCTGAAGGAAACTGAGATGCTTGACTGTGCTCCCGTGAATACACCTATTGAGGTGAATCACAAGATTGATGCTGATACTAGTGGAGAGAAAGTGGATGCTTCTAGGTATCAACGATTAGTTGGGAAATTCATATATTCATCTCATACTCGTCCTGACATTACGTACTATGTTGGTATCCTAAGTAGATTCATGCACTCTCCCACAATTCGCCATCAGCAGGCAGCGTATCGGGTATTGAGATACCTCAAGAAGTCTCCTGGTCATGGTATTCTGTTTTCTACAAATCAACCTTTGGAGATTGAAGTGTTTACAGATGCTGATTGAACCAGTAGTCAAGACGATAGAAAGTCAACTACCGGGTATTGCTCGTTTGTGAACGACAACCTTGTTTCGTAGAAGAGCAAGAAACAAAATGTTGTAGCTCGCTCAAGTGCTGAAGCAGAATATAGGGCTATGACACAGGGAGTTTGTGAGGGATCGTGGTTAAAGACAATCCTCCAAGATATGAGCCTCCAGGTGAACAGACCAGTTACTATCTATTGTGATAACAAAGCGGCCATCAATATTGCATACAATCCGGTTTAACATGATAGGACGAAGCATGTTGAAGTTGACAGGCACTTCATCAAAGATCACCTAGACAAGAGAAATATATGTACTCCGTTCGTGAACTCACATCACCAACTAGCTGATGTCTTCACCAAGGGATTAACCAGTGACAACTTCATGAACAATACAATCAAGTTGATAATGATCGATATATATTCTCAACTTGAGGGGGAGAGTTAAATATACGTGTTACACGCGGTTTTAATTCAAGTTTTTATTTTTTCCCGCTTCCTATTTCACGTGATATGTCACGTGAATATTGTCTTATATATATGTAAGCTTGACCCGGTTAAGGGCAACATATTAATTTTCTCCTTTCCACTTATACAACATAGAGCATTCATTTACACAAATATTTAAGACAAAATACAAATAAAATTTCCATAAGGTAAACAAAAGAAGGTCCTGCAAAACTTCAAATGTGCATTCCTTGAATTTAACATTAGTAAAAAGAGTACAAGAACTTTTTACATAAATCAATATTCTTTTTGATAACACATTTCTTAGCAAAGAAATTGGTTATTTTCTTCTTCTATGGCTCTCTTTATACCTCAGATGCTTTGGCCAGGGAAGCTTCATCTCCTGCTAAGGATTTGAAGAGATTGGTCTTTGGTGGATCCTTGTGTTGAACTTTTTCCAGTAGCTCCTTTAGCCCGTCTTCACCAGACAACTCTTCTTTAGAGTTTGACATCTTGGAAGATTTGAGGTCTACATGAAATTGTTCCCACTTCTCTGGAGGTATCAGGAGTCTCATGCACGGCAGAGAAGGCAATTGTTGGAGCACCAAGGGTTAGAGTTGGAGCTTTGAATTGGGGGCCTCTGGTGTGGAATTAGGGAATGGATGAAGTTGCATACTTTTGGATATTTAGTTGAACAGGAAAAAAGAATTAGGTTATAAAACAAGACCTTACACACACACATATATAGACAAGACCAAAAAATACCAAATGACCAAAAAATACCAAATGACCAAACAACCCCTAAACAAGAATAACACAAATAACGTGACGACAAGTAAATCAACTCTCCCCCTCAAGTCAGACGGAAAATGCAGGTCATCCCAAGTTTTTGAATATCGTCGATGAACACATAATTTCCCAAGCTTTTGGTGAAGACATCAGTCAATTGATCATTAGAATAGACAAATAGTGTAACCACTGTCTTTTTATTCTGGTGTCTTTGATAAAGTGTCGATAAACATCAACGTGTTTCGTCCTGTCATGCTGGACAGGGTTATGGGTTATACTAATGACTGCTTTATTGTCACGGAACAATGAAAAGGGCGTAGTCTCTGATAAACACAAATCTTGTAACACAGTACGCAACCATAGACCCTCACACAGGCCTTGTGACAGCCCGGTATTCTGCCTCAGCGCTAGATCTGACAACCACATTTTGTTTCTTACTATGCCAAGTCACCAAGTTTCCACCAACAAATGAACAATATCCTATTGTGGATTTTTGGTCATCACGACATCCAGCCAAATCAGCATCAGTAAATACTTCGATCTTCAAGTGATTGTTTTTGGAGAAGAGGCCACAACCAGAGGGTTTCTTCAAATACTGTAACACACAATATGTTGCATCTTGATGTATGATCCTGGGAGCATGCATATATCTACTTAGAATTCTAACCGCATATGTAATATCCAAACGGGTGTGAGAAAAATATATGAGTTTCCCTACCAGTCTCTGGTAGCGTGATACATCAGTTCGATCACCATTACCATCTTCCACAATCCCATGATTTTCTTCCATAGAAGTGTTCGCAGGAACACAACCCAGCATCCCAGTCTCCTTTAAGAAATCTAATATATACTTACATTAGGATATGAAGATTCCCTTAGTAGATCAAGCCATCTCGATACCCAAAAAGAATCATAATCTTCCCAAGTCTTTCACCTCAAATTCGGCCAATATAGGGACTTGAGATTAGCAGCCTCTTCCGTGTCGTTTCCAGTTAACACAATGTCATCCACGTAGACGATAAGGACGACAACCCTCTGATCATATCTCCAGATAAACATATTGTGGTCAGACTGTGCCTACTTATATCGGAATTTGAGCATAGCCGTGAGACAAATCCAGGAGGGAATTTCATGTACACCTCCTCATCAAGCTCGCCGTGGAGAAATGCATTTTTAACATCTAGTTGATGAAGTTCCCAGTCCACAAGCAATGCACAATAACAACACCCGAATAGAATCCATTTTTGCCACAGGAGCAAGAATCTCCTGATAGTCTACTCCCTGAGTTTGAGTATCATTGGGCAACCAGCCGTGGCTTGTATCAATCCACCTTACCATTTTGGATCTACTTAACAGAGAAGACCCACCTTGAACCAATGGCTTTCTTGTCAGGAGAAAGGGAGGATTCATTCCATGTATGATTCTTGTCCAAGGCAGATATTTCATCTTTCATATCCTGAGTCCATATCGGTATACCCAAAGCTTCTTGCCACATTTTAAATAATAACAACCAAGGAGAGAGAAGAAACAAAGGTCTGATGGTCTATGGTAAGATGATGATATGCCACATGATTAGAAATAGTTGTTGAGTACAAATAACTTTACCTTTCGGCAATGCAGGAGAGGCAAGCAGATAGGTATCATCAGAATCTGAGCCTGAAGTGGGCACTGATAGAGGTGGAATTCTAGTAACATGTGTACCTGTGGGATGACAGTGGTATACATGAGACAAAGGAGAGATCGGAAGAGAGAGCAGAGGATCGGGCAAGGGGCACGGAAGAGGTGATTGTGGTAGAGTCATGGGGTTTGGAAGAGGTGACGGTGGTGGAGCCATGGGGCTCGGAAGAGGCGACTGTGGTGGAGAAGAAGGAAGAAGAGGAAGAGGAACATTAGTGGGATGAGCATCATTATTGATAGGAGAAAGAATCAATCAAGTATATTCACAAGGGTAAGATATATATAAGTACATGGGAGGGTGTTCACAACACCCATTGTGAGCATAAGACAACTCTACTACACAGTAAGTACACTACATCTAACACCCCCCCCCCACAACCTCACGGGGAATCATACACCGAAAGTTTCCACAAAAGATGAGCATGCTAGGTCCTCGTCCGCGGCTTAGTCATCAAATCTGCAATCTGCTGCTCGGAAGGGACATAGGAAGGAGCAAGAGTACCGCGGTCATATTGCTCACGTAGGAAGAAAGCATCAACCCCGATATGCTTGGAGAGTAAGTGCTTCACGGGATTCAGAGTAATCTGAATGACACCAGTGTTGAAGCCAAAATTGACCTCAACGAATGTTCAAAACCGGGGTGCAGCCAACACCTACTTCTCTCAAGCCCTGTCCCTCGACTGGTAGCTAACGGCTTAGAACTGATCCAAAGCCTCAGCAGGGAGGTCCCACCTCACACCCGGAAGATCTCTGAGAGCTTCCCCTCCAAAGCCAAAAGCTGGGCTAGGAGCTCCTCAGAAAGCACTAGAAATTTAGAGAGAATGAGAGTCTGCCTTCTAAGGAACCCTTACGGGTCTATTTATAACCTTTTGCTGACCTGAAGTTACTGAAATACCCCTGGCTGGTCTGCCAATAGCCAAATCCCGCTGTCTGAAAAGTGTTAAATACAGCCCCTGAGGGTATAAGGGTAATTTTACCCGGGGGCAATTAAGACATTTTACCCTGAACCCGGGCCCCACTCGGCGAGAGCTCTGTGCCGGGAACCCTCTCGCCCTCCTTTGGCGGGAGCCAAAAAGGAAGTGTCAAGTCCTACGCTGAGCCAGCCCCCGCCTTCTCGCCGGCTCTGCCGAGAGCGGGTCACGGCTGATCGAAGGTGAATGTTTCTCGCCTGCCTCCAGGCGGGAGCTGCTCCTAGACGGGAGCTCCTCTAATCTTGGCGCTGTCGCTGGACACGGCGTTAAGTGAGTGGAGCCCACTCGACGCCCTTGCTGCTGGACGCGGCGTTGAGTGAGTGGAGCTCACTCAACGCCCTTGCTGCTGGACGCGGCGTTGAGTGGAGCTCACTCAACGCCCTTGCTGCTGGACGCGGCGTTGAGTGAGTGGAGCTCACTCAACGCCCTTATTGATGGCCATGGCGCTGAGTGAGTGAAGCTCACTCAGCGCCCTTGCTGATCACGGTGCTGAGTGAGTGGAGCTCACTCAGCGCCGCGCCTTCTCGCCCGCTTTTGGGCATAAGCGGGATCTCGCCTGCTCCTAGGCGGGAACTCCTCCGTCGCAAGAGCTCTTCTGGTCATCAGGCCCGGGCTAACTTGGGGCTGGTCCAACCCCGACCGTTAATGCCTCTGGGTCCCACCCAGCGAATTTGGGGTTGTACACAATCTCCGCTCTTTTTGAGCTAGCCTTGCGCTCGAAAAGACACGCCCAACCCAGCAATATTCGTTGGGCACGTGTCACTTCAAAAAGAGAATCTTTTGGTGGGCCATACCACGGCTATATATATGCATTGATAGACGGCCGAAAATCTGCCCCTTACCTTTATCGCACCTCTGAGATCTCGCGCGACCTCGCAATGCGCCCCAAACAGGTTGGTAAGCAACTCTCGCAGAGTCTTCAGGAACGTATAAAGGCGGCGCAAGCGCATGCCCTTGCCAATAGCGCCTTAGTGGCTCCTTGACTGGCGAGAGAAGCGCCCATTGTGGAGCCTCCGCCGCCGTCGAAAGAGAAGAAGAGGAAAAAGAAGACGAAGAAGGCCCATCAGGACCCCCTGCGGGAGCACCGAGCCTCTCCCATTCCATCCCCGGGTCGTGCGACCGATCCTCTTCTGCCGCAGAGGGTACGTCTCGCTGACTAACGGACTGCTGTGCCCGAAAACTGGTCACTGAACCTTTCTTGGCAGGTGGTCCCGGAAGGTGGTGCTGGGCTTCCGCCGGTGCCCCCGGATCCATTGACGTCTCGCCCTCCTGAGGATCAGCCGCAGGATCCGGAAAGAGCTCCCGTCGGTGGTTCGGGACCTCCAGGTAGCCCTCCTTTTTTGGTCCACTTTTCTTTTGGTCGTTCTAACCCTTGAATGGGGCTCTCGCAGCGCCTACTTCCGCCTGCCCGGGTCTTACCTTGCAGGAGACTGTCACCGAGGTTGCCCCCCGCGACGATCCAGCAAACAAACCTCACCCTTCCGCAGGTGGGACGCCTGCCGACCCATCCCTGACGCCGGAGGCGAACCATTCCAAGAGGGAGCGTGACCCTCCCCAAACTTCGGGCCCTGCGGAGATTACGGCGCGCGAGACCTTCCGTCCGGGCCGTGGAAAGCCCCTCCATCTTCTGTTTGGGAGGGATGCCGAGGGAGAACCCGAGCCTTCTCTCCTTCCCCCGGCCGACGGCTCTCGCCACAGTGCTGGTATGCCACATACTGTTGCTGCCCTTATCCTCTTCTCGCACTGACCGCCAGATTACCTTCTCAGGAGACCAGGACCTGCAATCGGGAGCTGAAGAGGACGAGGACGATGACGGGGATCGAGAGGAGGATGGCGACAGCTCTCCCTTCCCCTCCTCTGACGAGATGGAAGAAATGCTGGTTGGCGCAGGAAGCGCGAGAAGGCGAGGGAAAAGGGTCGCGACCATCCTCTCTAAACTTGTGCGGCGGGAGCGGGCCCAGGCCTACGCGGCGAGAGAGTTCCGTAGATCGGTGGAGCAAAGGCTGGAGGCCCTGGAGCGAGACTACTTTCTAAGCGAGGCGGAGCGGCCGGGCTGCCCTACTGCGGGATCTTCCCCCGGGAGGTGCCTCGCGCGGATACGAGACCAAGCTCGTCGGATCAATCTAGGGTGCACCGTGCTCTCCTCCTACTTCAACCCGCTGGCGCCCCCGAGGACCCGACAACGAGAGCGAGGACGTTGGCGTTGGGAGCCCTATTGATTCTTGCTATCTCGCCTCTCCTTACCGCTGGCCTTCCCTTCTCGCCATGTACCATGTCTTCTAATTATGTTTTTCTTAATTGTTTTGGACTGTGGACCGCTTGCGATATTGTGAACTGCTTTTATTGGTTAACCGTTGTTATCGTTGTTATCTTAAGTTTCACTTAGCGAGAACATTCTTCGCTTTCGCTTCCGTCGTACCGTTCGACCCTTGCGCGGACTAGGGCTGTCGATCAGTCACTGTCAATTTGGGCGGGGAACTGAGGCGCCGTTGACTTAGGGCGTGACAGTTGTACCTCCGCCCCCCTTTCCGGGAAAATCATCATTCATCACAGCTTTCTATAAATAGGCGGATTCACCCACCACATTTATTTCTCTGATCCGGAACCTCCCCCTCTCTCTTTCGCTTTCGCGTTCTGCCGAGAACGTCTTGCTCTCGCCCCCCTTTCCTTGGTATTTCGCCTTCGAACACTTCAGTCACAATGCCTGGCGAGAACGAGGGACGTTCTCATTGTGCGGAAGCTTTCCGGAGGCACCGATTCCCGTCGTGCCGTCTGACCTTGGACGAGTATCAGCTGATCACGTCCCAATACGTTCCCGCCAACTTCTCCGCGAGAAACCCAGACAACAACGATAGGGTGAACACTGCGCGAGAGGGAGAGCTCGCGATCCCCCTCGAACACTTCGAGGTGGGCTTTCGCCTCCCTCTTTGGCCAGAGATGCGCCTCGCCCTCCGCTACTATGGAGTAATTCCCGCGCAGCTGAACCCGAATTCGGTCGCCATCCTTGTAGCGTTCATCTGCTACATGCGATCCGAAAGGATAGAGTTCAACCTCTCGATCTTCCGGAAGCTGTTTACCTTCCGCGCGAAGGGAGGAGTTGCCTTCTTCTCCGGGCAGCTGCTCAAAACAACCGGTCTCGCCAACAAGCACCATCATTGGGGCGAGAAATTCGTTTTCGTCTCCGGCGACTTCGGGAACGTCCCGCTCGCACCGGTTCAATACGAGGATGCCGCTTACAAGCCGCCCTCCTTAGGGTCCCGCAAGGGCGCGCTCCTCGAGTTATTTGGGACTAAGGAGTTTGACGTCCCCTTCCTTAGGCGGGACGTCGAATCCCTTCCCCCCGTTCCTCCTGGCGAAGGTGAGATCTCGCTTCTTTTTTCTTTCTTTTGCTCGGTGTTTGCGCGTCCCTCTATGCTGAGTGTTTTTCGTTGCCTTCGTAGGAGAGCGGGAGATCCCCTTGCGCCAACCCTTCCCCGAGACGCCAACTGCCGAAGGCCAGACTGCGAGAGATCCGTTGGCTCTCGCGAGGTCTGCGGCCCGCGCTTGCCGAGAAGAGCCAGCTCCGCCTCCGCCACCTGGTGCCGCGAAACGGAAACTCAGTGGCTTCTCGTCTCAACGGGTGAAGAGGCCGAAGCCATCCGCCACCGAGAAGGGGAAGTCCAAGATGCCCTCGCCCGTCCGACCCCCTCCGTCGGGCAGATCTTTTGCCGAGATCTTAGCGGCGGTCAGCGAGATGAGGGACATCCCCAGGAGCAGTGCTGGGCCCCCTGCCGAGAACCCTCCGGCCGCGGTCGAGGCGGGTGGCGAGGTGGGCACCGAGATAGTGGCTGCCGCAAGCTCTGCCCAGCCTCCGCCCAGGCCAGTACCGAAGGGGCACAGGAACTTTGGCATGGGCGTGAAGAGCCTAGACGACGAAGGGAAGCCTTTGCTGCAATGGGACCCGGAGGCCAACCAAGTTTCCCTCTCGACGCTGCTCCCGAGCTGGGCGGAGGGCGACGAGGTCACCGGCGAGGCCTTCGCGCTGGGCTACGGCCTCTATAGCCGGGAGTTTGCGGGCCTGTACGACCAAATGTCCACTCGCCTCCTCGCTTTCGATTCCATCCGGGCCCTGATGCGTGGGTTCGAGCTTGCGCACATGTGTGCTCGCCGAAGCATCACCATCGACCGGAATTTTCTTGACATGTACAAGGCGAGAGAGGAAGCGGTGGCTCAGGCGGCGGCCCTGAAGACCGAGCTGGAGGACGCCCAACGCCAGCTGTCCATGCGCCCGGCGGAGGAGGTAAGCGAGACCCTTTCCAACCTTAGTTCTCGCCTATGAGATCCATACCTCCGTTCTCACTGCTGATAGAACGCTCTTACGCAGGACTCTCCTAAAGTCGTGGTGCTTCGCCCGCGATTGGCCGGGGTGGAGTGCGAGAATGACATGCTGAAGGGCCAAGTCAAGCGCCTGGAGACGGCGATAGATGCGATCCCTCCCCCTCCACGCTCGATGAAAGGCTGAAAAGCCGAAATTATTCCGAGTACGACATCGACAAGCTCTTGCAGGTCAACGCCCAGGCAACGGCCAAGTTGATGATCGAGATGTTGCGGGCCGTGGGATGCTTGGACGAGGGTGGCGAGACCCTGACCGCTCCCCAGCTCGTCCCCTGGCTCTTCGAGCATATCCCACAGCCACCAGGGGCGCCCGACTCTCCACCTCCGGAGGTCTCGCGACCTCACGCTGCTGCCGGCGAGGCTGTCGGCGAGACGTCCGGGGAGGATTCGGGCGAGAGCTCCCGCGATGGCTCGAGATGGAGCTCGAGCAGCTACAGCGCGTCTTCTTGAAGTCCTTTCCCCCTCTCTTTTCTTTTCTTTGGTTTGTAATGGGCGAGAGGCTCCCCCTTTTTGTAATACTGTATTATGTTTATAATGTAAATGTAACTGTTGGTACTTTGTGCTTTTTTTTCTAACTGCTAAAAACGAATGCTGTTCAAGAACGTTTTCGCCCGGGGCCCCTGGCCCCCCCTCTAGGATAGTCTCTCTTAGCGGTCGATAGGCGAGGATCTGCCGAGAGTTCAAGGTTCAGACACGTCGTTCTTGCGCTCTGCCGAGAACCATTTACCGAGAGGTGTCCCTCATGGGCCAAGGGAAGACCGCCCCTCCTTACCTTGCGCGAACGATCGGTCTCCTTGCCTAGGCCCGCCGGGAACTTCGTTTGGTAAGATCCCTCAACAAGGATCTCCTGGCTGAGACCTTCCCTGACCGAAACCGCTCCTGGCTGAGACCGCTCCTGGCCGAGACCTCTCATGGCCGAGACCTCTCCTGGCCGAGACCATTTTTGGGTCTGTCCTTAGGATGCCTTTTGCCTAGCCTAGAACATCCGTGTCGAGATATTTCTAAACACTAAACCTCTCCCCCACAGGCGAGCCTTCGGACCTGCCAGCTAGATGAGAGCCTGCGCAGCGGGTCTACCTGGGGTCGAGCCGAGCTCGGGGTGTTGATGAAGATTTCTCAAACTAAACCTCTCCCCCACAGGCGAGTCTTCGGACCTGCCAGCTAGATGAGAGCTTGCGCAGCGGGTCTACCTGGGGCCGAGCCGAGCTCGGGGTGTTGATGAAGATTTCTCAAACTAAACCTCTCCCCCACAGGCGAACCTTCGGACCTGCCAGCTAGATGAGAGCCTGCGCAGCGGGTCTACCTGGGGCCGAGCCGAGCTCAGGGTGTTGATGAAGATTTCTCAAACCAAACCTCTCCCCCACAGGCGAGCCTTCGGACCTGCCAGCTAGATGAGAGCCTGCGCAGTGGGTCTACCTGGGGCCGAGCCGAGCTCGGGGTGTTGATGAAGATTTCTCAAACCAAACTTCTCCCCCACAGGCGAGCCTTCGGACCTGCCAGCTAGATGAGAGCCTGCGCAGCGGGTCTACCTGGGGCCGAGCCGAGCTCGGGATGTTGATGAAGATTTCTCAAACCAAACCTCTCCCCCACAGGCGAGCCTTCGGACCTGCCAGCTAGATGAGAGCCTGCGCAGCGGGTCAACTTGGGGCCGAGCCGAGCTCGGGGTGTTGATGAAGATTTCTCAAACTAAACCTCTCCCCCACAGGCGAGCCTTCGGACCTGCCAGCTAGATGAGAGCCTGCGCAGCGGGTCTACCTGGGGCCGAGCCGAGCTCAGGGTGTTGATGAAGATTTCTCAAACCAAACCTCTCCCCCACAGGCGAGCTTTCGGACCTGCCAGCTAGATGAGAGCCTGCGCAGCGGGTCTACCTGGGGCCGAGCCGAGCTCGGGGTGTTGATGAAGATTTCTCAAACCAAACCTCTCCCCCACAGGCGAGCCTTCAGACCTGCCAGCTAGATGAGAGCCTGCGCAGCGGGTCTACATGGGGCCGAGCCGAGCTCGGGGTGTTGATGAAGATTTCTCAAACCAAACCTCTCCCCCAAAGGCGAGCCTTCGGACCTGCCAGCTAGATGAGAGCCTGCGCAGCGGGTCTACCTGGGGCCGAGCCGAGCTCGGGGTGTTGATGAAGATTTCTCAAACCAAACCTCTCCCCCACAGGCGAGTCTTCGGACCTGCCAGCTAGATGAGAGCCTGCGCAGCGGGTCTACCTGGGGCCGAGCCGAGCTCGGGGTGTTGATGAAGATTTCTCAAACCAAACCTCTCCCCCACAGGGGAGCCTTCGGACCTGTCAGCTAGATGAGAGCATGCGCAGCGGGTCTACCTGGGGCCGATCCGAGCTCGGGGTGTTGATTAAGATTTTTCAAACTAAACCTCTCCCCCACAGGCGAGCCTTCAAACCTGTCAGCTAAATGAGAGCCTGCGCAGCGGGTCTACCTGGGGCCGAGCCGAGCTCGGGGTGTTGATAAAGATTTCTCAAACCAAACCTCTCCCCCACAGGCGAGCCTTCGGACCTGCCAGCTAGATGAGAGCCTGCACAGCGGGTCTACCTGGGGCCGAGCCGAGCTCGGGGTGTTGATGAAGATTTCTCAAACCAAACCTCTCCCCCATAGGCGAGCCTTCGGACCTGCCAGCTAGATGAGAGCCTGCGCAGCGGGTCTACCTGGGGCCGAGCCGAGCTCGGGGTGTTGATGAAGATTTCTCAAACCAAACCTCTCCCCCACATGCGAGCCTTCGGACCTGCCAGCTAGATGAGAGCCTGCGCAGCGGGTCTACCTGGGGCCGAGCCGAGCTCGGGGTGTTGATGAAGATTTCTCAAACCAAACCTCTCCCCCACAGGCGAGCCTTCGGACCTGCCAGCTAGATGAGAGCCTGCGTAGCGGGTCTACCTGGGGCCGAGCTGAGCTCGGGGTGTTGATGAAGATTTCTCAAACCAAACCTCTCCCCCACAGGAGAGCCTTCGGACCTGCCAGCTAGATGAGAGCCTGCGCAGCGGGTCTACCTGGGGCCGAGCCGAGCTCGGGGTGTTGACGAAGATTTCAAGACATAAGACCTATTCTATCATTAAAATGAGAAAGCAGGTGTCAGATCAAAGCAAGAAGAAGACCTTGATAGCATTTTGGTATTACAATGTTTCGAAATGATTCTGTTTGATTACAACCGTACAATCCCCTTTTTCCCCTACGGGTAAAAGCGCTTTAGATCATCACCGCTCCAGGTGTGGCTCAAGGTCCTTCCCTCCACATCCTGGAGGTAGTAACCTCCGTTTGCCAGAACCTCCTTTACTACGTAAGGTCCTTCCCAGCTGGGGTTGAGCTTGCCCACTGGGGCCGACCTCCCTGCCGCGTCGACCTTTTTCAGCACTAGATCCCCCTCAGAGAATTGTTTGATTCTAACATGCTTATCGAAGTACTTGGCCATTCGCCGCTTGGTCTCCTCCTGCATGATGGCCGCAACATCCCGCAGCTCCTCTACCATGTCTAGTGAGAGGCGCAACTCTTCTTCGTTTACCAATCTCCAGGCCTCATCTCCCTCACCTGCGGCCGTGACCCGCGGGGACCGAACCTCGAACTCGACCGGGAGGACAGCCTCGCACCCATGGGAGAGCTTGAAGGGGGTCTCACCGGTGGCCGTGTTCGGGGTCGTCCGCAAGGCCCATAGGATGGAGGGGAGTTGCTCTACCCAGTTCCCCCTCAGGTTCTCCACCTTCTTCTTGAGCAAGTTCACAATAATCTTATTTGTCGCTTCCACCTGGCCATTGCTCTGGGGGTGATGGACAGAGGCAAACCTAAGATCTATACCCTGCTGGGTGCAGAAGCTGATGAACTCCTCACTAGCAAACTGAGGACCGTTATCTGTCACTATCGCTCGGGGTAGCCCGTGCCTGCATATGATTTCTCCCTAAACAAAGTATTTGATGACCTGGGAGGTGACCTTAGCTAGAGCCTTGATCTCCAGCCACTTGGAAAAGTAATCGATCATGACCAAGAGGAACCTCCTCTGTCCACTGGTCGGGGAGAAAGGCCCGACCAAGTCCATCCCCCAAATGGCGAAAGGCCATGGTGACGTTATGCTCCTTAGTCTTTGAGCGGGCAAGAGCTGGAGGGGGGCGTTCAGCTGGCACTTTTTACATCTCCTCGCGAACTCTGTCGCATCCTTCCTCAGGGTCTGCCAGAAGTACCCTTGCCTGACCACCCTTGCCTTTAGAGTCCTTCCCCCCGAGTGACTGCCGCACTCGCCTGAATGTATCTCCCCAAGTATCTTCGGAACTTCTTCCTCGGTCGCACACCGGGCCAGGAGTCCCGACGACATCTTGCGATGTAACCCCCCTTCCAACATCAGGTAGTGAGCAGCCTTACGCTTGAAACTCCTTGCATCCCTTACTTCATTCGTAAGTTTGTCGGTTGATAGGAAGGTCACCAATGGGTCCACCCACGAGGGTCGCCGGCCTACCTCCATCAGCTCCCCTTCTTCGATCGCTGGTCGGAATAGTTCGGTTAAGGTCCCTCCTCCCCGAGGCCCGAACTTTGCCAATCGGTCGGCAACCACACTCTCCTCCCGAGGAACATGCTGGATTGAGAATGATCGGAAGCCTCCGATGATTGTCCTTACCTTGGATAGATATTTTATGAGGGTAGGTTCCCGAGCTTCAAACTCTCCTCGAATCTGCGATGTCACCATCATCGAGTCCGTGAAAACCTCCACATCCTGGATCCCAAGCTCCTTCGCCAAACGAAGACCAGCTATCACGGCTTCGTACTCTGCCTGATTGTTGGTCACCGGAAAGTGATAGGCCACCGCCTGTTCTATTGCTACCCCCTGGGGGCTTAACAACACCACTCCTCCCCCCATGGAATGCTTTCCCGAGGCCCCGTCAACCATCACCTTCCACGCCCCCTGCTGCTGCGGCTCATCTTCCCCGACTTCAACAACATAGTCTGCAAGAAAGTCCGCCACTGCTTGCGCCTTAATCGAATGCCTTGGTACAAAAGAGATGTTGAACTCACTTAGTTCAATTGACCACTTGGCCAGCCTTCCCGAGTGCTCCACCCCTTCAAAGATTTTACGGAGAGGATGGTCGGTTACCACCCTGATCGTGTGCGCTTGGAAGTATGGCCGAAGTTTTCTTGCCAAAACGATCAGAGCAAACGCTAGCTTTTCGAGGATGGGGTAACGGAGCTCCGTCTTCCTCAAGATCCGGCTTACGTAGTAGATGGGTAGCTGCTTCTTCCCCTCTTCCCTGACTAGAACAGAGCTCACGGCTTCCACTCCCACCCCGAGATATAAGTCTAAGTCCTCCCCTTCTTTTGGGCTTTGAAGTAGGGGAGCCTGGGAGAGCTGTCTCTTCAGTCCTTGGAAGGCTTCCTCACACTCGGTCGTCCACTCGAACCTCTGGTTACCCCTCAACACTTTGAAGAACGATGAACATTTGTCACCAGACCGAGACAGGAACCTGCTCAGTCCCGCCAGCTTGCCTGCCAAGCGCTGGACCTCCTTGGCATTGCGAGGTGATTCCAGGTCTAGGATGACCTTTACCTTATCCGGGTTAGGCTCCACCGCCACCGGAGTCAAGAGATGCCCGAGAAACTTCCCGCGGCTGGCCCCGAAGACACACTTCAAGGGATTCAGCCTCATCTTGAACCTTCGGAGGGTGGCGAAGGTTTCTTTGAGGTCCCGCAAGTGCGAGCTCACGCACTTGCTTTTCACCATCAGGTCATCGACATAGACTTCCAAGTTTCTCCCTCTCTGCCCCTGAAAGACTCGATCCATCATGCGCTGGTATGTGGCTCCTGCATTTTTCAGTTCAAAGGGCATCATCTTATAGCTGAAGCATCCTTCCCTAGTGATAAAGGAGACGTTTTTGACGACGGGGGGGGGGGGGGGGGGGCATGCGAATCTGGTGATAACCTGAAAAAGCATCAAGAAAACTCATAACAAAAAAACCGACGGCTGAGTCAACCAGCGCGTCGATTCGAGGCAGAGGGTAGCAATCTTTGGGGCACGATTTATTTAATAAAGAGAAGTCAATACACATGCGCCACTTCCCTCCCCCTTTCTTAACCATTACCACGTTGGAGATCCAGCCTGGGTACTGGACCTCCGAGATGAAGCCTGCCTCCAAGAGCTTTCTGACCTCCTCGCGGATGGGCTCCTCCAGCTTGGTGGCGATGACCCTCATCTTTTGGCGTATGGGGCGAGTCCGGGGGTCCAGGTTCAGGCGATGACAGGCCACATCCGCGTCAATGCCCGGCATGTCCGCCGCGCTCCAAGCGAAGATGTCGACGTTATTCTGGATGCAAGCTCTCATCCGCTCCTGGACCTCGAGGCTCAAGCCCCCGCTGATCCGCACCCTCTGCACCTGCCTTGCCTTGGTGGAGACCTCCATTTCCACCACTTCTTCGGCCAGCTCCAACCGTGATTGCTCCCAGTCATCCCTTGTTTCTTCCTCAAACTCCAACTCTTCCCCTCCTACAGCTTCCATTGTCTCCTCCGGCCTCTCCTCCTGGAGCTGATGGATCTCCATACTCCTCGGGGCCTCTTGCCCAACTCTCGCGACTTGGCCCTCCTCTTCTTCATCCATCCCTTCCTCCAGACCCTCTTGTTCAACTCCAACGGCTAGTTCCTCTATCTTCATCGCCTCCTCCAAGCTCTCTTCCTGTTGTGGCTCAACTTCCTCCCCCCTCCGGGCCTCCTTCTCAGCTTCTCCTACCACTTGCTCTTCCACCTCCGGGCTCACCTCCTCCTGCTCTGCTAGCTCCCTCTCCAGCTCTTCTGCCTCCGCCATCCAAGACACAGTGTTAACCGCCGTCACATAGCATTGTCTTGCCACCTTCGGATCCCCCCTGATCCTGACCTGCACCCCTCCGTTGTTGAACTTGAGACATTGGTGAAACGAGGAGGGGACGCAGCGAAAGGCGCTGATGAGGGGACGTCCAAAGATGACGTTGTAACTGCTTGGAGCGTCTACTATCACGAACCTACAGTTCCGTGACACTCCCCCCAGCTTCACATGCAGTCCTACCCCTCCCTCTACTTCTTTCCTCTCTCCAGAAAACCCGAACAACGATCCATCTGAGGCTAGGACCCTCTTCCCTTCAACCTTCATCTCATCGAAGGCCCTCTTGAAGATGACGTTCACCGAGCTCCCATTGTCCACCAGTATCCTGGAGACCGTGAAGTTCTCCACCGCCGTCTGGATCACCAGGGCGTCGCAGAACGGGTTTTCGTAGTCCGGCATATCCACGGATGAAAAGATGATTTTTTCTTCCGGAGGGGGAGCTAAGGAGGTCGAGGCGACCCCCCTGCGGAACATGGTTTGAAGGCTCCCCTTGCGGGTTGCCTCAATCCCCACCCCTCCGTGAATCACTCCAATCCCTCCTCGGGTCCCCACGTCTACCCGGTCCTCGCATCTATCTTCCTCCCCTCCCTGCTGCACTTCAACAATCCTTACCGGCGGATCCTGTCTCCCCATTCCTCTGGCTTCCCGCATCTCCAAGAACTCCGAGCAGGTGGTCGTCGCGTGACCTTCCTCCTGATGGAAGTCACAAAAGGGTAACTCCACCCTGCCCCCCTTCCTTCTCCTCCTCCTCTTCTCCCAGCTCCCCGGATTCTTCTTCCTCCTCTTCCTCTACCGACCTCCATCGCTTCTTGCGGTGGTGGGAAGTGACCTCTCGGCCCCTGTCTCCACGCCTGCTGGTCAAACCTTCTCGGTTCCCGAAGATTATCTCTTCCCTGAACGCCTCCTCCTTGGCCCTGGGGGCGACCCTCCTGAGGCCTCCAACCCAAACGGTTGTTCGGCTCCCGGGCTCCCCATCCCTGCTGTTGCCCGTGCCCTCGGGGCTCTTCTCTTCCTCTTTCTTCCCTTGGCTCCCTCTGCTTTCCTACTGCTGGTTCTTTATCATCCTCTGCCAACCGGGCCAGCTTCCTGGCAAACGCCGGGTTCGCCCTCTCGAAGTCTATCTCTTTCGCCGCCCTCTCCATGAGCTCCTCAAAAGAGAGGGGGGGCACTCTCTTCAACTCCATGCTAAAAAACCCTGGCCTCAGCCCCAGGGTAAAGGCAAGCATTAATGCGTACCCCGGGACCTCTTGGACCAGGAGAATCTCCTCTTGGAACCGGTCAACATAATGACCCAACGTCTCGTCTTGCCTCTGCTGCAATGTGATGGCAAACAACCGACACTTGAAGGCATCGGACATCTGCCTAATCGACACCACATCCTCGAACCATTGTACATGTTGTACTGGGTCATCCTTTCCCGAGTAGTAGGACATGTCAGGCTCCCGGAACCCCTCTGGCACCGGGGCTGAGACGATGAGCTCGCTAAAGGGGGTCTCGCTTCCTGCCTGGCGAGAAGGCACGTCTCGCGACCTCGGATGGCTGGAGCGATCCGCGAGACCGGGCCCAGGGAACAGCTCCCGCACCGCTGCTTCCCTCTCGCCCACTTCTATCAGAACCTCCTTTCCGAGGCGCTGCCCTGGGAAGAGTTCCCGCGCTGCCACGTCTCTCTCGCCACCTTTCATCGGGACCTCCTTCCCGGGGCGCTGCCCAGGGGCGTTCTCGCCCAGAAGCGGGACCACCTCCACCGGAACCTGAGGCGTCTCCCACTCACTCCTTGCCGAGAAAGCTAGACTGATGGTCTGTAGGACTTCTCGCTTAAAGTCTTCCAACATCTTCCTCGTCGCTTCCTCCCCCGGGGTGGGGATACCCCCTGAGCCAGATCATTCACCTTCACCTCCAGTCATGGGACCAAACTCAAGGCTTTCTTGCACCGGCCGCCTTCCACGCTCACTGCACCAGAACTGTTGAAGCCAAAATTGACCTCAACGAATGTTCAAAACCGGGGTGCAGCCAACGCCTACTTCTCGCAAGCCCTGTCCCTCGACTGGTAGCTAATGGCTTAGAACTGACCCAAAGCCTCAGCAGGGAGGTCCCACCTCACACCCGGAAGATCTCTGAGAGCTTCCCCTCCAAAGCCAAAAGTTGGGCTAGGAGCTCCTCAGAAAGCACTACAAATTTAGAGAGAATGAGAGTCTGCCTTCTAAGGAGCCCTTACGGGTCTATTTATAACCTTTTGCTGACCTGAAGTTACTGAAATACCCCTGGCTGGTCTGCCAATAGCCAAATCCCGCTGTCTGAAAAGTGTTAAATACAGCCCCTGAGGGTATAAGGGTAATTTTACCCGGGGGCTATTAAGACATTTTACCCTGACCCCGGGCCCCACTCGGCGAGAGCTCTGTGCCGGGAACCCTCTCTCCCTCCTTTGGCAGGAGCCAAAAAGGAAGTGTCAAGTCCTACGCTGAGCCAGCCCCCGCCTTCTCGCCGGCTCTGCCGAGAGCGGGTCACGACTGATCGAAGGTGAATGCTTCTCGCCTGCCTCCAGGCGGGAGCTGCTCCTAGACGGGAGCTCCTCTAATCTTGGCGCTGTCGCTGGACGCGGCGTTAAGTGAGTGGAGCCCACTCGACGCCCTTGCTGCTGGACGCGGCATTGAGTGAGTGGAGCTCACTCAACGCCCTTGCTGCTGGACGCGGCGTTGAGTGGAGCTCACTCAACGCCCTTGCTGCTGGACGCGGCGTTGAGTGAGTGGAGCTCACTCAACGCCCTTATTGATGGCCATGGCGCTGAGTGAGTGAAGCTCACTCAGCGCCCTTGCTGATCACGGTGCTGAGTGAGTGGAGCTCACTCAGCGCCGTGCCTTCTCGCCCGCTTTTGGGTATGGGCGGGATCTCTCCTGCTCCAAGGAGGGAACTCCTCCGGCACGAGAGCTCTTCTGGTCTTCAGGCCCGGGCTAACTTGGGGTTGGTCCAACCCCGACCGTTAATGCCTCTGGGTCCCACCCAGCGAATTTGGGGTTGTACAACCAGTGTTATCACAGTAGAGGGGGTGGGGTCAGGAGAAGAGACACCAAGGACCTCAAGAAGTCAACGAAGCCAAATAATGTCCTCAGCAGTGGTAGGCATAGCCCGAAGCTCAGCTTCAGTGATGGATTGAGAAACATCATTCTGTTTCTTGGACTTCCATGCAATAAGAAAAGAACTCGGGAACATACAGGAACCGGTGACAGAGCGACGGTCAACAAGACCATCAGCCCAAGTGGCATCTGAGTAAGCGCAGAGCTGCATAGAACTGCTGCTGGAGAAGAAAAGACCACGAGAAGTCGCAGCTCGGAGATAACACAGACCGCAACACGTGACCATAGTGCACAGAGGTAGGGGCACTAACAAACTGGCTCAACACATGGACTGCATGGGCAATGTCGGGCCGAGTAATGGTGAGGTAGGCAAGACTCCCAACGAGGTGGCGGTAGCGAGTGAGGTCGGAGAGTGGAACATCATCATCTAGACGTAGCTGAAGGTAAAGCTCCATAGGGGTGTCCACTGTACGAGAGTCAAAAAGAGCAGCCCAAGCTAGGAGATCTGATGTGTATCTCTACTGAGAGAGCTGAAAACCGTTGTTTGTAGAGCTGACCACAAGACCCAAAAAATAGCTCAATTGTCCAAGGTCGGTCATCTGAAACTGCTGTTGAAGGTGATGCTTGACGAAGGCCACATGACAATGATCATCACTAGTAATAATCATATCATTCACGTACAGTAACAAATGGGTCTGACCGCAAAAGGAAGAATGCACGAACAGATCTGGATCATGTGGACATAGCTGGAATCCGGTGGCTGTAATTGCTGAACTGAAACGTGCAAACCACGCGTGGGGCGCCTGCTTGAGCCCATAAAGAGTTCGCCTCAAGCGACAAATAAGGCATGGAGGAGAGGATAGACCCGAAGGAGGAATCATGTATACCTCCTGTAGAAGATCACCGTTAAGAAAGACATTCTTCACGTCGAGCTGTGATAGGGACTAGTGGCGAACAACGGCAACAGCAATAAGAGTCCGAACTATAGTCATGTAAGCAACTGGGCCAAAAGTCTCGTCAATCTCTCCCCTGCTCCTGCTGAAAACCACGAGCAACCAGATGAGTCTTGTACCTCCCCACAGAACCATCAGAGCGAGTCTTGATCTTAAAGACTCACTTACAAGTAATAGAAACAGCACCAAGTGGAAGAGGAACTAGCTCCCAAGTATGAGTATGATCAAGTTCCTCTAACTCAGCAGACATGGCAACCTGCCACTCAGGTATCTGGGCAACCTCACGGTAGGTAGACGTCTCTAGAGTGCTACAAGCAGTAGCAGGAAGGGCAAGAAGGTCCAGCGGAAGTGTAACATGGCTAATGCGGACGGGAGGACGTCGCTCACAAGGTGGTTGCGACGCACAAGAGGATCTTCCACAGGACACTCGCTGGAGGAGGCAGGAACCGAGTCTGGGGGCACTGGAGGAGGCAGGCACCGAGTCTGAGGACACTGGAGGCGAAGGGACGGGAGCAGGAGGAGGACGATGGGTGTAATGATAAGGAAGGGGGACGATGAGCGCGTTCGAGAGAGAGGTGAAAGATGGAAGGGAAATATGAGAAGATGAGATTGAAGAGAAAGGATATGGTGTAGGCGGTGACAAGGAGAGAGGAGGTGGACAAACTGGTGGAGAGGAGGAGACATGAAGCGGTGGTGTGGGAAGAGTGAGGAACTGCACATTAGAGAGAGTCACCGATGAGTGCGAGGTTGAGGGGACGGAGGACATAAAGAAAGGGTGAGACTCGTAAAAGGTGACATCACATAAGATACGAAGTCGACGTGCAACAAGATCATAACATCGATAGCCCTTGTGCTCAGTACTGTATCCGAGAAAGACACAAGATACAGATTGAACAGGGAGCTTGGTACGCTCACATGAAGGAGGAAGAACATAACACCGACACCCAAAAACACGCAGATTAGTATAACGTGGGGGGGGGGGGAGTACAGACACTCACCAGGACACCGACCCTGAAGAAAAGTGGAGGGCTGCAGGTTAATGAGATAGACAGCAGTGGAGATAACCTCAGCTCAAAAATGAGGAGAAACGTGAGAGGAGATGAGGAGAGTGCGGGCTGTCTCAATGATGTGGCGATGCTTCCTTTCAGCAGTGTCATTCTGAGCGCGAGCACCAGGAAAAACAAGCTGGGGAGAGTACCATGGATAGCGAGCAGGTCGCAAAAAGCATGAGAAAGATACTCCCCCCCCCCCAAGAGTCGGAACAAAAAATTCCTATCAATGTGGCCCTACAAATCTAGGACACGGAGGATAACGCCAACGGTGGCGGACCATGCCTTGTAGTTTCGTCCATCGAGGATGACATCCGCCTTCTAGATAAAAGGAGAGGAGAAAGAGGAGGCCATCGGGTAGGGCAGCGGCAAACGGCACGACACGGTAGCAGCAGAAACGACATGGCACAGATAGCAGGGCACGGTACAGGAAGCAGCAGAACGACACGTTACAAGGAAGAAGCGGCACGGTACAAAGACGGGATCGGCAGAATCAAAATAGCTCAGCAAAGATTGATTTGGTAGCAGCGGTTCGGAGCAGCAGCGGCACGGCACAACACAAACGAGATCGGAAGACAAAGGTAGCAGCGATCGGCACAGACGGGATCGTCGCGCACAGGCAGCGACAGGATCGGCACAGACGGGTTCGACAGCCACCAAGCCGTGCGGAGAAGAAATCGATCTAGTAGACGGAAAACGATCGGGAATACGGAATCGATGATCGGGGAGAAAGCGCCGACGAGATCGGTCGACGTCAAAGTTGTGCGGAAGGGGGGCAGGACGGGACGATTTGGTCGGCTAGGGCTGGCTCTGATACCATGATAGGAGAAAGAATCAATCAAGTATATTCACAAGAGTAAGATATATATAGGTACATGGGAGGGTGTTCACAACACCCATGGTGAGCATAAGACAACTCTACTACACAATAAGTACACAGTAAGTACACTACATCTAACAATTATTACCACTACTCTCCCTGACAAAGAGAGTGAGTCGAAGGCAGAAAATATGATTCCCCTCCCTGAAGGTAATATCCATAGTACAAAACATACGCCTGGAGGGGATGGTAGCATCGATACCCTTTCGTGGTGAAGGAGTGATCAAGGAAGACACAATGTTGAGCACGAGGGTCAAGCTTGTAATGGTGAGGTTGATGGACATGCACAAAATAGACACATCCGAAGACATGGTTGCCAAATGAGAGGTTTGTACAACAGTCGTGGTGGAGAGACAGGCGAGAGTGGCATAGTCGAGAACACAGAAAGCAAGCCGATTGATAAGGTGTGCAGCGGTGAGCACAACATCACCCCAATAAGACTTGGGAAGGAGTATAGTGGCTAGGAGACAGCGAGCAATGTCAATAAGGTGTCGATTTTTCTGTTCGATAACTCCGTTTTGGGTAAAGGTGTAGACACAAGTTTTTTGGTGGATGATACCATGACTGGTAAGGTAAGAGCCAAACACCCCACAATCATCATACTCACCCTCATTATCACTTCGAAAATTCTGAATGGATCCATCAAATTGGGTCTGCGCCATTTCATAAAAAGTTTGATAGCATTGAAAAACCTCACTTTTTTTAAAGAGATAAACTCATATGTTGCGAGAAAAACAATCAATAAAAGAAAAAACCACCAAAATCTAGAAAACGATAAAATAGGGGAAGAATCCCAAACATCTGAATGTATAACAATAAATGGAATGCTACTGGGAGAAGAAAAATGCGATGAATTATGTCGCACATGTTTTGACATATAACAAACATCACAAACAAAGGTTTGAAGAAAATGTGAAAAAGCAAGAAATAATTTTTGAAGGTAAATAAGAGACGAGCGTCCAAGGCGCAGGTGCCAACATCCAACATCATCAGCAGTAACAGTAGAACAGGAAAGAGATAATGAGGGAAGCTGGGAGTCCAAGTAATATAGGCCTCCACAGTTCCTACCACTGTCAATATTCCGCCTTATACTCAGTTCCTGCAAAATACAAGGGTCAGGAAAAAAATATTACAGAGCAATTAGGAGATCTAGTAATATTGCTCATAGAGAGTAAATTGCACGGAAAGTGTAACATCCCGGTTTTTTTAATATTTGTTATAATAACAAATAACCTAATCTATCTCTCCCTCTTAGTAAAAAAAACCAAAGTTTATTTCACTCCCCATTTAACCCGAGTCGATTCCCCCGCTTCTATTTCTCCCGCAATCGCAAAACACAAAACCCGCTCGGGCTAGGGTTTTCTGCAAACCTTCCCGCATCCCGCACAGCCGAAGCCCTGCTCCCGATTCTGCACCGTCTCCTGCTCCCGATCTTGCCTCCCGCCGCTCCCGTGCCTCACGTCTCCGCCTCCTGCTCCCGTCGTGGCCGGTGCTTCCTCTTTCTGAGGTCGGCGCCTCTTCTCATCCTGCCCTAGCCGACGGTTCTGCTCATCAACAAGGTCGCCAACATCGCTTCTTCCTCCTCTTACGGGGATGACAACAGCCCTACCTTCTCTAGCTAGCCTTCTTCTCCGTTTCTGAAGGCCAGAATCAACCCCATCCCTCCTCTCCAGGCGCCGACATCAGCTTCCTCGCCTCCTTGGCTGCGTTTATGCCTAGCGTTTGGTTCTCTCCTCCTTGAGCCCAGATTTGACTTCCTTTGGGGTAAGATTCCTCCTCCTCCATCCTTATTCAGATTTGTTTTATAACACTAATGTTTTCTTTGTGCCCCTTTTCGCGATCTATAATCTTTGCCCCCTTTTGTAATCGTCTTATTTGTGATTTCCAGTGCCTCTCCTCGACTCGCGTGATAAAATCTCTCAGAATCCCTCTCCGAATTAGGGTATGTCAAAGCCTAAGCGTCGTCAAGTCTCCGTCTCCGCGTGGAATCTCTTCTCCCCTCACTCTTGAGGGAGGTAATCTCTTAGCCTCTCTTGATTTAGTCATGTATCGTATAATTGCTTGTGCTAGCATTTTAAATTCATGCCATGTCTATTTATCAAATATTGTCTGTGATTGTTCCTGAACAGGTCCAGTAGAGTTCTTATTTTTGCTAGCGCCGCTTAGCCTCCACTGCCGCCAATTTTAGCTTCTTTAAGGCAAGTAGAGATTCATCTCTCTCTTGCAAGCATCGAATTTAAATTAATGCATCTATTCTCTGATTCATGGCTGCTTTTCTGTATATATTGATCTGTTAATTGGATTTGTATCCTAATTGTTTTGTCTGCTTTTACGAATCTATGATTTCACCCTGAAATGTTTGGTTGGTCAATAAGTTTAAATCTCGAATATCGAGTCTAATAACTTATAATTTAGGGTGTAATATATTTGGAATTATGTGAATTTGTGATCATGAGCGAGTCTTATATTGATATACACTTAGATGAATGCTATATTCGGATAATTGGGAGATGAGTTAGTGAATGATATAGTTAATTGAATATTCAATTAGATGACTTGCATCTCAGTTGATGAATAATTTGAAGAATCGTAGATTGTTAATCACGAGCAACATTATCACGACAATAATTATAACGAATTCGGCTTAGCGCGTATATGATTGGTGTTTGAATATATCATGCTCGTAACGCATTTCTTTTACTTGGAAAATACTTCTGTCAAACGATGATTTAACCTACATGAGTTCTTGACATCTCCGATCCAATATATTTCAATTTGCCTCTGCAATATACTCGATAAATCTTCTTATTATTATGACTTTAACCTCTCGAACCCGCGAGGCTTAAAACTCACTGTTCGGTTCCTTCTGTGTCGTCGAATCTAATTTTGTATGTTTGTTTGAGTAAAACCTATCCTTGGTCTGATCGTTAACTTAAAGTGTTTTCGTTACGGTTAAATCACTACAGTGTGAATCATGTAACTCATAATATCATAAGCAAACAATGAAATGTGTTGGGGTCACTTGGGTTGCAGCCTTCACGGTGCTAGTTGGGACCCACTAAGCCTCCTTGAGCTAGGCCTGGGCCGTGACGATGGTCACTACAAGCAGAAAATTTCCTAAAAAGACTTTTATCCGGACTGAGTGTGAACCTTACGCATTACTCAAAACACCCACACAACTCATTAATTGCAGCTTATGATATTACTTGTTCTATTATATGTTATGCTCCGGGGTAAGCTTAATTTAGTCATTTCTGTTTGACTATTCTACTTGTCTGTTTTGATAGCATCGCTTCATGAAAAATGTTACGTGTAGGTTTTTTTTTCTACTGTTTTGTATTTTACTTTGCTCACTCTGCTTATTTCAATGTTCTGAGACTTTTCCTTTCTGTTTTGGAATTTTCTTAGCGTTCGTGCAGCGCCGCCAGGTACTTGAGCCCGATCAGCATTAAGTTCCAGGTTCTACGATTACATTTCATTTACTATCAAATATTTCTATGTAATAATTGCAATCAGACATTTTCTCTGATATCATGGATAACTGTTAGGCTATTTAAATACTTTATGTACTAGAATTTGATATTAATGCATGTGTATCCTCTTGTGAATCATAATTGCATAAAATTTGTAGCAGTACCTGTAAAACATGAATTTTACAAAAATGCATGTGCACTTAAAATTCTTACTGTTTTAAATTCTAACAGCTTCCGACATAAAATCAAACTATTTTCTCAAAATTAACTATTTTAAAACTATTATCAATATTCTCTGCATCCGCCTTAGCAGACATGACTTTCTTTCCGCACATGCATGTGGCATCACGGCCCGCCCGAAGCGCAGTCTGACTTTTGTCGAGATGGGTCGTGACAGAAAGGAGGGGGCATGAAGAACAGAAGGATAAATGGTCGGAGAACATAAGATGTGACCTTTGCCTGCAATGAGTGACATACTGTCATTAACAAAAATGACCTTATCCTCACCAGACAAAGGAGTATAAGAAAGAAAACCTGAGGAAGAGCTAGTTATATGGTGGGTGGCACCAAAGTTGATGACCCACTCGGAAGAAGAGGCAGTAGTCGCATGAGCACTTGACAGAACAACAATAGCAAGAGTAGGAGCACCAGAGGAAGTAGTAGACTGAGAGTGCAGCTGGAGACGGAAAATATCTAATTCATGGGTAGTGAGCTGGTCGGGAGAGGAACATGATGTCTTGTCGTAGACATCTGTACAATAAGCAGCATCATTAGGCCGAGAGCTACCCTGTCTATGGCCCCCACACCCAGGTCTATGAACACAACCACGACCAGATGGGGAAAAATGTGGATGGAGTTTGAAACGCACTTCCCGTGTGAGTCCTCTGCGACCACAATAAGCACAAGTAGGAACAGATGGACCAGGGTATAACAACTCAAAGATAAAAATAAAAAACGGGAATTTAATTTGACTAATTAAATAATATATGACATTTGTAAATAGGAATTAGGTTTTTTCCCTCATATACCGAGCTAGCCCCCCCCCCCATCTTATTCTGGATCCCGCAAGCCCCCTCTCGTTTCCGCCTATTCCCGCGAGCCGCACACTAGCCTTTTCTGATCTCGCCTCCTGCTTCTTCTCCCAGAGCCGACACTCTCCTCCTACTCGTCCTCACCCTCAAACCGACAACAACAAGCCTTCCTCCACCTCCTCAAGCCACATAATCTTCTCCTCCTCCTCTTTATCATCCAAAGGCCGACCGGTACTTCTTCTTCCTCCTCCAAGGGCAGCAATCACTTCCTACCTCTCCTAGGGCTGGCAACCCTCTTCTCTCTTAGTCTTGGCCGGAAATTTACGAGAGGAACGCCTAGGGTTCACTAGATTCCCCCTTCACTCGAATTTTGAGTCCGGAATTGGTCTCCTTGTGTAAAGATTTCCTCCCCCCCCCCTTCAGAATTCCTTGAATTTGCTTTAGGATTAATTGTCTCCAAATTGCGTATATTGTGATTCAGATTTTTTTCCCATCTTATAATTGTTTAACCCCTTGTAATTTTGATTTTCGGCACTGCTCTTCGGATCAATTGGTGGGATCTCTCCAAAGCCCTCTCTGATTTAAGGTTTTTGTAACCTAAATGCCGCAAATCCCCGATTCCTCATGGTAGCCTCCTCTCCCCTCAATATTGAGGAAGGTGAATTTTTAAACCCACCCTTGATTAAGTTATACAATGAAAAATGTCTGTGTTAGCATAAGAATTTTCATATTATCAAATATCAACTTCGTTGTTCCTGAACATGTTTAAATAAGGTTTCTGAATTTGATTGTCCCACTTAGTCGCCACCATCAGATTCAACCTCACTTAAGACAAGTAGAGATCCCTCTCTCTTGCAATAATTGAGCTTAAATTAATGCGTCTGTTCTTATGATTAAATGACTTCACTCTTGAATATTTGATCAGTCAAATGAATTTAAATCTTGAATGCATAATCTGACAAGTTGATAGTTTAGGATTTAAATATATTTGGAATGGCATGAGTTTGTGATCGTGAATGATTTTTTTTTTGGATAATCACTTAGATGATTAATGTTCTCATTTGATGTATAATTGGAAGATTAGTAGAATTTTTGGGCATGAGCAACAAGAGTCATATTGAAAATTGTTAAAGTTTTGTTTTAGCAATCAAATATTTTGTATTTTATATAATGATCAGACCGTACACATTTTAACTTTGAAGATAATCGTGTCTTAGAATGATTTAATTTTGATGAGTACTTGTTGAATATTTGGAGAAGAGAGTGTCTTCCTTAATTCCGATGATCTCCTACGCGGTGCCGACTCCGTGGAACCCCTTGGTGACGACTCCTTGGGTAAGGTCTTGTATCTTTTATTGTTTTCCTCCTCCCCCCTCCCCCCACATTTCCTATTTAGCTGTCCAGCCTCCCTGTAGGAATTTCTCCATGCTGCCCATCCCGGCCAGCCCACCGCACCACCCTCTCTTCCCCCAGATCAGCCGTCGGCCTCCCCGGATTGTCCCTCCAACCACCCCTATCATAACCGCATCCCTGTTTCCCTGCACAGCCACCGTTCCCCTCCTTTTCCCCATCAGATCCAGCCCGCTACCCCCTCATAAACTCCTCCTCCTTGCTGTCCAGCCCTGCCGCCACCGACTTACAGTTCTCTGGCTGTGTACAGCCCCAAAACAGCCCAGATCTGAATTTTTCCAGCCATAACCAGCCGCCAAGTCTTTCCTTATTTGCTGCCATTACTCCTCATCACGTGGATTCACCTCCCAACAACCGATCATCATCAAATCTGTCCAGATCTGGGCATTTCCGCCCAGATACAGCCACTTACCTCTCCGATCTAGCCTTCCTAATCCCCCAACCAGCCTTCCCTTACCCGATCCGGTCCACCAACAACCGGAACCCCTCTTTGAGCCCTCTAATATTCATATTTGTTTTATTTACAGCAGCCCTATTATTTGTATTGTGTTTTTGTATCGGTATTTAGTTGTAAAACAATGTTATAGTAGTTTATTACATAGTTGCTTGGGTGTTCAGTATATTATATTTATTTGTGCATGCATTAATCTCTAATTGCAGGAAGGGTTTATTCGCCGCGCGCTCTAACTTTGGCCCTCCATGCGGAGGAAAGCCTAAGCTTGTTTTTGCCCAAATAAATTATTCTTGCTTACTTTTGAATTATTTGCGTGGGATGATATTATTTATTATCCAATTGTGATCTAACTATCGGACTTTCGCATAGCATGTAGGGTTAGGTCAAAGATTTCCCGACGCCTATAGATTCCTCTTGCGTCACTTTGTCTCATAAAAATTGGTACACGTATATTTTTGATTCTCTTGCTCGTATTATATTTTACTTTGTTAACTCTTTGTTTCAATGTTCTAAGGTTTTTTCCTTCTTATTTTGGAATTTGCTTTAGCGTCTGCGCCCCCTGCTACCAAAGTCCGATCTACGTCAATCTCCTACTTCTGGAGGTTTATCTTGTCTGTTGTTGTGTCTGATTATATGTATTTTATTTTTTTTATTGTCGGACATTTCTTTTTTGTAATAATTATGAGCATCCATCTTCTTTGTTATTATAAATAACTGTTAGACTAAATAAATTATGTATTGGAATTTGATATTATTTGCATGTTCATTTTTTGTGATTTTCACTGTCTAAAATTTGTATCAGAACTGTATGTCATAAGCTTTATTAAAATATATGTACATTTAATTTTTCACTGATAAACTCTAAAACTTCCACATAAAAAACAAAATATTTTCCTCCAAATTAATTATTTTAAATCTAATAACGCAAAATCAGATTCCGTCTAACATACATGAATTTTCTTGCGCCCATGTCTGTCGCATTACGACCCGCCCAAAGCATACTCTAACTTTGGTTTAGACGGGTCGTGATAGTTGGTATTAGAAGGAGGTTAAGTTTCTTAAGATAAAGTATCTTATAATTTTCACATATTTTAAATTTCATTATATAAATATATATGCATGCATTATTTTTTTCCCTCACATTGTCATTATCTATTGTTCTCGGCTGAAATACTCACATTACAACCATAAGAAAGAGTAGTATGCACACGAATGTTAGAGGATTACGGGCAAACTAAACATTTATGCGCATATGAATTTCCACGATGATATACATCGTTTGCGAATATTAAAATGGTTATGGATAGTATAATATTTTTAAGGGTGATGACATTAATAACATAATATACATGACATGTTATGTGATATAGACACTTAACATGACATGTGTATCCATTTATTTGCATTCTTATCATAAAGCACTGCACAAGTGTCAAGCTAAGGATAACAATAATGATTGTACACATGAATTTACTATTTGTTTGATATCGCACATGATCTCATTATTGCATTTGCATGATCATTACTTAGAGTTGTCTAATGAAAATGTTGTAATTATTACACGATTTATGTACCCGACGATATGAAATGTGTTAGAATCTCTACTTTTAAGTTACCAATTCTGTATTCAGTTCTTTCTGTTCTGCTTGACTATCAATGTTATTTGGTCCTCTAGTATCTCCTTCTAGTTAACTCCTAAGCATCAGCGTCGCAAGCAATGCAATACAAGACATATTTCTTTAGTTGTATAAGAGAGAAATGAGGGTCTTCTTGTAAATCACTCTGCTGAAATTACTTCAACGCTGATCGGCGAGCTCAGAAGATGTGGGATTTGTTGACGCGCTTACAAACAGATGATTGTGAGAAGCCCGACGATCCCCGAGTTAATTCCAAACGATGTTCGGCGAGAGAGGCAAGCAGCATACTTGACGCAGCGAGTTCGTTGAGAACGGGAGCTGAGGCGAACTGGCACAAAGTCTGGAGGATAGGGTGGGCGGGGTGTCCTGGCAGGCAGTGTGAAAGCCTATAAAAGAAGCAGAAGGGGCGAAAGAGCCACGCGGAGAACTCAAAGTGGAGCAGCGGTTAGAATGATCGAGTCTGCATGAGGTGCGGGAAAGGCGAGTGGGGGCTCAAGACATTAGCGATAGAGAGATAAAAAATGCTTCAAAATTCTTGTTGCTCTGATACTATATAGAATAACACGGACATAGATAGAGATAAAAACAAATATTTTATTAATTCCTCATAAAAAACATACATGTTTGCAAGTCTTTGTACATTTACATAGAAAGAAGTGGAGTCTAAACTCTATTCTAAGATGTGATACTAACACATAAGAAAGTAATGGTCTCTTAACTGAGCCAATGTATGGGCCACTGTACAAATTATCTTAGCATCTTTATATCGTCATCTATGTATATGGGTTACATGTAGACGGATCTATGGATGATGTGGTATTTTAATATGCATATATATATACGAGTGACAATGCACGAGGGGCCCCTCGTGTAGCGAAGATTCGGCAGGCGGCCACATTCTTCGGGCGGCATCATTCAGCGGGCGACATCATTCGACAGGCTTCACCCGCATCCAAGCTTATATTATAAAACTTTAAATATAAACTTATATTTACATTAACTTATATTTAGATATTATAAATATCAGTTATAATATATTTACTTTTATTAGTTAAAAGAGTAATAGTTTCTTTCATTTAGATAATAATTTAGATGCTTAAAACAACTTGCCAGCTGATGTACTGGCTGAGTCTTTAATTAATCGGACAGCAACATTTGATTTCAGCGAGATCGGACGGCTTAGATTTAGGCGATGGTGCATACGATTACACCATAAAAAGTGCTAAGGGGATATATTTATATATATATGTAAGATATATATATATATATATACAAGTTTGTTCTACATATTTGCAGGTACATCAGTGCTCTTGCCTAAGGCTTAATAAATGTTTGTGTTGCGCTGCAAAAAAAAACTGACTCTGATGTATAGACGCAATGAATGTTATATTTTGGCCGCATCCAGGCGGGCTCAACCTGCCTCCGCATGAGCTTTGCTCGTGCTCGATGCATCTTCGGGCTGCGCCCGTAACATATACATATGAGTACTCAAAATGACCGTAAATAAATATAGATCAATATTACAATATTTATTTTGTGAAACAATACATGTCTATACGTAAAACAAATATTTTTTCTCTCTCTCCCTCTCCGTGGCACTCTCCTCATGTCTCTTCTCTTTCTCTCACTCTCACTCTCTCTCTCTCTCTACAATATATATATTAAATAATATATATTATATTCAATAATATAATTCCCAAGTTATTTGCCGCCCTCCCCTCTCTCAGCCGCTCTCTCTCTCTCTCTTTCTCTTGTCCTTTACTATGAGTAGGTGTAGGAGGGCTAAAATTTTCATTGTCTAATGATAAAAAGATCGGACGGCAGAAAAATTATACGTCCAGAGATCGACGGCTATTCGAATTTCGAACTCATGCAGAAGTATTTCTTTCATAGTGGTAAAGATACAGGTTTGTTCTACATATTTGCAGCTTCTTTAGTGCTCTTGCCTAACGCTTAATAAATGTTTGTGTTGCACTGCAAAAAAAAGATCTGACTCTGATATATAGACGTAATGAATGTTATATTGTGGCGGCCTGAGAGGCTGTTACACATTACCTCAATAATTTTCATTGGAGGCATAACAAAAGAGGTGGAGAGCAATCTCATTGGTTTCCAAACAAGCCCAAAACCATGAACCTCCATGGCACTCAATATAAAATTACTTCATTTATTGCTATGTGCTACCAACAAAAAAGAATGTGCTTCAATTAAGAATGGGTGTAAATGTGTTCAACATGAAGAGGAAACTTGGCATAATACGTTTAAGGCCCTTAAACTATAAATTTTAATATTTCAAAGCTAGAAATTAACTTGTTAATTACTAAATAAAAAGTGGCATTATGTATTGGGAGGGTAAATTAATTAACGTACATATGTCCAAGATTTTGAAATGTTAATGTTAACCATATTATACTCAAGTCTTTATCCCACTATAGTATGGATCCTTTGTCGTCATTATGCCTATCTTTTGTCATAATCTCACTAATGCCTAAGTACAACATGTCTTTCTTTATAGTTTCATTCCAAGTCTTTATTGGTCTACCCCTCCCTCGTCTAACATGCCTAGTGACTAGACTCTCACAACGCCTAATAGGTGCCTCTAATGGTCTCCTTTGTGCGTGTCCAAACCATCTTAGACGAGCTTCTCGCATCTAAATGTTGATGTTAACCATAACTGAAAATAATTAATGGTTAAAATTTTTGAAGAGGGGGTAAATTGAAATAAATTAAAGTAAAATTTGGAATATTAGACCAATATTGTTGGCTTCCGAAAAAGAAATAGAATACTTCAAGTAAGATGCATGAAAGAATATTTCCACGTAAACAGATGAATCAGATTATCTAAGTTACTACTCACAAAAATAGAGGCAATGGTAAAACAAAGATAGGCAAAGGACAATATCAAGTCATATCCTTAACTACGCAAATCAATCTTATTAAAAATCATTAGTTAGATTTAGTTACATCATCGTTGGAATTGCCTGATTTATATTGCATGGCATCACAGAAGACCAAAGCATCATCTGTAATAATGGAAAGAAGGTTAACAATTGAAAATCTCTTATCTATTTTATTAGAGTTAAGAATTACTACCTGCTCTCCCCATACAAGGTTCAATATATTCAGATGCTAGAGCCAAGTCCGCCCAGTCAAGGTTATTGATTTCATGCTGGCTCAAATCATTAATTTGAAGACCGGTGTGAGTCGTTGAAAGAAATATACCTGAACCTGTTATATGGATGAAATATATTGCTTTATTAATGCCAAACTATGAAACACTTGTATGAATACAGGTATCAGGTACATTACATATCTCATATAATGATATGAAAAAACTACAAGAATATTAACAAATACATACACACACAGATATATATATATATATATATATATATATATATATATTTAAGGAAAATCACTACTTAGGTTTAACTTTTAGGCTTACAATTTTATACCTCCTTTTTTGTCTATTGAACACCTTGAAAGAAATAAGAGATGAAGAAAATGAAAGAAAAAGAGAGTGGTGTCACATTTTCAACTCAAAATAGTCATTATTTTTTAAATTGATAGTTTAGAAGTGATCTTCTCTTACGAGTGTGCACTTTTATGTTACGAGTGGGCTATAGGCCCTCTATTATCCTGGGCTTTCACTCAGCGAGGGACCCACTCGTATTAACAGGGTCGTGGCCCGTGCTACCCCAACCGGTGGCCCCACCTGTTCTCAGCAGGGCTGGTTGTTGATATCAGGTCTCAAACCCGGCACCCTTGCTAAGAGCTTCTTATCAAGGGTGTCGGGTTCGAGACCTGGTATCAACAACCAGCCCTGCTGAGAACAGGTGGGGCCACCGGTTAGGGTGGCACGGGCCGCGGCCCTGTTAATACGAGTGGGTCCCTCGCTTGGGTGAAAGCCCAGGATAATAGAGGGTCGATAGCCCACTCGTAACATCTTCGTTAAGAAGCGAGTGATGTTTTGCTATAAAGTCAAATTAACTATCATTTCACAATTATTTATTTGATGGTTTAAAATTAATTTTGCTTTAAATTGACCATAAATTACTAAATAATTTATCTCATTGTTATCTTTTTTATAATAATAAAATTTTAATAAAAAAATATTAAATATATTCCCAATATTAAAACATTAAGATGTGGTCTACCGCATGATGAGTGCGGGGGCACACAATATGCTCCAACTAAAATATATATGTTGGAGTGTCTGTATTTCTATTATGTATCAAGTCTTTGTATTTGGTTTGTCTTTGTATTTGTACTTTTTACCACTCCTATATATGCTGGAGTAGGGCTAAGCAATACAATTAATCTTCCACTCAACATGGTATCAGAGCAAGGCGATTAGGGCCCACGCAACCCGCGTCCCGCCCGCTCCATCCCGTCCAGCGTCCCGTCGCATCCGCTTCTCCCGTACCGCTTCTCTACTCCCGTCTCGGTTCTTCTTCTTCCTCTTCTTCTTCTCTTCTGCCTCTTCTTCTTCCTCTTCTGCTTCTTCTCCAGCGGCTTCGGCCGTACCAGCGAGCTTCGTCTCCTCTCTCTCCTTCGAGGGGAGCTTCTCCTTCCCGCGGGGTGTCTTCCCCGTCCTCTAGGGGCGCTGGTGCAATGGGCTATTGATCTCCCCTCTCCGGCGTTCCCTTTTTTGGTTTCTTCCATTGTTGTTAGGGTTATGATTTCTTCCCCTCTTTCTATGAGGGTGCTTCTTCTTTTTTGATACCCTTTGTGGATCCGTGTGCTTCTACTTCGAGGTCTTATATGCCTCTGCGTGCTACTTATATCCAGATTCATGGCTCTCCTACCCGTGGCGGCCTTGCATCTCGTGGTGGCCGAACCCAGCCTCGATCATATCTGTCGTGGAGAGCACGCTTGTCATATGCTATGGAGGACACCACTGTCTCTCCCTCTCTGGATTCAGACGTTACAGAGGTAATCCTGCTTTTTTGACACTAGATGTATGGTCCTCCAGCCGGGTAGTCCACTTCAACATCCTCCTTCTATGCCCACCAAGGCCCCCTGGGTGCTAAATCTGCTTCCACACTTTTGTCCTCATAGTGGATTATCGACTCTAGCACCACTAACCACATGACTGGCTCAGCCACAGGTTTTGTGTCCTACACTCCCATGTCTGGCAGGGCCAAAGTAAGTATTGTTGATGGATCTCTCTTCTCCATTGCTGGGAAAGGATCTATCATTTGCTCATCTCTTACTCTTTCCTCTGTTCTTCATGTTTCTGCATTCACTTATAATCATCCATCTATTAGTCATTTGACTAACTCTATGAACTACTCTGTAACATTCTTTCCTACCTCGTGTGTTTTTCAGGACCTGAAAATGGGGACGATGATTGACTCTGGCAGATTGTGCAATGGGCTATCTGTGTTCGACCCTTCCACCTCCATTTGCTCCAGTCTCGTCCAGGCACCAATGGCTCATCGTGTTGATCGACTCTCTAATGTCGATGTTTGGCACTGTCGTCTTGGACATCCCCCCATCTCCTCTATAAAGTTTTCGCTTACTACTATGCCCACCACTCGATTTACTGATTTTATTATGATGTCTGTGAACTTGGTGAACATCATCATAGTTCTCTTCCTCTTGTGTCTCTGCGTTCCTCTGTTCCTTTTGCTCTTATTCATACTGATGTTTGGGGTCCTACTCCCACTGCATCCATTTCTAGTTGCTCCTGGTTTGTTTCAATTATTGATTATCACTCTTGTTGTATTTGGGTCTATTTGATGAAATAAAAGTGACGTGTTTCTCTCTTTCAACAGTTTCATAAGATGGTCACTACCCAGTCCGGTGCTACCATTAAGATCTTACGTAGTGACAATGGTCGTGAGTACATTGACTCTCATCTTGAGAAATACCTATGTGATCTTGGTATCATACATCAGACTTCATGTGCCTACACTCCAGCTCAAAATGGTGTTGTCGAGCGCAAGAATCGACATCTTCTTGAGGTTGCCAGATGTCTCCTTCTCTGAATGAACCTCCCAAAATATTATTGGGGTGATGTCGTCCTCACTGTTGCCTACCTCATCAATCGTCTGTCTACTCGTGTTCTTGGGTTTCAGACTCCTCTAGCCACTCCCAGGGTTCGCCCGACTTCCCACTTGCCTCGTATCTTTGGGTGTGTGTGTTTTGTGCACATCCACCCGAAGACTAAACTCGACCCTCGTGCTCTGCGATGTGTCTTTATTGGCTACTCACCCACCTAAAAAGGCAACAAGTGCTTTCATACCATCACTAAGCGGATATTTGTCACTATGAATGTCACCTTTCGGGAATCAGAAGCTTACTATGGGACCTCTCTTCAGGGGGAGACGAGTACTAGGGAAGTGAGTTTCCCTGCTTCTGTTCCCTTACATATTGTCCCTGCTTATGTTCCCTTGCCTTCTCTTCCAATGCCTCCTCCATTACAGGCTTGCTCTCCTATCCCTAGTGATTTGGTGATACCTCCTCCTTCTATGCCTCCTCAATTACAAGTTTACTCTTACCGACGTTGGGGAACGAATACACAGGTCTTACCCACTCTACCTAGGCCACCACTCGATCCATCTTCAGGCACTGACAGAGGTAAATGTGCTTCTACTCAGCATCCACTTTCCCATTTTGTGACTTATGACTCTTTGTCTCATTCGCCTAGAGCATTTGTAACCTCCTTGTCTTCCATATCTATTCCTTGTTCCTGGCAGGAAGCTCTTGAGCGCAGTGAATGGAAGAATGCTATGTTGGAGGAAATGGCGGCCCTTGACAAAAATCATACTTAGGATCTTGTCTACCTGCACAAATGGGAAAACTGTTATGGGTTGTAAATGGGTCTTCTCTGTGAAGCAGAACCTCCATGGTTTGGTTGAACGGTACAAAGCTAAATTGGTTGCTAGAGGATACACTCAAACAGCGGGCATTGACTATCAGGAGATATTTGCTCCGGTTGCTAAAATGAATTCAATCTGGATAATGCTTTTATGTGCCGTGTGCAAAGGGTGGAGTCTCAGCCAGTTGAATGTGAAGAATGCATTTCTTCACGGTGATCTTGAAGAGGAAGTCTACATGTCTCTGCCTCCTGGTGTTCTTCAAAAAGGTTCAGCAGGGAAAGTTTGTAGATTGAAGAAGACTTTGTACGGCTTAAAACAGTCGCCCCGTGTGTGGTTCGGGAGATTCCACAGGGTAATGATATCTTCGGGTACAGGCAGAGCAACGCGGATCATACCTAGTTCGTGAAACACCGACATGGCAAGGTGATTGCTCTTATTGTCTATGTTGACGATATAGTGATAACAAGTGATGACAGAGGAGATTGAGAACTTAAAATCTAGGCTTGCTAAGGAGTTTGAAGTAAAGGACCTTGAGGATCTCAAATATTTTATGGGCATCGAGGTGGTCAGATCCAGACATGAGATCTTCATATCTCAAAGGAAGTACATTCTGGATCTGTTGGAAACAACAGGAATGATTGGGTGTAGACCTGCTGACACCCTAATTGAAGTCAATCACAAGCTTGGTAGAGATGGTGGAGAAAGGGTTGATGGCATATCAGGTTTCCAGTGACTGGTTGGGAAACTTATTTATCTCTCTCATGCCCATCCAGATATATCTTATGTTATGGGTGTTCTTAGCCAATATATGCACTCACCGAGATCACATCATCTTGATGCTGCATATAGGGTTCTGAGGTATCTCAAATCCTCTCCAGGAAAAGGCATATTGTTTAGACCAGGCAAGGCATTAACGGTGGAAGTTTACACAGATGCAGACTGGGCAAGTTATATTGATGATCGACGATCTACATCTGGACATTGCTCCATCGTTGGGGGTAATATGGTGACCTGGAGAAGCAAGAAACAACATGTTGTTGCCATATCCAGTGCTGAGGCGGAGTTCCGGGCAATGACGCTTGGAATATGCGAAGGGATATGGATTCAGTCAATGATGAGGGACTTGGGTGTGGAAGACTGTGGTCCAATCAGGATCTATTGTGATAGTAAAGCCGCTATTAGTATTGCTCACAACCCAGTCCAACATGACCGTACTAAACACGTTGAGATCGACAGACATTTCATTAAGGAGAACATAGTAAAGGGGATGGTGTGTACTCCCTTTGTCTCATCAAACCAGCAGCTGGCAGATGTGCTTACTAAGGGGCTGAGTTTGTGCTACTTTGACAAGATATTGGGAAAGTTGGGAATGACCGATATTACACGCCCAACTTAAGGGGGAGTGTTGGAGTGTCTGTATTTCTATTATATATCAAGTCTTTGTATTTGCTTTGTCTTTGTATTTGTACGTTATTCCCACTCATATATATGTTGGAGTAGGGTTAAGTAATACAATTAATCTTCCACTCAACAATATGTATATGTTGAAACCAAGAAACCAGTTCAACGGAGATCAGACTAAGAGGGATAGAATGTGTTACTTCGCTAACGGTCGGACTCCGCGAGCTAAGAATTTCAAAGTCTAGGACTGACCCTCATCGACTGGAGTCTAATACCTACTCAAGGACCCACAGGATGCAGCTAGCAAGTCCGACCACTAACCAGAAAGTGTTTAGCACTTCCCTTCCCAAAACCAAATCCTGAGCCAAGACCTCGAAAAACACATAAAGAACAAAAGAGAGTTCGGGCTCTTGGTTATGGTGGTGGTGTGTGTGAGGGGGGGATGGTTGATCTGTCCTCCGAGGGGTTTTGGGTCTTATTTAAAGACAAAATACTCTTAGGATAAAAATGGCCATATTGGTTTGCGAGTAGCAGCCTCCCTCGTTAACCAAATCACTATCTGCAGACCTAGATGGTTTGTGGATAGCTCCTCCCGCCTTTTCGACACTACTATCCATAGACCCGAATGGTATACAAACAACCTCTTCCTTTTTTAAGAACTGTTCTGGACCAGAGGAGACGGATGCACGAGTTGGATCAATTTTAACTCGCCTCGCTCTTCTCAGGGGGTGAGTCCGTCTAAGATGCCTGAACTCCCTCATTGCTCCCCCCCCCCCGGGGGGGGGGGGGGGGGGGGGTCGGAGAGCCTGGACTCGCTCCAGCCCTTCTACTTGGCGAGTCCATAATTGGTGTGCGGACTCACTCCATGGGGGTGACTCCAGGTGGGGTGTCTAGAATTGCCTCGTTTTTTCCCTCGGGGGGGGGGGGGGGGGGGGGGGGGGTGCAGCCCGGACGGAGTGCTTGGACTTGCTCCTGCAATTCTATCTGGAGAGTCTGGGCGAAGTGCCAGACTTTCACCATGCTGCTCTGAGGGGCTTTCGACCTACTTGCCAAATACGAGTTGCACACAATTTCCGTTCTTTGTGAGCTTGTCAGAGATTGAAAAGAAAAGTTTCAACACCCTTTTGGCAAGTCCCTCCACAGGAGAGGGAATACCCGTCGACCTTTCTCCCCAATAAAAAGTGGGGTAGAGCTACGGCCCCTCCTCGTTGGAAATGGCTTCGGAGGTGATTTCTTTTGTGGCCTCCAACCAACCGGTAATTGATGAGGAGGCGGAAGCGGCCGTCGTATTCAGGCTATTCAGGGAGTTCTTTGTGGTGCGCCTTCCCGAGAGAGGAGGGAGAAAATCTTCCATGAAGAAAAAGGCGAATGCTCCTTCTTTTGGCGAGAAGTCCTCCACCAACCCTGAATCCACTGCGAGGTGGGCACCCTCTCCTAAGCGGCTTGGAATCACGCCAGCCATTCTACTTGGCGAGTCTGGGATTGGTGTCCGGACTCGCTCCATGCTGACGGGGGGTGACTCCGGGTGGGGTGTCTAGAATTGCCTCGTTTCTTCCCTCAGGGGGGGCAGCACGGTCGAAGTGCGTGGACTTGCTCCTGCAGTTCTATCTGGGGAGTTTGGGTGAAGTGCCAGACTTTCACCATGCTGCTCTGAGGGGTTTTCGACCTACTTGTCAAATACGAGTTGCACACAATCTCCGCTCTTTGTGAGCTCGTCAGAGATTGGAAAGAAAAGTTTCAACACCCTTTTTGGCGAGTCCGTCCACAGGAGAGGGAATACCCGTCGACCTTTCTCGCCAATAAATATTGGGGTAGATCTACGGCCCCTCCTCGTTGGAAATGGCTTTTGAGGTGATTTCTTTCGTGGCCTCCAACCAACCGGTAATCGATGAGGAGGCGGAGGCGGACGTCATATTCAGGCTATTAAGGGAGTTCTTTGTGGTGCGCCTTCCCGAGCGAGGAGGGAGAAAATCTTCCATGAAGAAGAAGGCGAATGCTCCTTTTGGCGAGAAGTCCTCCACCAACCCCGACTCCACTGCGAGGTGGGCACCCTCTCCTAAGCGGCTTGGAATCACGCCAATTAATGAAGAGCCCCCCAAGGACCCCTCTAATACGGGGGGGGGCCAAGGCGCGGGCGGGACTTTGCTAAGCGAGACCGTGGTCAGAGGGCAGACACCAAACGACGTGAATGCAAGACTTCCTTTGATTCAAGTCCCACTGAAATACTGGGTACGGATCTTCAGTCACCAATTTTTTTGTGGAATCTGAACTTACCTTGCATTTTTCTAAGTAGTTCCCTCTTGTCGTGAGTTACCCCGCGGTCAGCGTCCGGCCGAGGAACTGACTATAGGTATTGCCACTGCATTCTCCTTAGCGTCGGGGAAAGCGGGTTCAGCCAATGTCTCCCAGCATCCTCGCCGTCAGGACAGATGTACTGCTCCTTTGTAAGGTACCTACCTGATTCTGCTTCCTTTACTTCCACCTACTTTTATCTAACTCCGTCCTGACCATTTTCCCAGGTCGACGCTCGTCAACTTCTTCGGGTCACTCGACATCAGTCTACTTGCCCCCAGAGTCGCCTCCACCTATCATGACGACTCCTATGAGGGAGCTCATGGTGAGCTCGCAAGGCCTTCATGATGAGTTTAAGATATGACTTGTTGTTATCCTCAGGGCCCATGATTCCTTCCTCATGACCCTGCCACCTGCCGTCACAAATCAGAGGCCAACCGATATTGGGAATCACCTCACTCAAGCAGAGGAGTTTCAACAACTTGTGGAGGGAGAATATGGACAGCACGACTGCATCTTTGACCTGGAAGAGAGGTTGTATGACCTGGAGACCCTCTAGCGAGCTACAAGCTATGATCTTCACAGACACGCACAGGTGGAACGTACTGTCGATGAGGCCTCCTTGCTGGAAGAGCACATTAGACGGGGCGAGAAACGTATCTTGAAGGTACAGGAAGAACTACAAGCTGCCCAAGAAATCACATAGCGAGATCGCCACCTATGTCGCCCGCGTCGTCGAGGTCGCGTTCCTGTTCTCCGCAACTGATGTATTTTTTCTTTCTTTTTCGTCTACAGATCCTTTATGTACTCGCCTTAACATGCACGCGCAGAATCTTATCTGTCTAAATTTTGTACTCGCATCGACATATACACGCAGAATCTAGTGATGTAGTAATTTTGTACTCGTCCAAGTATATTTTAATGATATTTTTGGCATTTGATGCTTCCTTTCATCGCTCATTCTTCCTCTTCCTCTTCCTCTCAATTACAAATATGCTTTTATATTGGCACTCGCAATTGTGTGCATGCATTTAGGTTGGTGTACTCGCGTTTGTGTGCTTGCATTTTTGTTAGTGTACTTGCGCGCGAGCAGGGTCAGGGCCTTAAGCTATAAATAGGGGGTCCCATTATTTAGATGGGCACGCCTTCCCTTCCTTTGAAACCCCATCCCCCTACTCCAAGATCTCTAATCTCCCAGTCTTCTACAATGGTTCGTAAGGAGGAGCCTGAGGAGAGTCGCGGTCATTGTGTAACCAACTTCCGGGAACACAACTTTCTGAGTCTGTAGACCACAACGGAGGTGCTCGGCGAGTTTGAGGCTCGTCAAGTGCCTGACGGTTATACAGCGAGGCGACCATCCCCGGTTGAAAACATAACGCCTTCTTCGGCGATGAGCTCACCTTCCCCCTAGCGCACTTCCAGGTTGGGCAATGACTATCTCTATGGCCAGAAGTCTGGCAGGTCTTCAAGTACTTCATGTTGGTCCCGGCGCAGGTCAACTCTAACGCGATCAGTGCACTGGTTGCTTTCACCTGTTATATGTGCGAGGAGAAGATTGAGATTGATCTTTTTGCCTTCCGTAAAATCCTGACTCTCAAGTCAATCGGTGATGGGGTCTTCTTCTTCACCAGCTCTTGTGTGAAACTCTCTTAGACACTTAACAAGGTCCATCACTGGAACGATAAGTTCGTTTTTGTGCAGGGTGAGTTTGGCCCATCCAGAGGATTGAGAAAGAGCATAAGTCGCCCCGTGTGGAGGGGGACGTGTTGCCCTCTAAAGCTATCTAAGGGAGCACTTTGGGCATCGTCTACTTGCGACATCCTGTCGATCAACTTTCCTTCGTGGCTCTAGGGACAGGTAAGTTGAGGCGAGTACTCGCCGCATCACCTCTTGTTCTGATACCTTTACTTTGACTCAGCCTAAACATGAGCACGCTTTCAGTTTTACAGGCAAGAGCTCTATACCGACCCATCCGCCCCACGATGGTTCTCGAGTACCAACCAGCAAGGTCCCCTTTGAGGACCCTCTACCAGAGACTATCGTCCTGGATGAGGGCGGATCGACTCCTATCCACGACAAGGGAAGAAAATGGGCTCTTCCTGAAGTCGCCTCGACGAGCAAGCTGAGGCAAAAGAAACATAAATCCATAAGAGACCGCCCTCCTCGCGTGGCGAGCCAACCAAAGGACCCTGTCACACACATAAATTTCGGGTTGGGTATGAGGAGCTTCAATAAAAAGGGGAATCCCTTGCTGGTTTGGGACGACTCGCGCAATAGGGTTGTGTTAAGCTCACCCCCCCCCCCATCTTGGGAGGAAGAGGAGGATCATGATGAAGACGCCTATGACATCTTGTATGGCTTATATGGTCGCGATGATGCGGAGGTACTCGCAAAGACGCCCATACGTGAGCTAGCGAATCGCAGATGTCGGTCTATCCTCTACACTGCAAAACTGCTACATCAGACTGCGAGGCGAGGACTTCAATCACATCAAACGCTCCACAACGCAAGTCTGGCCCACCAGGAGGCGGGGGGGAAGTTGTCGAAGACGGAAGAAAAACTGGTCGTGTTCAAGGCGAAAACGTCTTCCTGCGATGAGGTATGGCCTCCCTCTCGCTCCCCTCTGATCTGATCTTTAGCTTTTCCTTCTAACCTGTTCACATGTTAAAGAGGCCGAGGTTTCTTAGGTAGACCTAATTTTTGATCTGGAGGAGCTAAGGGTGGCGCAGCGCAAATCCGAGTACCTCACCAGTAGGCTTGTTGAGGAGGAATTCAGGCTGACAAAAATTTGGCTTCAAGGGTGAAGAGTCATCTCGCTCTGCTCTTTCCAGGAATTCAACCCTGCCCAGGTGGAGACGGACAAGAAAATGGTCACTTCCACAGCTATGATCACGCTAGCTCGCCTCTGGTGCCACCACGCCTTGAGCAGCGAAGGGAGCCCAGCTCGACCTCATGACCCTTCTCTCAGAACTATTTCCCCGACTGGCGAGTACTCCCTCAGAGGATGCTAATGGGGAGGAACTTTATAGCGAATCTGGGGATGAAAGCTAACTGAAGTACCCTACCCACCTGACTTAGATTCATCGTAATCTTCTTTTTATTTTTAGTTGAATGTAATCGGCGTACCTGCCAACTATTTTGCATGAATCCAGCTTACTCTCAATTCCTTTCCTTCTAGAAATCTAGGTGATTGTTTTATCTTTATACTCCTCAAGCTCGTATAATTTTTATTTTCGCATAAGTGATGACTAATATTTTAGTCATCATTTATGGTTATTATTCTATTAGATATTTAAATAAATTATCATATTTGTTCGTTGTTTTGTTGCAATATTGCGTAAAAACAATATTTCACGTTCTAAATCTTATATTTTCTATTTTATAGGATTATGGCAGGTCAGGGGGGAATTTACATGCAATATCCCGCAGCTGCATCCAAGAGTTCGCATGCGAGTCCAACTCGTCAACATGGAGCTCGGCCGAATATTTTCAAATTCATCACTCAAGTATATATATATATACATATTAATATATATATGCATATATATATAATATAACTTATATATATATAACATATATATATATATATGTATATATGTTATATATATGTTATATATATAAGTTATAGTATATATATATATATATATTGCAGGTTTGGCCACCACCCCCATACAACTTCGGCCACCCTCCTCCCAGCTCAAGCTCCGGCCACCTCCATACAGCCCGAGCTCGGCCACCTTCATGCAGCCCGAGCCCCACCTCCACCATGCTCGGCCAGCTCCAGCACCTCCACCCGAGCTCCACCACACGTGCACGAAGCCACTGTCATCCTCCATGCACAGCAACCTGTATTTCCAAGCTCGGCAACCTCAAAAATCGACCCTCCGGCCAACACCCCCCAGCTCTCGGCCATCCATCTCTCCAGCTGCTGCTCCTCCCACCTCTCGGCCAGCTCCACCACCACCTTGCAAGCAGCCAGCTCGATCCAGCTCGACCACCACTTCACTCCAGCTCCACCACCACAATAACCAGAACTATTTTCGGCCACCAACAACAAATTAAGCCACGTCAGCTAGCCGGCCTCCTCCAGAAATTCCGCCTCTGCCTTAATCCCGCCTCCTCCACGACAGCAATCCAGCCTGCCACCTCTTTAAAGCTGCCGTTTCACCCGTGGATTGTGCCTCCTCCCGAAATCCCGCCAGCAATAACCCTGTGCTGCCGTTTCACCCATGGAGGCAGCCTCCAATTATCACTTACCTACTTTCGGTGCCTATAAAAGGATGACTCTGGAAAGGATGAAGGCATCACCTATCAGTCAATTCAATTCATTTTACAATTTTGTTGTTGATTTTTATTCAGTAATTAGAGAGAGATTTTAGAGAGAGTTTTGTTTCTTTTTAGTGTTTCATTATTTTGTGAACGAATTTTGACCGAATCTGATTGGAGGGAAGTTCTCGCTTCCGTTCGATAAGTTTGTTGTTGTTTTTTATAAATTTTGTACGTTTTTTTTCTTTCAACTTAGAATATTTCATCAAATTATACCTTGCAATTTTATTTCTTGTAACCTTCTTGTTCTCCACTAGCAATAAAAAGTAATTTCTATCTCTCATAAAATTTCTTCAATATTTCATCAAATTTGTCTCTCGTCACTTTTGTTCCTTCTCATGATCTCGCGGTTTTATAATAATAATTCTCTCATCTCCATGAGGAACTAATTTCTATAGTGCTCGGTCGCGATGATCCGAGAATGAGTTAATTTTTGCAATGATTTTAGTTTTGCTTTTCTCAATTTGTTGAACGCTTAAAATTTACCGTTGATCAATTCATTGAGGCTATATATTTTATATAGTTTTCAAAATAGTTTTCGCTGCTTAGTTGACCGAGAGGCTCGTAAGTCGAATCGATCACTCATTGGTAAAAAGAGTAGAACGCAACCCTCGAGAGAGGACGACGTAACTCTTCCGGATTGGAGTAAAATCCAATAGCGAGATTCACTACCTAAAGCAAGTCTTAGGCGATGCGAGTTGAGAATGAAAGTTCGGTCGATACACCTAAACTTAGTTGAACCTAATCCTCGAGAGAAAAGCGTTCATGCTTCAGGAATCTTCACGGTCAAAGTCTCTTCAACAAGAGAATTGCACTTTATTTTCATTTCGTTATTCTCTATATCTGAGGTGATTCAACGATCGGGTACTAGCTTTTAACCCATCAAATTAATTCAATTAGCTTCTCTAGTTTTTGTTAATCACAACCCAAACTTCAATTTCTATTTGATAAGATAATAGCGATTTTTGAAGTAGAATTACTTGACCACTCCGAGTCTAATACGACCTTGTTTTCTTTAAACCTATTCTACTCTCGATACGGTACACTTACCGTTATCGTTTGCGGATATAGTTTCGCGCAATCAATAAGCACCATACTCACTCAGATTGCGTACTCGCGTAGACCCCATATTCATGTAGGTATAACATTTACACATTCAAGATACACAGATAAATAGGAGCACTTTGTCACTGTCTTGTCCTCCCCTTTCGATTTGTATGTAGAGGGTCATTACTACTTGCTTTCTAACGCGCGTGCGCTTGGTAATGTCGCTTGGCTTAGTGCCTGCAGTGTCACTTTAGTCATGTCGCGCAGAGACGATAGTGTAGCCACCTCGATCTTTTTCCATATCGAGAGAAAGGAGGTGCGTAGTTCGTAATGGGAACAGAGAGTACTCTCCTCGTCCTGGAATCTCTTTGAACTCTCCTGAAGTTGGTACACCTCTAGGCCTTTTAGAAAGTATACTCCTCAATCGATGGTTCATCTTTGAAATTAAGGCGGATAGCCGTTCCTGAGAGGGCAAGTACCCAGCATGCACGGGAGGAGCCCGGTGTAGAGGTCTGGACTACGACAACTTTCTACACAAGGATTTTGATTAACTCGAGGGGGCACGCAACCAGCGCGAGCGGGAGGAGTCTGGTTCACAGGCATAGACTACGAAAAATCTCTACTTGAGGATTTTAATTCACTTCAGGGGTCAGGTAGCTAGCATGCCCGGGAGGAGCCCGGTGGAAGGGCCTGGACTACAAAAACTCCCAGCTCGAGGATTTTGATTCACTCAAGGGGGCAAGTAGCAAGCGTGCCCAGGAAGAGCCCGGTGCAGAGGCCTGGAATACAACAAATATCTTCTCGGGAATTTTGATTCACTTAAGGGGCAAGTAGTCAGCGTGCGAAGGAGGATCCTAGTGCAAATGCCAGAACTAAGACAACTCTCTACTCGAGGATTTTGATTCACTCGAGCGGGCAAGTAGCCAGCGTGCCCGGGAAGAGCCCGATGTAGAGGCCTAGGCTACGACAACTCTATGCGTGAGGATTTTGATTCACTCGAGGGGGCAAGAAGTCAGCGTGCCCGAGGGGAGCCCGGTGCAGAAGCCTGGACTATTCACTCAAGGGGGCAAGTATCCAGCATGCCTGAGAGGAGCCCGGTGCAGAGGCCTAAACTATGGAAACTCTCTGCTCAAGTATTTTGATTCACTTGAGGGGGCAAGTAGCCAGCGTGCCTGGGAGGAGCCCGGTGCAGAGGCCTAGACTACGACAACTCTCTGTTCGAGGATTTTGAATCACTCGAGGGGGCAAGTATCCAGCGTGCCTGGGAGGAGATCGGTGCAGAACCCTGGACTACGACAACTCTCTGCTCAAAGAATTTGATTCACTTGAGGGGGCATGTAGACAACGTGTCGGGAGGAGCCCGGTGCAAAGGCCTGGACTACGACAACGCTCTACTTTAGGATTTTAATTCATTAGAGGGGGCAAGTAACCAGCGTGCCAGGAAGGAGCCCAGTGCCGAGACCTGGGCTACGATAACTCTCTGCTTGAGGAATTTGATTCACACAAGGGGGAAAGTAACCAGCGTGCCTGAGAGGAGCCCGGTGGAGAGGCCTGATGCGTGGAAAATACGGCAAGCGCACCGGTCGCACAAGTAATAAAGTTTGGGAATAAATCCCCGAGTGTCGGTCTCTTGAGGAACACAGTAAGGGATGAGTTAATGTCGAGGAGAACTTGAGATTGAAGTCCTCGGGTCGGCTCAAAACGGGGGGTTTTTGATGGTTGCGGAAAATAAAGTAAAAATCTACAAACTACTCCTATGCAATGCCGCTATGCAAAGCTTCGCCAGGCGGGATGGAAACTACACGGGCCGCTATGCACCGAATCGCTTGGCGGATGGACGAGTATGCTAGCGATGAGGTGGTTAGAATGGCGGAATGAGGGTCGTGAGCACCTCTTCGCAACGCACGCCACTAGCAATTGCTAGTGCGGCAAGGGTGGATGGTGGAGGATGGAATATGGCGCACCTCAAGCAATAATAACAAAATCACAATAACTCACATAGACATGAATAAGTGAAAATGCTAATCAATAAAAATACTTCATCAATACATAGAAATTAAACTAAGCTATCAACAACAACATAAGAGGAGTGTGCGAAATCGACCGGGTCCGAAGCCTTATTGAGGGTTCACGGTTGGAATCCCGGGTTGTCAATCCGAGTCCAAGCTCGGTCCTCAACTGCGTCCGGGGTAGAGAAGGGCTGTCACCACCTTCCAATGGCCCGTCTTCTCCGTATCACGCTGCGGAAGATGTAAGCACATGCTCCTCCTAGCTTGATGGAGAAAGCTAGGTCAAACCTCACTTGAAGCTTGAGGATGAAGGAGGAGGCCGAGGGGATGCTCCAGCTTTGATTTGGCGGTGAAAGCTTGCCCGGAGACCCTCCCTAAGGTGGAGAATGAAGGAGGACGGCGGAAAAACTCGTCGGGGACGAAATACGGCGGAAAATGTCGAGCGATCCGGAATAGGGCGAAACCTGCGCTATTTATAGAAAGCAGATTAAACAGCGCGCACGATCACAGGCGCACGACCAGTGGTCGTGCGCGATATGGTCCGTGATCATGCGATATGGAGGCAGCAAAATGGAAAAAGAAGGTGTGACTGCGCACGACCGGCAGCGCACGAGCAGTGATCGTGCGCGGTATGGCTGGTGATCGTGCGATATGCCGGGACAGAACTTTCACAGGAGAGGTCATGACTGCGCACGACCGATGATCGTGCGCCAAAGAGGTCGATGGTCGTGCGTGCGTAAAAACGCACGACCATTGACTCCTTTGCCAAAAATGGTGAAAGTCCTACCCCGGACGCCCACACGATCCCAGAACCTGCAGGAAAACTGGACGGGAAGTCGACATGGCAGTCACAGACATAAATATAATGCACAGCAAAAGGGAAATACACACACGCACAGAAATAGGCTAATAAAGTGCACAAGACGTGGAAAACCGTAGCGAACCAAAAGGATTGCAAATGACGCTAAACGGTGTGCAAAGACAAGAAAATAAGCCTAGATGAGTCCGAAAATAGGTATATAAAGAGGACTCATCACACCCCCAGACTTAACCGTTTGCGCGTCCCGAGCAAACAAAACCTAAGCAGACGGGGAAAATGAACTAGCTAACAAAGAAATTGCAAAACGGAGTACCATGCGAAGTCGCATGCTCGCGTGCATAAAAATAAAGTAGAGGAAATTTTTAAGTATACAAAATATTTTATATTTTTCATAATGCGTATCAAAAATTTATTATTACTCAAAAGTGGAATCACGGTGAATCATCCGGTCCTACGCAGGGAGAAAGTAGACAGGCCACTAAGGTGAGCATTGCCGAAGACCGGGGTTTGGGATCACCTCCAAAGGAATCCACCAATGTCGGAAACCATACGCTTGCCCGTTCGCACTCTCTCCACGGCACTAGTCAACTCAAGCGCAAGTCCGTAGGACTTCGGGTAATAATGGGGCTTGGGTTACGGTGAGGAAAACAAGGATAAACATGAAGGGTATGCACCTAACCCAAATGAGCTAACGTACAAAACTAGTACCCGCTGCCCACAAAATAAACATGGGTGCACCACACCCCCAGACTTAACTTTTACTAAATGGGTGTGTGCACCGCCTACTCTAAATCCAAATCATCTCAAATAAAGATTTTCAATCAAACTTTTTCTTTCTCTTTTTCTTTTCTCTTTTTCTCTTTTTCAAATATTTCAGCAGAGATAACTTGAAAGCACTTCCACATTTTCACAAATAATAACACCACATCACAACCCAACATGAAAATATAAAACACTAAGCTCGACTTGGGTGTGCGACTAGGATCGGCTATGAGGCTTTGGCGAATATAGTGGAGCTGAATCAAAAGTAAGGGTAGGCACAAAGGGGCTAGCAAGGGCGATGTTAGGAATGGGTACAAAGCTCAACCGGGCCAAAAGGTGGCCTACATCACTCTCACGCTAGACTAACCGTGTACCAATGCTTCAAGAATAGCTTGGGGCAAGTTCTTAGCAACCGAGAAAGATAATCCTTCCTCCCGACTCAAGCAATACGAGTCTAGTGGCGGCTACACACATTCCTACGCTACCGTTTGATTCACATCGGATTCACCAACTTTTGAGTAGAATAAGAAATATGTACGCAAATAGAAAAATATAGAACTATAAGCATACGAAAAAATTAAATCTACACAAATTTCTATACAAAACGAGAGCAGTTGACTAGAAACACAGCAAGGCCAACATTTTACTCCGTCGCCCAATCCTAAACTAGCACAGAAATTTTCCAAATCTAACAAAGATACAAGTTCAACTCGTGGCACGCTAACAGCTAAGTACGCGCTCATGTGGGTGCAGTGGTGTGCAAGAAATGAACTAAACAAAATAATAACTATAAAAGCTTCTAGTATGCACAAGAAATGTGCACGTGCAAAAGGTAAACATGCTCTCCCCCAGACTTAAACTAAGCAACACATCAAATGATAGAGAAATTAAAATCAGAATGAGCTAAGGGAAGAGGTTACCCAATGCTCAGCTAGTGAGCATACCAGAAGACGCGTGGAAAGTAGCAGCAGGCCCGCCAAACGAAGAATCACAACCCCGCCAATGCGTAGTTTCCATGAATACCTGCAGGGGTGAGCTCCGCAAAAACAAAAGAAAAATATACAAAAAGAAATACTAAACTAAGCTAGACATAAAAAGTAAAATGCAGAAATTTAAGATAACTACTGGGGTTACTGTCATCCCAGCACGACTTATTCGAAGCTGAAAAGCCTTAGCTAATGGGCCTATGGAAGAGAAGATGAACAGGTAACTGTTCCAATATCCGTTGCGGTAACGGGTACCGATACGGCGATAGAACAGTTACCCCTCTACCTAGATAATAATACCTGAAAAGCTCAGGTAGAGGAAGCAGGAAATAAGATGAGGAGGCGACCTGGTCCTCGCTCATCTCATCACAAAAAGAATCCTTTCCTAGCAAGGGGTCATCCCACACAGGTGCGTAGGAGTCAACAGCTTGAGCACAAGGCTCATCGTCATCCCAGCACACCAGCGGAGAATCAACCCGCACAGGCTCAGATATGGAAGGGGGATCAAGGAATAAAAGAGAAGAAGGACAAAAATAATCAGAAATCGGGGGAGTGATCCCGGTATCACCCCCAGCAGGATCCAAACAATGATCATCGTCAGTGCCATATGAGTCGTATTGGGGAGAATCCGAGAACTCGAAGTCCGCGGTGGAAAGGGGGACCGCCTCGTCAGATAGGGAGGTGCAAACCTCCGCATCCGAAAGGTAATACTCCTCGTCCCACCGGGGTGCGTCATAGTGGTCTGAAGATCCACATTCTCCATCGGAGATAGCAGAATCGTCATCCCACATCGGCACAACCTCAGGCACCGAATCATCCACAATAACGGCCTCATCAGCCGACTCACAAGAAAAAGGAGTAGAAAACTCCGGCAAATACTGCGTAGGGGCAAAGCTGCTCTCAAAATCAGGCATAGAATGTGCAGGCCCCTTCGCAACATCATCCGCAGATGCCACCCCGTCGACGACCGGAACACTCTCATCGTCCCATACAGGATCGTCCATGAGTTCCCGATCCACTCCTTGCGGGCTAACATCCGAGTGAGAGTGATCACTCAAAGGAAGCTCGTAAAAAGGGGTTGAGGAACCCATGAAGGAACTATATGCGGCGAGAGATTCTTCCGAAATCTCAACGGGCAAAGATCGAGCAAGGTGCGCCATGTCAGTGTATGGGCCAGGCAACACCCTGGTAGGCCCATCCACAGTAGTCTCCCGCGAAAAGGGGACTGCTGCGGATGCGTCCACAGAGGTAGAAGGCTTGCACAAGCGAGGGCAATCCTTCAACATATGGCCCACACCTAGACATAGAATACACCGAAAACAGTGCTCGGCATTAGAAACAGCCATGGCATCGATGCATCTCCGCAAAGCGTCAAAAATACGGCACTCGGCAGCAGAATCCATCGCGAACAAAAATATTTACCGGAAATTACTACACACAAGAATAAAACAACTCGGATCTGCAATATTAAAAAAAAAAGAAAACAAAGAAGGGACAGAAAAAATAAAGTAAACAATTTCAAAAACTAAAATAAAGACAAAACAGGGTATGAACAAATGGACAAGGGCGACTATCTCGCATCTACCTCTTCAAAAACTCAAACGACTGTGTTCCCCGGCAACGGCGCCAAAAACTTGATGCGTGGAAAATACGGCAAGCGCACCGGTCGCACAAGTAATAAAGTTTGGGAATAAATCCCCGAGTGTCGGTCTCTTGAGGAACACAGTAAGGGATGAGTTAATGTCGAGGAGGACTTGAGATTGAAGTCCTCGGGTCGGCTCAAAAAGGGGGGGTTTTGATGGTTGCGGAAAATAAAGTAAAAATCTACAAACTACTCCTATGCAATGCCGCTATGCAAAGCTTCGCCAGGCGGGATGGAAACTACACGGGCCGCTATGCACCGAATCGCTTGGCGGATGGACGAGTAGGCTAGCGATGAGGTGGTTAGAATGGCGGAATGAGGGTCGTGAGCACCTCTTCGCAACGCACGCCACTAGCAATTGCTAGTGCGACAAGGGTGGATGGTGGAGGATGGAATATGGCGCACCTCAAGCAATAATAACAAAATCACAATAACTCACATAGACATGAATAAGTGAAAATGCTAATCAATAAAAATACTTCATCAATACATAGAAATTAAACTAAGCTATCAACAACAACATAAGAGGAGTGTGCGAAATCGACCGGGTCCGAAGCCTTATTGAGGGTTCACGGTTGGAATCCCGGGTTGTCAATCCGAGTCCAAGCTCGGTCCTCAACTGCGTCCGGGGTAGAGAAGGGCTGTCACCACCTTCCAATGGCCCGTCTTCTCCGTATCACGCTGCGGAAGATGTAAGCACATGCTCCTCCTAGCTTGATGGAGAAAGCTAGGTCAAACCTCACTTGAAGCTTGAGGATGAAGGAGGAGGCCGAGGGGATGCTCCGGCTTTGATTTGGCGGTGAAAGCTTGCCCGGAGACCCTCCCTAAGGTGGAGAATGAAGGAGGACGGCGGAAAAACTCGTCGGGGACGAAATACGGCGGAAAATGTCGAGCGATCCAGAATAGGGCGAAACCTGCGCTATTTATAGAAAGCAGATTAAACAGCGCGCACGATCACAGGCGCACGACCAGTGGTCGTGCGCGATATGGTCCGTGATCGTGCGATATGGAGGCAGCAAAATGGAAAAAGGTGTGACTGCGCACGACCGGCAGCGCACGAGCAGTGATCGTGCGCGGTATGGCTGGTGATCGTGCGATATGCCGGGACAGAACTTTCACAGGAGAGGTCATGACTGCGCACGACCGATGATCGTGCGCCAAAGAGGTCGATGGTCGTGCGTGCGTAAAAACGCACGACCATTGACTCCTTTGCCAAAAATGGTGAAAGTCCTACCCCGGACGCCCACACGATCCCAGAACCTGCAGGAAAACTAGACGGGAAGTCGACATGGCAGTCACAGACATAAATATAATGCACAGCAAAAGGGAAATACACACACGCACAGAAATAGGCTAATAAAGTGCACAAGACGTGGAAAACCGTAGCGAACCAAAAGGAGTGCAAATGACGCTAAACGGTGTGCAAAGACAAGAAAATAAGCCTAGATGAGTCCGAAAATAGGTATATAAAGAGGACTCATCAAGGCCTAAACTACAACAACTCTCTGCTCAAGGATTTTGATTCACTCGAGGGGGCAAGTAACCAGCATGCCTGGAAGGAGTCCGGTGGAGAGGACTAGACTACAACAACTCTCTGCTCGAAGATTTTGATTCACTCGAGGGGGCAAGTAGCCAGCGTGCGTGAGAAGAGCCCAGTGCAGAGGACTGGACTATGACAATTCTCTGCTCGAGGATTTATATTCACTTGCCTCCCAGTGTCCATCAATTAGATGTGAAAAATATTATTATCATGAAATAGCGATTATTACTAGTCTATTTGCAAAGAGTGTCAAACAATGATACAAAGAAGCTAGGAGTAGAAATGCTTTAAGCCGTCTCCGCTCCAAATATTTTCGAGGTACTTTCCCTTGGAGTTTTGCATACGGTATTCGCCAATTTTCAACGCTTTGAAGATCATGAAAAAACTCTCCCAATTAGGGCGAAGTTTGCCGCCTGCTGCTGACCTCTCTGTCACGTCAACCTTTTTGAGGACTAGGTCTCGCTTTTTGAACTGCTTGATTCGAACGTGTTTGTCGAAATATTTGGTCATCCTTCGCTTGATCTCCTCCTGGCGAATTGTTGCCAGATCGCGGAGTTCCTCCATGATGTCTAGGGAGAGTTGTTGTACCTCCTCACTCTCTAGCCTCCATTCTTCGTCGTCGTCTTCCGCTGCTACAATTCTGGGACTCCAGACCACGAATTCCACTGGGTTCAGGGGCTCCGTCCATGAGATAGTTTGAAAAGTGTTTCATTTGTGGTCGTATTGGAAGTCGTTCTCAAGGCCCAAAGGACCGAGGAGAGTTGCTCCACCCAGTTTCCCTCCAGGTTCTCCACTTTTTTTTCAATAGGTTGACGATGACTTTGTTCGCCGCTTCCACCTTGTCGTTGCTCCTAGGGTGAAGGACCAAGGCAAAAAGAAGGTCAACTCTTAATTGGCTGCAGAAATTTGTGAGCTTCAGGCTGGCGAATTACAGACCGTTGTCTGTGACAATGGCGAGAAGCAAGCCGTACCTGCAAACTATTTCTCCCCAAATGAAAAGTTTACTACCTCGGAGGTTATTCTTGCTAATGTCTTCACCTCCATCCACTTGGAAAAGTAGTCGATCATCACTAGGAGGAACTTTCTTTGCCCGCTTGCTGGAGGGAATGATCATACGAGGTTCATTCCCCAAATCGCGAACGACCATGTGGTCGTGATTGAGCGGAGACGTTGTGCTGGATGAATCTGGAGGGAGGTGTAAAATTGACACTTCTGACACCTTGCTAATGGCTCCTCATCCTTCTTGATGGTGGGCCAGAAATACCCCATCCGCAACACCTGCTTCTCCAACATTTGGCTTCCCGAGTGGTTTTCGCACTCCCCGGAGTGAATTTTCTCCAAGACCAGTAGGACTTCCGCTTCTTAGATGCACCATGCCAGGGGACTAGACAGAGTCTTGCGGTAAACCTTTCCGTCATACAGCAAGTAGTAGGCCGACTTGTATCAAAACCAACTCTTACCCTGAATTCCCATAGGAGGTTCACCTGCGGTCAAGTAGGTGACAAAGGGGTTCATTAGGGAGGACAGCTGGTCGATTTCCATCATCTCCCCCTCCTCAATGGAGGGTCGGAACAATTTTGTGACCATTCCCCCGGTCCTGGGGCTATACTTGGTCATTCGGTATGCATGCGAGCTCTCCTCCCAAAGTACATGTTGTATTGTGATTTGTGAATGACCGAAACGCGTCAACCAAACCTTTACCTTAACAAGATAGCATTGTAGTATCGGTTCTCGCGCCTCGAACTCTCCTCAGATCTGGGAGACTACCATGGAGACCGTACAAACATGGATGTCTTGTATTTCCAACTCGCAGGCTAGGTGTAGCCCTGCGATCACAACTTAATATTATTCCTAGTTGTTAGTGACGGGGAAGTGAATGACGATTGATTGCTCAATCATTGTCCCTTGAGGGTTCCTTAGGATGATGCCCCCCCCCCCATGGAGTGCCTCCCTGACGCCCCGTCTAGATACATCTACCATGCCACCCAAAGGCGGCATTGTCGAGGGCGAGCATGCATTGTGTTGTTATGTGTCCAGCTGTGAAAGTTTTGTGAAATGACGATTTTGCTGCCCATTTAGCATATAAAATAGAGGATTTCACTTGATTTTTCTCAATCGAAGGAAAAGAGGCTTTAAGAGAGAAACATGATTCCAAAGAGTGTGCTTACTCAAGATTTCAGCGAAATTGATCAAGGAAGTTAGCTTATGATTGAATTTTGTTTATGTAAATTATATTAGAAATGATTATGAAAATACTCTTAGTTTTGTTTTATTACATACAAAAAACGTTTCAAAATTTACATTTTTCATTTTCTTTTTAGCCAAAAATTGATGGATTTCATCTGATTAGACTCTGGATAATCATGATTTCAAAAAAGAAAAAATTACGTTATTTTGGGTGTTCTAATTTATAAAAAATTATCAGATGAATATAGAAGAGTAATCAAGTATTTAACAATTTGCCACTGATACGATGCGGTCGTCACATGCTATTATTATTTTATATAGCTTAGGGGGCATTATTGTACTTTGTATTTTCCTCACTCGCTTATATATAGAAGTGGTAGTATGCTTGTAGGGGCATCTTTTGGAGTCTTAGGTTTTGCCTCTCTTGGAGAGTGGAGTGTCGAGGAGGACCCAGCCTCTGGATGCTTGGCAAGAACTTGTTCTCGATTGTATCATTTATTGTTTAATGTAATGCAATTCCCTTTTCTCTATCAACTGGTCTAACCTGCCTAGATTAGGGTTCTCCTGAACCCTAAATTCCACCGGCTCGCCACTTTCCAGAAGCTCAATCCGCCGATGCGGATTCCGCGATTAGAGCGTCTGCTCGATACGTCGCTCCTTCGTTCCGCCCGCATCTCCAAAGGTTTGGCACGTCACCCAGTTCCGCACGCCTCGTAGTGTCCCATCTCGTTGTTTCGCACGCCTCGCGGCGGATTTGCGGCCCCGCTCTTCAATTCCGTCGGCTGCTCCAGCCTCTCCAGCGTCGCCGACTTCTTCCAGCAGTGTTTTTGCCGAGTGCAGTGTCGTCAACCGCCGCCAGCACCTTCCCACCCTGCTACGCCTCCAGCCGGAGCCGTCCAACGGTTCCTGGCATTTACATCGCTCCACCCTACAATTTCCAGCAACCTCCAGCGTCTTCCCATCCTTCTGGAGGCCCTGCTGCGACTTCGGCGGCCTTCCAGCGGCCGCGTCCCTCTCTCCCTTCTTTTTGTTGTGTCGGGCCGCCCTCCTACAACTCTTGCCGCCTTCCGGCGCTCATTTCCGCTACTCCTAGCCACGGTTCATGCCCAAGACTAGAGTCTTGGCCCTCCATGTTGACGAGAATGCCTCCACCATTGTCACCTCGGACTCTCAGCGCATGGATCAAATCGTAGCCCAGTTGGCGGATCTCACGCTCCTCCTGCGAAGACTTACCACGGGAGTTAATGTCCCTTCGACACCTCCTCACTGCCACCAATTCCGACCGTTCCCAACCACGTTGGGTTTTTGCACCCCGCGTCGGATAGTGCCCCGGCCCACCTCCGCCGGATCGCCGAGCAGCTCGTTGACTTGCAGGCCACCCCCGCCGACCAGAAGGTCCCCCTCGCCACTATCTACATGGAGGGTTCGGTGCTCCATTGGGTGTATTGGATGCGCCAGCAGGTACCTGACATTTCCTGACCCACATTGAAGGAGGAACTCCACCACTACGATAGCCTCCAGGCGGGTAATGCCTTGGATCTCCTCAGCTCCGTACGCCAGTCTAACTCTGTGGCAACCTACATTGATGAATTCATCGCAGTCGCTACGAATGTTCCCGTCCTGGCTCCCGATCACTACTTCGGCTATTTTTTGGTGGGCCTGCACCCCCAACTTTGTGCATGCCTTCGGATCCACAACCCGATTACTCTTTCCTGCACAATAGAGCAGGCCAGGAATCTCGACGAGGAATTCTACCCAGCCCCACCACCCTCCTCGACACGGCCACCCCCACCGCCGCGGCCACCCCCACCGCCGCGGCCACCCCCACCGCCGCGGCCACCCCCACCATCGCGGCCACTACAGCCACCTCTTCCGCTGCGGACACTACCGCCACCTCTTCCGCCCGTGGACCCTATACCCCCACCCAGGCCCCAGCTACTGACTCTGCCTCCGCATCCGCCAGCTCCACGTCCACCGGCCCCCCAACGACACCATTATATGTTTTACCAACAACAATAAGAGCTTCGCCGCAAGGGCTTCTGCTTTCCCTGCCAGCAACCAATCTCGCTCACCCACGTCTGCCCTCTCAGGAATCTATGTGTGTTGCTGGGAGCAGAAGAAACTAATCCTAATTTCGGGGAACTGATCCGTTGGCGCTTTTTGACGACCCCTTTGACCCTCGACCTTAAGGACAAGGTCACTTTTAGGGCGGGACGTGTTGATACGATGCGGCCGTCACATGCTATTATTAGTTTATGGAGCCCGGGGGCATTACTGTACTTTGTATTTTCGACACTCGCCTAAATATAGGAGTGGTTGTATGCTTAAAGGGATATCTTTTGGAGTCTTAGGATTTGGCTCTTTTGGAGAGTGGAGTGTCAAGGAGGAGCCAGCCTCCGAATGTTTGGCAAGAACTCGTTCTCGATTGTATCGTTTATTGTTTAATGTAATGCAATTTTCTTTCCTCTATCAGCCACTTATAAAAGTAAATCCTTAAAACAATTGAAGGAAATAATGAATTGTGTATCAGATAATAGTCCATGTGATAGATACTGATTTGAGGCTGCCTTACTAAGTTGGTAATTGTGAAACCAGGGTAAACCGAGAAAAGGTTTAGCTACTGAGGCCATGGTTCTACTCTCGTTGCTGAGAAATAAACCTGATGACTTGGCAAACCCCTTAAAGGCACTTCATATTACGCAAAGAAAGGAACCTAAGTGAGTTAGGATACTACCAAGAGATTTCTCAGAGTTTGGTGGAGAATGGAATCTGAGTGAGCCAAATAAAATAGGTAGATCGCCATAGTGCAGGTATTAACATGTAAGTCTAATTATATAATTAACACGGGTAAAAATGATAATGATGCGATGACATGGATGCTAGTCTCACATCCTTACTTCTACCCCCATTATTTTAGGTTATAGTTCCAAATTTGAACAACATCCGTCCAAGTTATATCCAATATTTAAGGGTTAGTTTGCATTTAAAACTTTAGCACACTTTTTCCCTATATCTAGTTGCATATATTAGTTTTCTTAATCAATTGTAAATTACTCTTCATTAATCTCCATAAATGCTCTTAGCCATCCATCCCTCTGTCTCCATGCCTTCATGCCTTTTTGGTTAGCTTTCTATAGTCAGACAAGTAGCCAATATATTAAAATAGTGAAGCTATCTTAACCTTTTTGAACACAGATATATCATAAGAATCATCCCCTCGGTTTTGAATTAAAATAAGCCAATAAATTATTGACAAAGCCAGTAATTTCAAGACCATAAAGATATGATATATAGCGCAACAATTAGTTAACAGAAGGATATTAAATCAAGAACTACATGGCAATACTTTATGCACTTGTCACACCTGTTAAGATGGCATGATGCTCTCTTGAATTAATTTCTTCTGACATGACTCCAGATGCAGAGAAGTCAGACTGCCCTGACCCAGATGTTGAGTTCACTGAAGTTAATGGAGAACTATCATGCATCATTTTTACCACATTCGAAATGTCTTTATATGCAGGTGTAAGTACATCCTGGACAACATTATCTTGCAATTTAAAGAGGGAAAAAGTAATAATGAACACAAGAAAATTCAAATTAATATTAGAAATAATCAGAGAAGAAATCATGAGCTAGAACTTAGAAGTCTAGACTTTTTTCTCTAAGTATATGAAAATTAATTTCCAGACAATTAAACCTAGAGTCATATACATACATATATACATATGCATACATAATACATACATATAGATGTGTATATATATGTATATATATTTGTACACAGACATATGTATAGATTTGTACATATATACATGTATATATTTTTACATAAAACATGTATATATTTGTACATATATACATGTATATATTTTTACATATATATATATATGTACACATACATATGTATATATCATATGTATATATTTGTACACATCCATATGTATATATTTGTACATATATATAAATATATATATATGTACATATATGCATATATATATACACATACATTTGTATATATAGACAGATAGATATGTATGCATAGATATATGCATCTGTACATGTATACATATAAAGATGTATACACATATACATATGTATATGTGCACATATAATCTATATATGTACATACATACATACGTATACATATATCTATATATGTACATATCCATATATCTATATGTATATCTATATAGATGTGTATATAAAGTATATGTACATGTCTATAGTATACATATACTACGTGCATATGTATATATCTATACATACATATATATGTGTGTGTGTAGAAGTATACATATGAATACATATGTACATATATAGATTTGATGTACACATATACATATGAACATGCGTACACCTTAGTTATTAAAGGCACAAGGCGCACCGAGGCCTAAAGGGGTCTTGGAGCCTAGACACAAAGCTCAAGGCGCAGACGCGCGCCTAACGAAGGCAAGGCACAACCACATTCATTTTAAATAACCAGCATCAAACATCATTTCAGCTTCTTAATCAAATTCTTCATCTAGTCTACTAATTAACCATTTATTACTATTGTTTATATCTCTTTGTTAGAAAAGCCCATGTAAAGAGCCCGTTATTGGGCCCCTTTCTTTATTGTTTTTCCTTCTCCTCTCCTTAGTCCCACATCTTGTATAAAATTTATTCTCTCTTTCTCCCTCCTATATATTTGTATTCTCTCATTGTATTTATATACACAAGAAATACATATAAGTTTTGAGCTCTTTCAACATGGTATCAGAGGGAGCGGTCCGGCCTCGCGTTTCTTAAACCGCCTGTTCTGCCGGCTTACCGCGCGGCCTCCTCTCCTTCCTTAGCCGCGGTTTAGTGCGGCCTGCCTCCTTCTAGTCGCACGGTCTCCGTAATCGCGGCTTCCCGCGGTCTTGGTCTCTCTTACCGCTTCTTCTGCTCTATCTCTCCCGTGGCGTCCACCTCTCCTCCTCCTCCTCCTTCCTTTTATACCCTTTCTCACAAGTGGGGACCCCTCCTCCACTTTCCCCTGCTCGCGCGGCCTCCCTTTCTATCCGCGCGGTCTTTCTGCAAGTCGCGCCTTGTCTATAGTCGCTGCGACCTCTCTCTAGTCACCGCGACTTATCTTTGTCGCCTTTGTCGCTGCGGTCTCTTTGTCTTCCCGCCGCGATCTTCTCGCTATTCTGTTCTCTGCTTGCCGCGGCTTGCCTTAGACGTTGCGGCCTCTCTTCTGGCCGCGCTTTGCTTCTCTTGTCTCTAGCGGCTTCTCCTCTTCTCGGCACGCTTCGCATTTAGGTCGTGGCCTCTCTCCTGGTCGCTGGTGTTTTCACCTGACCGTGCGGATTCCTGCCTAGTCGTTGCGACCTATCTTGTCGCTAGCAGTTTCTTCCTTCCGCTGCGGACTCAGCATTCTGGTCGCGACGACCTCTTTGCCTTGCCGCTGGTGGCCTGTCCCCAGGCCGTGCGGTCTCCTGTCTGGCTGTGTTCCTTGTCCTATCACTACTCTTGTCGTTGTGACTCCCCGTTGTTCTCTGGTCCGGCGCGGCCTTGTCATGCAAGAGTCCCCTCGTCGCTGCGGCTTGTCTCCTTCTACCCGCAGCGGTCTCATCCCAAGTCGCTGCGACTTGCCTTCTGCTACTCGTTGCGACTTGCCTCCTTCTGGGCGGTCTCTTCCCTAGTTGTCGCGGCTTGCCTCTTGCTTCTATGGGTTCTTCCGTTGACTCCACCGGCCAGGAGGCTGCTCCGCCTGCAGACCGCCCGGCTTATCCGGCTGACATCAGCGATGAGCTGTGGATCACCACTATTTCCCTCTCTGGGAAAAAGAATTTTATCCCTTGGGTCCACTCTGTTCGTCGGGTTCTTAAGGCCAAGGGCCTTTTGCCTCATCTCCTTCAAGCTCCTCCTCCTCTTACCGACGAATGGCTCTGAAATGATGGTCGCGTTCAAACATGGTTCCTCAATTCTCTGGATGGCGAACCTTATCAGATGGCTATGTATCACGAAACAGACAAGGCTATGTGGGATGAGTTGCATTCCTTGTACTCAGGCAGGGACAGTCTCCAGCATCTTTATGATATCCTCACTGATCTTCTAGCTCTCGACACTAGGGGGCTTCGGATATGACCTCCTTTGTCGCTCGCGCCAAAACTCTTGCTGAGGCCTGGATCCAGCATCAGTCGTCTACCAATGATCATGTTACTCAGCGCGCTCAAAAGAAGGTCGTCTGCATTACCATAATGATGGCTCGTGTTCCCCCTCACCTCCAGAGTATTCGGATTCACGTTCTGGCCTCCTCCACCATACCATCCTTATTTGATGTGTGCTCCATGCTCCTCTGTGTTTCACCTCCTTCGGATACTTTTGCGCCTTCCCCCTCGGCCCTTCTTCAGCAAACCCCTCCCCCCTTACTTCCCCTGCCTACCTCCGCTCATGGTGGACGTTCGGGATCTAGGGGTCGGGGGCGTGGTGGTCGGGGTCGGCCGAAGTGTTCCTACTGCGGAAAGGACGACCACTTTGAGGCGACCTGCTACAAGAAGAATGGTTATCCTCCTCGTCCGTCGGCCTCTGTTGCTGCTGACACATCCTCTGCAGGCCCTCGGGGGGTCCTATAGGACACACACACTCGAGGACACCATCCTTCTACGGACTCGAACCTTCCAGAGCTTTTTGCCTAGCTGCTCCTAAAAGCATGGCGGGTTATCCCACCTAGGCAACGACAGATCCGCGCCCTGCCTCGCAGGACAATCAATCGCTAAGAACGGGTCTTTTAGTCTTCTTAAAGACCGATGATGCATTTACACAAGGTATAACGATGTAAGGTCGATCCTTCTTCGAGTTTAGGAGGTTAGCGTCCAGACCTGTCCCTGATAGTTCCTCCAGTCGGGGGAGAGATGCAATCGGGGGTAGCTAGGCCGACATACAAGGGGGGAGCTGATCTCGACCCTCAATGCAGGGGCTCGGTCTTACAAGGACGCTTACATCCTGACACATCGTCCCATCGTCCGTCCTGAACTTTTTAGGAGAATCAGGTCAGATGCAAGTTTTCCAGACCGATCATGGAGATTGACTTCACTGCTTCTAGCTAACTTGAGACGATCAAAACAAAGAAGACAACTCACATCCACCCGTGCCTCTGGGACGAGAAATTGTATAAACAAAATAGAAACAATCTTACAGATAGTCATCACATGTTACCACTAGGGATAGAACCTTTTCAAGTCATCCCCGCTCCAGGTACTTCCCAGCAGCTCCTTCTTGATTTTGTAGGTGATAGCCTCCAGTGGCTAAAGCCTCTTGGACGATGAAGGGTCCTTCCTAGTTAGGATTCAGCTTGCCAACAGCAGTTGCCCTTCCTGTTGCGTCCACCTTCTTCATGACGAGATCTCCTGCAAGAAAATGCTTGAAGCGAACGTTTTTGTCGAAGTGTTACGCCATTCGCCTCTTGATCTCCTCTTGGCAGATGGAGGCTAAGTCACAAAGCTCCTGGATGTAGTCCAGTGAAAGCTTCTGAGCATCTTCATTCTTCAGGCGCCATTCTTCGCTGCCTTCTCCTGCCGCAAAAACCCTCGGGCTGCGAACCTCGAATTATACTGGGATGAGTGTATCAGACCCGTGGGACAACTTAAAAGGTGTTTTCCCCCGTGTCCGAGTTAGGAGTTGTTCTCAGAGCCCATAGGACCGAGGGGAGTTGCTATGCTCAGTTGCCCTTCAAGTTGGTAACTTTCTTTTTCAAGAGATTGATGATCAGCTTGTTGGCGGCTTCCGCTTGTCCGTTGCTCTGAGGATGATGTACAGAGGCGAATCGAAGATCCGTCCCTAGTTGCTTGCAGAAGTCCTCCAGCTCCAGGCTGGCAAATTGCGGGTCATTGTCGGTGATGATGGCGAGAGGGATCCCTAACCTGCAAGCGATCTCTTCCCAGATGAAAGTCTTCACAATCTGAGACGTGGTCTTGGCAAGAGCATTAGCCTCGATCCACTTAGAGAAATAGTCGATCATGACAAGAACAAACTTTCTCTGACCGCTACCCTGGGGGAAGAGGGTCAATCAAATCCATTCCCCAGGTGGCGAAGGGTCAAGGAGCGGTGATTGAGCGAAGTTGGTGAGCTGGCTGCAACTGAAAAGGTGCGAAAAGTTGACACTTTGGACACTTCTTTGAGAAGACATTAGCATCCTTCCGAATGATTGGCCAGAAGTAGTCGGGCCCCAGAATCCTCTGCTCTAGAGTATGAGTTCCCGAGAGGCTGTCACACTCTCCTGAATGAATTTCCCCAAGCACTCGAGGGATTTCAGCTTCTGACAGGCATCTGGCTAGAGGGCCCGAAATGGTTTTGCGATATAGTTCCCCTTCATGCAGCAGATAGTAAGCAACTTTGCAACGGAACTTCCTCTGATCTCCCTCACTGGCAGGAAGCCGACCTGTCATTAAGAACGTAACAAACGGTTCCTTCTAAGAAGCCCTCTGCTCTATCTCCACCATCTCTCCTTCCTCGATGGACGGTCGAAATAATTCTGTCACTGTTCCTCCAGCCCTGGGACCGTACTTAGCGAGATAGTCTGCATCTGAGTTCTCCTCTCGGAACACATGCTCGACGAAGAAGGATTAGAAACCTCTCATCAAGCCTTTAACCTTTGCCAAGTATCTTTGCAGAACGGGGTCGCGCACCTCGAACTCTCCCCTGATTTGCGATGCGACCACCATTGAGTCGGTGAAGGCCTTGAGATCTTGGATTCCCAACTCCACGAAGAGACGCAAGTCTGCTACCATGGTTTCGTACTCCACCCGATTGTTCGTGACGGGGAAGAGGATCTTGACTGCTTGCTCGATCCTAGTTCCCTGGGGGCTCACCAGCACGACTCCGGCTCCCATGGAATTCTTGCCTGAAGCACCGTCCACAAACATCTTCTATGAGATTGTGCTGGAAGTACCTTCGTTTCCTCCTACCTCGACCGAGAAGTCGGCCAAAAAGTCTGTTACTGCCTGGGCCATGATCTCCACCCTTGGTTAATAAGAAATGTCAAACTCGTTGAGCTCTACCGCCCATTTTGTCAACCTTCCTGAATGTTCTACTCCATCCAAGATACTTCGCAGTGGATGATCAGAGACTATCTTGATGGAGTGAGCCTGAAAATACGGGCGGAGCCTCCGAGCCGAAACCACCAAAGCGAAAACTAGCTTCTCTAGGATAGGATACCTTGTTTTTGCTTGTCGTAGCACTCTACTCACATAGTAGATGGGGAGTTGTTTCTTCCCTTCTTCTTGGACGAGCACAGAACTGACTGTCTTCGCTCTCACTCCTAAATAGAGGAGGAGATCTTCGCTTCCCTGTGGGCCTTAGAGTAGAGGAGCTTGAGTTAGTTGCTACTTGAGCTTTCCTAAATCCTCCTCACACTCCGCAGTCCACTCAAACTTCTTGTTGCCTCGAAGAGTTTTGAAAAACGGGGAGCACTTCTCTCCTGCCTTAGAAAGGAAGCGGCTAAGACCTGTCAGCCTTCCGGTCAGCCTCTGAACTTCTTTTGAATTCTTCGGGGACACCATCTCCAAAATGGCATTTACCTTGTCAGGATAAGGCTTCAAGCCCTTAGTGTGAGGAGGTAACCTAAGAACTTTCCTCTTCCAACTCCGAAAACGCACTTTGCCGGGTTGAGACGCATCTTGTACTTTCGCAAGGTTGTAAAGGTCTCCACCAGATCTTTAATGTGCTCCGCGATGCTCCTGCTCTTGACCAGGAGGTCATCCACGTACACTTCTAGATTCCACCATTTTTGCTCTTTGAAGACTTGATCCATCATTCTTTGGTAGGTCGCACCTGCGTTCTTAAGCCCAAAGCGCATCATCTTGTAGCTATAGCAACTGTCGCTGGTGATGAAAGAGACGTCGTGGCAGTCGGGGGAATGCATCCGGATGGTGATACCCTGAAAAAGCATCAAGGAAACTCATTACAGGAAACCCGACGGCTGAATCAACCAGCATGTCGATTTGAGGTAAGGGGTAGCAATCCTTCGGGCAAGCTTTATTCAACATCGAAAAGTCCATACATAGTCTCCAGCCCCCTCTGGCTTTCTTAACCATTACAACATTGGAGACTCAGTCAGGATACTGGATCTCCGACACAAAACATGCCTCGAGCAGCTTCTTCACTTCATCCTGGATCGGCTCGGCCAGCACGGCGGTGTAGGATCTTGTGGCGCCCTTAGGGGGGGTGAATAAGGGCTCTATTAAAAAAATTATAAATTTTTGCAAATAATGTAATTTAAAACACAAAGTTGATGATAAATGTTTGAATGAAAAATAAAATTTTATTTCATCAACAAGAAAAGTAGAAAATGATTTCAATGAAGCTTGAAATCAAGGCTTACAACGATAAAAATCTTTTGACTTTTTCACCGGTCCTTCTCCCAAGAACCGGTAGGCTATAGCCAATATCTCCCTAGATATGGCCACTAGCCTCCCCCTAAATCAAACCTATGATCTAGACGCTGCTCACAAGACGGCGATTTACACCTAAGCCACACAAGGACCTAGACACCACACACAAGGCGGTGATTTACCCCTAAGCCACACAAGGACTTAGACACCACACACAAGGTGGTGATTTTACCTTCCCAATTACAAAGTATAAAGTGAAAATGAAAATACAATAGTAAAACTCAAAAAAAACTCCCTCAAACACGAGCTCTGAAGATGATGGTGCACCGATGAGAAGATCTCCAATCTTGAATGCACGGACGTATCTCCATCGCTCTTCGAGATTGCAATGGACCAAGGGAGTTCGTCTGGAAACGGAGATGAAAGGCTCACAAAAATCTCTGGGAATCAAGGCTCTGGAAGAAGTTGCAAAATCCCTGAAATTCGTGGCCTTATTTAGCATTTTACACTATCGCCTGCGGTACCATTAACGCCCCGCGATAACGAAAACTCTTTGTGGATTGACACGTGGCACACGTCGCGCGGATTTTCAGATCTGAGTGGAGAACATGACGATCGTGGGCTATCGCGCGGCGATAGCGATATCGCCCCGCGATAGCGCTGAAATGTGACTCCGTGTGCGGCAACGTGCGGATCATGGCTGATGTCAGCAGCAACTGTCCACGCTACCGCCTGCGGTAGCATTATCGCCAGCGATAGCGCGATTTTACTTTTCTTCAATGTTTTGCGCAGCCAATCCTTAGTACATAAAATAGCTGTTATCCCTGCACATTTAAACACATACCAAGATCAAATACATCCGGGATTTGTTATTCTCAAATCAAGAAGCGCGGAACGCATGCTCCAACAGGCGGCGCTTTTCCTCTGCTTCTAACGGGCGGGGGCAACTTTGGGATACATGTTGAGGAGATGGCAGGCAACCTCTGCATCGAATTGCTGGCATCTCCGCGACACTCCAGGCGAAAATGTCCACATTTTCTTGCAGGCATGCGGTCATCTCCATCTTCCCTTCCGGCGTCAGGGATCCTCCGATCTTCAACATCCCTGGCTCTCCTCTCTGGGAGCTCACCTCAAGCTCCTCGACAACTCACAGCCCTTCTTCCTTCTCCAAAACCTTCTCCAGCCTCTTCGCATCCTCCATCCAGCTGATGGTGCAGACGGCATTAAGATAACACTCCTTGGCAGCCTTCGGATCGCCTCTGACCTGCACTTGGGCATCTCCCCGGCAGTACTTCAGGCACTGATGGTACGATGATGGAACCGTCTTGAAGTAGTTGATGAGGGGTCGCCCAAAGATGACATTGTAGCAGCTTAGTGCGTTGACAATGACGAACCTGCATCGGATCGAAGTACCACCAAGGGTTATAAGAAGATCTACTCCTCCCTCCACCTCTTTTCTCTCTCCAGAGAAGCAAAAGAGGGGTCCATCCGTAGCTAGGATCCTGGACGCTTCCGCCTGCAACCCGACGAAGGTCCACTTGAAAATGACGTTCACCGAACTCCCATTATCTGCAAGGATTCGGTCAACTTTGAAGTCCTCGATGGCGGCTTGGATGACAAGGGCATCATGAAAGGGGTTCTCATTCCCCAACATGTCCTCCTCGGAGAAAGTGATCTCCTCCAACGGCGATGGCGCTTGAGAGGTCGAAGTGACGCTCTTGCGATAAATCTGATGGAGACTCCCCTTGCGGGAAGCTCCAAGCCCGGCTTCTCCGTTGATTACTCTTACCTGGCCACCTCCTGGGCCAGGGACCACTTTCCCGCGACCTCCCAAGTCGACCCGGTCCTCATTCCTCCTCCTCCCCGGAGCTTGGAACGCTACCGGTCCTGCTGGGACCTCCTGCCTAAGCTGCTCCCTCTCTGCCGCTCCGGCTTCCAACCTCCTTCTCGCCTCCCAAAAGTATGGGCAGGTCATAGTCTCATGCCCCTCTACTCGATGCAAATCGCAGTAAAGGGGAATCTCCTCCGCTTGGTTCCTCACTGGATGAACCCTCTTGCGACGCTTATTGCCTTGTCGAGCAATGGTCATCGCCTCTTCCCGAGCTCTTCCTTGCCTCTGCACCTGCTGGTGGTCGTTCCTCCTCTCCTAATTTTGGAACTGAGGCCTTCTAGGTGGCCTCCACAGGGGCCGATTCACAGGATATTGGAATCGCCTCGCTTCATCTCTTCTCTCCAGAGCCGCTACGGGCCTCCTCTCTTCCTGCCTGCGAGGCCTCTCCTGCCTCCTCTGCTCTTCCTCCCTCCTGGGCTCTTCCCTTCTCCTCGGCTCTTCCCTTCTCCTCTCTCCCAGCCTCTCTGGCACTACTCTGGCCCTTACCTCCGAAAGTCCTCCTCTTCCTCTGCTTCCCAGGCCTTCCCCATCCAGCCTCGCCAAGAAGTCTGGATTCTTCTCCTCTCCATGCACGAACATATTTGCCCGTTTGATCATCTCTTCGGAAGAACTTGGGGGCTTGGACCCAATCAGCAAGCTAAAGAGACCCTGTTTCAGGCCGAACTTCAGAGCCAGCATCAGGGTGAAGCCATCCACTTCATCAACTTTCAGGACCTCTTCCTGAAAACGGTCGATGTAGTGGTCGAGTCTCTCGCGCTTCCCTTGCGCGATTTTGAAGAGAGTGGTTGTCTCCTTCTTCCCCTTCTTGGACGTCGCGAACCTCGCCATCAGGCCCAGACACAAGTCCTCGAAGTAATAGATGGAACCTTCAGGCAGCTAGTGAAACCAATCTCTCACATTCCCCTTGAAGGTAATGGAGAAGAACCTGTACTTGAAAGCATCGGTCATGTTGCGGATCAACACGTCCTCGAACCATCGGAGATTCCTGACCGGGTCATCTTTGCCGGAGTAGTAATTCGGGACGGGCTCTCTGAAGCCTTCGGGAACTGGGGCCGCTAGGATCTCGTCACAGAAGGGGCTCCTCCCTCCCTGGCGGTAGCGAGTTTCATCCTCGCGAGTATCTTCATCATACTCGCTACCATAACGAGTATCACGGTATCTCACTGGCTGTTCCACATCTCGGAACCTGATCCTTTGGTTGTTCGTTGGATGGTGTCGCGACTGCATTGGTCGTTCTTCTCCCTCTCTAGCTCGATCCTTCCCTGGTCGCCTGGGTGGTGCTTCTTCCTCCGACGGTGTGACGCGACAAGGCAAGGTCGTCGTGACATCGGGGCGAAGAGGGAACCCTGCGAGGATGCTCCTCTCTATCCTCCTCGCGAACTCTTCAAATGTTGTCACTATCACGAAGTCGTTTCCTCGCGCAGAGTTACTGACTCCTGCCGAGTTGTCGATCATCTCCTCATGCTCGCCTCCATTCATCATCTCGCCAACTCACGAAACTTTCCTCCTCGGTTGCGATCCACACTCACCGTACCAAAGTGTTGAAGTCAGGAAAATCTCTACTCCAAAATTTGGATCAAGGCCGTCTGAGGTTACCGGTTCAATGGTCGGGCTCGACGACTAACGGGCTACGATGCAGAAACAGTCAAACAACAAAAAGGACTTCAGGCGCTGCGACAGGGAGGTCTCACCACGTATCTGGATGCTTAGAAGAAGTTTCCCCTCCACAACCAAAGATGGTCGAGAAGGATACGAGGTAAACTTTAGTTGTCGACTAAGTCAAGGTGGCGACTAAAATGGATAGTCACTAGCTCGCGACCTGTCTCTCTAAAAAAGGATCCAAAGGCTCAGCTCGAAGTCTAGGAAAAAAGGTGTTCGAGATCTTTTGCGAGATTTCGAAGTCCGTCTCCTCGTACCCCTAGGGTCCTATTTATAGGCAAATCCAAAGGGAGGGGAGGTCTTAATTATAGCCACACCCCTGACGACTAGGCGACTTCTTGGGGGAGCTCGCTCGGCTGGACGAGTAACTAGCCTAGTCACCTACTTGGCGAGTATGCGAGGGGAGCTCGCCAAACTCGCCCAGGCCTTCTGCCATCTTGCGCGTTGACTCTGACTTTTGTCTTAACTTGCTGACTTTGACTCTTGCTGACCTGGCTCTGGAGGGGTCCACCCTCGACGAATATGGATTGTACAGTTATAGTTATAGCCGTACGGATGTGTTTTTTTGGAGTTTTACACTGTTTTCCTACAGGTACAGTGGTTGTAGTATTATCCACGCACGTCTCGGTCCTTTTCCAAGGAGTAGACCACTACACGTGCGATTTTCTTCTCGCACGAGCAGTGGCCCCATCTACGCACGACCATTGGTCGTACATGGTCATTTTGCACTTACGAATTGAATTCCATACAATCGACCAAAGGAGCCCACTACCAATGTGTTTTCCTAGGCGCGTGAGGAGTGGTCCCCTCTGCGCACGACCACTGGTCGTACGCGATCTATCTACAGATATCGACGAGAGAGTGAAATTGGCGAGAGAATGCCACTACACGTGCATTTTCTTTTGGCACGAGCAGTGGCCCCCTCTCTCTACGCACGTCCACTGGTCGTGCACAGTTATTTGCAAAATCCGACCAGAGAACCGCCTATTTTTGCACAAGGATACGCACGAGGATAATAGCACAACCACTGGTCGTGCGAGGCCAATATTTCTCCCCCAAAACCTCAAGTTTTCCTGTTAGTACAGGTTCCTTCGCGCACGAGCAGTGGAATTTTCCTTCTCGCACAATCACTGATCGTGTGTCTGCTCGTGCGCTGGTCAGAATCTTGCTCCGCTTATAAATACGCAGGTTCGCAATTTCAGCGGGAAGTCTGTCTTTTTTTTGCCCAAGATCCACCGTTTTTGTTCTCCAAGGGCTAGGGATCATCACCTAGGCTCTCCCCATCATCCAAGAGCTCAAGGTTGAAAAAGAAGAAGAAGAAGCATACCTCTCGCCGCAAGCTAGGGATCTGGAAGAAAAGACGGGGGGTGGGGTGGCGCAAAACCTTGAGAAGACGGGTCAACTGGGAGCTGGTGACAGTAGTTCTTCTACCCTGGACGACGGCTGACGAGCAAAGCATTTCTGAAGTCGCAATCTGGAACCCCCTTTGTCTCCACGGAAGGGTCTCAAGCGACGTTTGTATCTCTTTCCTCTCCCGCAATCTAGGTTGATGTGGCTTGTCTTTCTTCTCTTGTTTTGATGATGGTGGATAGGACTTATGTGTATGAATGCTATTAATATTTTTATTGAAGTATTTCTTTTTTTTGTCCATTTTCGTGAAGTAGAAAAAGAGGCCTGGCCTCTTGTTTCATTTTTCTCCTAAGCAGTTGTGCTTGTTTGTGTGGCGGAAGTAAGCGTGGTGGCTTCGTTGTCTCTAAATAGATACGAGACGAGTTGCGGAGCGGAGGCCGGCGACCCGCAGTGAAGCGAAGCGGAGGTCGGCGACCCGCAGAGGAGCGAAGCGGTGCTGGAGACCCATCATAGTAATTTAGTGTTTATACTCTTGCATTAGTGTCGAAGAAACTCAAAACCCCCCGTGAATCCGACAATCAAGAGACTTCAATCTCTAGTCTCCCATGGATGTTTAATCCACCTTTTTGTGCTCCGTGATAGTTCGATACTCGGGAGTCACTCCCCGTTTTAATTTATTTACTTGACAACGGTCGTGGTGCACTTGCCAAATCGCACATCAACTATCTAGAAAATTTGTTAATTAGACTCTTCTGAAAACTATGTTTTGTGTAGATAGTTCAATATTGATAAATCATGTCCAATATTAAAACTGAATTTGTATTTTAGCAATCGAACACTTGATGAAAAAGTTTATGCTTTCTATGTGTGATAAATATAATATTATACTTCTCCGCATTATGCTTTTTGATAAGAAAAATGATGACAATATGCACTAGTTTACATATTTTATATTAATAATTTATGAAGAAAAATATCATGTACATAACATGTTGATCCTACTTCTCTTTCAAATTTTTATTTGCCATCTCATGTTAATGATGCATACGCTAACAAATATAATGTCACCTTATTCATATCGTTTACAGATCTATTATTACCCTACAAATAAGCATATAGGCATATACTATTATTACGGTCAAGAAAACATATTTAATACAACATTCCCATATAATTTGTGCTCTCTAGAAATTAAATAGCCAATTTATGGCAGAAATTTCTACTCACGTATGTCTAAAAATAATACAAAAGAAATATAAATACATCATTTATCCTTAAAGCATAGCATAAAAGATATATGTAACTGTGTTTTAGCTTATTGATGCATAAATTTGACATAAATTGAAAAAAAAAACAGGAGAAATACCTCTAATGTCTGGCGATAATGTACTAGAACAATGTGCTCCAAATTTCTGATGGAATAAAAAATAAGTTAGTTGACTGAATAACAATATTTATTTTACCTGTTAATCAACAGATTGCATAATTTCGACATAATACAAGCATCTACCAAATTTATTGCAATGCGATAAAAGGCAATAAAGTTTAGCATAATGTAAAATGAAAAATATGCAGGGGTGCTTTTAAATCTTATATAAATTGGATCGAATTGGGCAGCCCGGTGCACAAAACATCCCTGCGTAGTGAGGGTCCGGGGAAGGGTTCCCCACAGGGGTAAAATATAGGCAAACCTTACCCTGCCTTAAAATCTTAAAATAGGAAAAATATTGTATGATACGATATAAGAAATTAAAAAACATGGTTAAAAGGCTCTTGTATGGGGGGAATAGTAAATACAAATGAATTGTATTGTGGGATGACTAATATGGGTTTTTCCTAAGAAAAAATATCATGGGATGTGCAAATTCAAGCAAACTTGTACCATTTTTCCTTGGTAGCATGGCTTCTTCTATATTTTTTTCATCTGCCATTTTCCATTTTCAAAGCTAACATCTATTGATTTGCTTAGAACATCGAGTTCTTAGGGCATGGATTGGCATATAGATGGATTTGCTCAATCTTCTGCTTCTCCGCTAAGGTTTTTTTAAAACAAATTTAACTTTCTTTGGTTTTAACTCATTATAGATTGATTTTTGCACAATTGGATGCTTTAATTTTCTTTTGATGGATGCTTTAATGTATTTTCCTTTAGGGTGATGACGAAGAGTCGGCACTTGAAAGCATCCGACATCTGCCTGATAGAAACAACATTCTCAAACCATTGGACGTGATGCACTGGATCATCCCTGCATGTGTAGTAGGACATCTCTGGCTCTTGGACCCCCTCTAGGACTGGGGTCGAGACGATCAACTCGCTGAAAGGGCTCCCTCCTCCAACCGGGCAAGTCGACCCATGTCTCGCGGCCGGCTCGTTGATCCTTTCAGCACTCGCCTGACCGGGGAACAGCTCCTGCCCAGTGAGATCTCTTTCACTGCTTTCGGTCGGCACCTCCTTCCTGGGTCACTGACCAGGGGATTTTTCGCCTAGAGACAGGGCTGCAACCACCGGAACAAAAGGCGTCGCCCACTCGCCTCTCGCAGTAAATGCGAGGTGAATGATCTGTAGTACCTCCCTCTTGAAATCTTCCAACATTCCAACCGTGAAACCACTCGTCGGTGGAGGCGGGTTGCCCAAGCCGGCTCCTTCACCTCCATCCATGCGACTCTGCCTGGGATTTTCTTAAGCAGACTATGTTCCACGCTCACCGCCCCAAAATGTTGAAAACGGGACCCGGTCTCTAAGAGAGTTCAGGACCCACAGGGGGTAGCCTGCACTTACTTATCCTGAGCTGAACCCCTGACCAAAGACTTTGAACTAAGGAACAGACCCAGAGCTACAGCGCGGAGGTCCGGCCACACACCCGGAAGATCTGAGAGAGCTTCCCCTCCCAAGACAAAGCAGAGCTAGGCACCTTGGAGGGCTCTAGAAGCCTACCAAAGCAAAATGGATGTGTAAAAAAGCCAAAGACTGATCCCCTCCAAAGGTGCCCTTAAGGCTCTATTTATAGTTTTTCTAACTTGGCTTGCCAATAGCGCAATCCCGCCTTTTGGAAATACTATGCACAGCCTAGATGGGTCTGCCAAAAGCCAACTCCGTTGTTTGGAGTGGTTATTAGCAGACCAGCGAGGGCACTCTGGTAAAAACACTACTAAGCGAGTGGTCTGAGCTGCTTCCACTTGCCTGGGTCGGCGAGTGCCTAGCACTCGGGGCCTGGGCGAGTGCAAGCTGGGTAACCGCACTCGCCCTTCCCCTGGTCTTATCCTGGGGCGAATGCAGGCCCTCATGCCCCACTCGCCTCCTACGCCCCCGGCTGCATGACCAACGCGAGTCGGGGAGAAATCCTGGTCCACTCGCTCATCCGACTCGCCTGACTTTCAAAAAACACTTCCCCCCTATTGATCCTGCTCTAAGGGGCCCACTTAGTGAAATCGGGGTTGTACAATACCACGTGGCGGTAACCCTACCATTGGCGCTAGCTCTCTGCTTCTATTTAAAGACTGTATTCGCTCTTTCCATTTTATCGAACGCTGAATGACAAGCACCAGCACTTTGAAATATTTCCAGAGGCTCGTCTACTTACTCAATAGGACTCTTGGGCAAACACGAAGATCGAAAGGAGAACAAACTTGAAGGGGAAGCGCTACGACAACTATTCAACACAAAAGGCATTAAGAACGTTGATTTCTACAATGTCTTCGTCTTCACCTACAGAAGTTCTTCATAGGAAGTTTCTTTTATATTTCTTTAGATCTATCATAATTTTGTATTCTCTTTTCATTTGTTGAATCGTTTGTATCGGCAAAGAATTCGGCACAATTTTTGGAAACTAGATCTTGCGAGACTTTTGGGGAATTCGCCGCAGTTGTTGGCGATTAGGCCCTTGTGAGGGCTTCGGAAGGAATTTGCAGTGTGTTGGAGACTAAATCTAGGGTTTAGATCTAGGGGGCGCTTGAGGACTTATCTGGGGAGAGATGGCCTAGAGTCAACCGGTCCATGGGAGAAGGGTCGGTAAGAAAACGAAAAAGGGTTTTTCATTTTCCGTCTCGATTTTTAGCGTTATAGAAATCAGCGTTTTTGTAATCACTTTTATGAAATAAAATCATGTTCTTCCTTGGTTTATTATTATGATTTTATTTCCTACAAAGCTAAAATGCTTTAAATAATATTTTATCGCCAGCTTTAAAGCAAAATATATTGTAAGGATCTTATGTCAAACAACTCTTAGATTTCAATCTCTATGAGTTAATGCCAGGCGGTAGCACCTACCGTCGGCGGAAGTGAATAAAGATTGAACTACATCTTTTTCCAAAAAGTAATCTTCAATATAATCTTCTCTGGAAAGCTAAAATAAAGTTTTTTATTCATTATTTCTGAAATCACTTTGATTAACAATAATATTTTTATTTAGAATTAAAAATTTGAAAACCCTTATTCACCCACCCCCCTCTAAGGACGTCAGTAGATCCAAGTAGTGGTATCAGAGGTAGGTTATTCCAAAAAGGTTTCATCATCGGGAATAATGCCGCTTCATGATCTCGCTTTTAATGAGGGGCAAGAGATTATTAGACCATCGTTGTTCACCGGATTTGATTATAACTATTAGAGAACAAGAATGCGGTGTTTTTAATGACCTTAGACCTAGAAGTATGGGCTATGGTAGAAGAACGTTACTCCTCCTACAATTGTAGTTGGAGAAATAACTATAGAAAAACCTAAAGATAAATGGGATAATAATGATAAAACAAAATGTAAAAATAATGTTAAAGCCATAAATGTCTTATTTTGTGCCTTGAATAGAACGGAATTTAATCGTATTTGAACTTGTGAAATTGCTTTTGATTATTGGAATTTAGTGGAGCTAGCTCAAGAAGGTACATAGTAGTTTAAGTACTCAAAGATCTTTCAATTAGAGTCCGAATACAAAAAATTCCGAATGGAGGAAGATGAAGAGGTGGACACAATGCACACAAAGTTTACAAAGACCGAGAATGTTCTTGGAAAGACTTTTTCCTGTGACGACCTAGTGAGGAAGATACTAAGATCTTTCCCACCACGTTCCAATCCAAAGGTGGCGCAGAAATCAAAAAAGGAGGTCGACGACGAAAACGAGGACGATGAAGAAAGTCTCTTGGTGAAAGCTTCAAAACGTTCATGTGGAATTCCAAAAGAAGAAACACTTTTCGTAAGTACTCCGCCAAAGGGTCCAATAAAAAAGAGTCATGGGCAAAGAAGAACAAGGCGAGTCATGATGACGATGAGAAGCAATCTTTTCCCGAGTGCTTCAATTACCGAAATCCCAGACACGTCTGAAGTGAGTGCCCAAAAATCCTGAAGAAGGAGAAAGAGAAGTGGCATAAAGGGAAGGACAAGAAGAAGAAATACACATCTTCTAAGAAGTCAAACGCAACACCTTCAAGTGATAGTAAGGAGGCAAATATGTACCTTATGGAGAAGCAACAATCACACACTGATGACGAAAGCAGTGTCCAAAGCGATATTGAGGTACCTTCTCCCTCTTATGATGACTTATTTTTTGAATATATGAAAATGTGCTATTACTTTGAAAAAAAATTAAATAACCTTGAAATCATAAAATCTGAAAAATAAATTTTATTAATAGAAAATAAAAAATTTAACTAAAAATTTAAAGTACTAGGGAAAGAGAAGGTTTCTTGCCCATAGTGCAATCACTCTTTGGCAAGTGTTAAAGTACTTGAACAAGCTCTTTCTAAAACCCACTTCGATATCGAAACTCTTAAAAACGAAAAGGGGACTTCGAAAAAAAATTAAAAGCCTCTCTTTCTCAAATAGAAAATAGAAAATAGAAAGAAAACAATTGCAAATAGACGTGCGTTGATTATAAACAAAAACATTGCATTAAAAGCATGAATTCATGTCTGAACTACTGCAATTAAAAAGTTTAGTGTAGGTCAAAAATCTTTGGATATGTTATTGGCCAACCAATATCATGGAAGTAATGAAATCAAGCTTGGATATGGTTCTAGAAGTTATCGCCCGACAATAACACTTAACCGCCGGTGGTAGAGAAAATTCAAAAAAAACTAATTTCAAAAATTAAAAAAAATATTTGCTAGTTCCACATCTTATCCTAAGAGTCGACACAAAACTCTGAAAAAGGTCTCGACCCTTTTTATTTTGTGTCAGATGTCATATCTTTGGACACACCGCGGATTCTTGTTGGAAGAAGGAACAAAATGTCCATAAAGCAAATCTGAGTATCTAAGATTTCCACCTACTCTATGAGAGAAACCTCTTGGATATCTGAATCATTACTTCCAACTTTTTTCTAGCCGTGTTGGTCGGCCAAGGACAAAAAAGACTTGTGGGGGAACAAAGATAAGATCCTTAGCCGTGTAATAACAATAAAATTTACTTGAATTTTTAAACCACTCCCTGATACACGTGTCTCACTACTTAGGTTAAAATTGGGAGTACTATGGGTCTTAGGCAAAAATCTTATATCCACAACTTTTTCATTATTTTTCAAAACTTGTGTTGTATTTGTTGTCCCCTATCTTACAAAACATTAATCATGAAAAATAAGAACGAAAAATTATCGACTATATTTTCTATGCAAAAAAAACAAATCTCTCTGCCAGCACTGCGCGGTAGGACCTAACGCCTATGGTAGCATTAAAAGTAAAAAAAATTCCTTCTTTTATTTATTTTCCACTGTCGTAGAAGATTATTATAAAGATAGGCTTTTTAAAGACTTCGGTGTTTTAAAAAAAAATTGTATTAACTCGTTAAATTTTAAAAATATTCAAAAATCAAATATAAAATTACAAAACAATTTCAAAAACACATATTGACTAGTTTGCGGTTATTATATTTGTATTCATGTGTGAGTGGGTTTAGTCCCACATTGCGGGTTAGCTTCATGTATCTTTGTATCTCTTATATATTCCCCCCAAGGTGAATGAATAATATTCATTGGGTTATTTTTCTTATTCAACTTGGTATCAGAGGAAGTTCCGATCCCGCCGCACCCTAATCCCGCGACCCCGTCTCCAGCTCTCCCGCAACATTGCCTCGCCCTAATCCCACGACATCGCCGCCTCCTCTCCCTCGACTTCGCCGCGACCTCCTCCGACGTCGATGTGAGGGCCTTTTCCCGTAGTGCTCGGCGCCTTGCCTCGCCCTCATCTCGCGACATCACTGACCCCGCTGCAAGTCTTCTTCTGTTGCTTTGTTTGGTGTTTAACACCCGTTCCTCATTTTCTTTTCTTTTCATGACCTAGATTTGTGATCTACGGTCTTCCTTTCTTTTTGGATGGGATTTCCTTCTTACGTTTAAGGGTTTCATTGCTCTCCTTCCTGTTTTTTTCTCACCTCCCTTGGAGATTTCCTTTTTTTTGGAGTTCTCTTGTTCCCATCCCATGAATTCCTCCCTTTTCGATTCAAATGAGGGTTTTGCTCGGCGCATAATTACCGCCCCTCTCAATGAGAAGAACTTTATCGCTTGGTCCAACTCCGTGCGAGTCCATCTTGTCGGGCATGACAAGCTCGATTGGCTTGAACATAATGGTGTTCCCAAGCCTACCGACAAAAAGACTATCCGTCAATGGCGCACAGAAAATTTCAAGATTCTCGGGTGGCTTCAATGCTCCATGGAGCCCCGCATTTACGAGCAGTTTATGCGTTTCGATTCTGTGCCGTCTATTTGGGTTATCTTGACCCATACATACGGTCACACTCGCGTTGATACGCAGATCTATTCTGTCTTCCAGGAGATTTCTACTGCTCGTCAAAGGGATCGTTATGTGCACGAATACTTTATCTTTCTCTCTGGGAGATTCCAGGTGTACAACCCCGTATCCAGCGAGTGAGCTAACAGGAGCCGACCCGGCCGGCCCAAACCATCCCCGAGCCCCATGCGAGTTCAGCAGGGTACGCCGAGCCCAGCTGCCGAGCCCGAGCTCGGCAATAGTCGAGCTGAGCTCGGCGATGGCCGAACGAAGCCCGGCATGCCGAGGCCGAGCTCGGGTGCACAGAGCTCGACGATAGTCAGCCAAGCTCGACGATGCCCGTGCCGAGTTCGGCTTCTGTTGGAGCTCGACGATGTCGTGCCGAAGCGGCAATAGTCGACTGGCTCGGCGATGGCCGAAGAAGCTCGGCAATGGCCAAACCGACCTAGTCCACAAGTCTGTCGAGTACTGCCCGCCTAGGCCCAAGGCGAGGCAAGTCAGGCCTCCTGCCAAGCGACCCGGTCCAGCCCGCACCTCGGCCATGGCATTTTTACTATGTGGCCCCTTTTGGTTTGCCTGTAGTCCTCGAAAACAGTGAAGGTTCGGCCATCTTTTCCTATAAATAGGACCCAAGGGGTACCTCAGAACGCACGCTTACTAATTCTCCGGCCTATTAGCGCTTTCTGAGGTACCTTAGCCCGGCAATTGGCTAAGGAGGGGAAGCGCTCTAAGATCTCTTGTGGTGGGACCTCCACGCCGGGCCCTTGGTCTATCCTTAGTCTTCTTTCTTCTTGTCATTTTCTTGAGGAGCGAAGTGGTGCGCGGCCACCCCTTCCCCAAGGGTCGAACTCCACAAGAGGCCGGTTTTTCCGGTTTCAACACCAGGAGCTTTCTGACCTCGCCACTTAGTGCTTTTTCACATTCAGCATTGCGTGGAGAAGCGGGAGACCTACCAGCCTGATAGGGTTGCGACCCGAGTGGCAGATTCGGGTTCTTGTCTGAATCCTCTTCAGGATGCTTACTCCATGTGGAGGAGCATGAGCATCGTGCCCGCCTGACCGTGGTTTCTTCTGTTCCAGCTTCTGTTCTTCTTCCAGGCCAAATGGCTCTAGCTTCGGGTCGTACTTCTACTGTGCGGGGAGGGCGTACTTCTACCCCTAAAAGTCGCGGGGGTGGCCGCGGGAGCCCGTTTGCTTCTGTTCAGTGTCAGCATTGCCTCCGGACTGGTCATGAGAGGGCCAGATGTTGGTTGCTCTTTCCTCACCTACGTTAGCAATCCTCAGCCACGTGTATCGCCGCCGCTACTTCTTCGGACTTTGGGGGCCAGCTTGATTACAGTGCCTCTCCTGGGGCTCCTCCCGCCGACTGGAGTCAGCTTATGGCTTAAGTGCAGCAACTTCAGTCCCAGCTTCCGCAGCAGTCCCAGTTTCAGCCTCAGCACCAGCCTCTCCCTGCTCAGTCGTTGTCTGCCTCCTCGTCGTTCTTGTCGACTTTAGCGTCTGCGTAAGGTACCCCAACGGCCTTTCACGTCACTCAAGAGGGGTCTTCCTCTCCCTGAGTGATTGACACTGGGGCCACTAATCACATGACTGGTGAGCCACGCTTGTTCTCTTTTCTTGAGTCTCTGAGTGTCCATCGGCAGGTTCGCCTTACCGATGGCTCTGTGACTCCCATCCTTCACCGGGGCACAGTTCCTCTATCCTCCTCTTTCTCCTTGGGTTCAATTCTCCATGTTCTCAAGCTTGCTTTAAATCTTCTTTCTGTTAGGCAATTGACTCGTTCGATGAACCGTTCGGTGATATTTTTTCCTTCTGGCTGTGTTTTTCAGGACCTGACCACGAGAAGGACTTTTGACTACGGCCGTGAGCGCGACGGGCTTTACCAGTTGGATCTCCCACCTCTTTCCCCACCTTTGCCACGCCTCTCACCACCGTCCATCGCTGCTGCTGCTACTTTACCTGCTCTGTGGCATGCTAGACTGGGGCATGCGAGTCCTCGGATTGTGTTATCTCTTTTTTTGAGTGTCTCATTTGAGCACTCCTTTCAGTGTGATGTGTGGCAGCTTAGCAAACACACTTCTTTTCATGTATCTGTTTCTCGTAGTTCTATACCGTTTGATATTATTTACTCAGATGTTTGGGGACCTGCCCCGGTTGTTTCTTATGATGGATTTCACTATTTTGTAACTTTTATACATGATTTTACTCGTTTTTGTTGGGGTCTACCTTATGCGTGTCAAATCTGACGTCTTTGATTTTATATACACAGTTTACTCGTATGGTTAAGACTCAGTTCTCCTCTCGTATTCGGGTCCTTCGCTCTGATAACAGGGGGGGGGGGGGGGGTATACCTCTTCCTCTTTCACTGTTTTCCTTGCTAGCCAAGGAACCTTTCACCAGTTCTCCTGTCCCTATACACCGGAACAGAACGGACTGGCGGAACGCAAGAATCATCACCTTCTGAATGTGACCCGGTGTCTTCTTCGTGGGTTTCACATTCCCAAGTCGTTTTGGAGTGTTTCCCTTCTAACAGGGACCTTCTTAGTCAACCATCTGCCTTGTCAGCCTTTAACAGGTCGGGTACCCCTTAGTTTTCTATCCCCCCAACGTCCTTTGTTTCTCGTTCCTCTCTGGGTATTCAGGTGTGTGTTCTTTATCCGGGACCTTAGTCCGAATCGGACAAAACTTGATGACAAAGCTATCCGCTACTTATTTTTGGGATATTCCTCCTCTTTCAAGGGATATCGGTGTTTTGGCCCCTCTTCTCGGAGAACCTTTAACTCCCTGGATGTTACGTTCTTTGAGGATGTCCCTTTCTTTGGTGTCTCTCCTATCTTTGCTGCTCCTTCTGCTCCGCCACAGCCGGCTCCAGTTGCCTTAGCTCCGTTGCCCGCCTCACTTCCGTTACGGACGTACACCCATGGCCCACCAGGGCCTTTACATGTCCACCCCATACTTCAGGATCCTCTGGTTGCGCCCAACTCACAGGATCTTGCATCACCTTCTCTGGCAGGTGATGTTCTTCCCTCCGCTGACTTACCCATTGCACTTCGCAAGGGTAAGGGTTCTTGTGTTACTGACCATCATGTGTCAAGCTATGTGTCCTATCAGCGTCTTTCCCCGAGTTATCGGGCTTTCCTGACTGCTACCGACCAGATCAGAGTTCCGAGTTCGATGACCGAGGCGTTCCAGCACCCCGAGTGGGTGGCGGCCATGGAGGATGAGATGTCTGCATTACAGAAGGCTGACACTTGTCGCTTGGTTCCTCTTCCCGCAGGCCGGAAGACTGTTGGTTGTCGTTGGGTTTACACCGTCAAGTATAATGCTGACGGTTCTCTTGATCGCTACAAGGCCCGCCTTGTCGTAAAGGGCTTCAATCACACTCCTGGGGATTACGGCGTGACTTTTGCCCCTATGGTCAAGCTCTTTACTGTATGTTTACTTGTTTCTCACGCTGCCTTCCATGGGTGGCCTCTTCATCAGCTGGACATGAAGAATGCATTCCTCAATGGCGATCTTGCTGAGGAAGTTTATATGGATCCGCTCCCCGGTTACAAGCTTCAGGGGGAATATTTGGGTCGTGTTTGTCTTTTGCAGAAGTCCTTGTATGGGCTGAAGCAGTCCCCTCGAGTGTGGTTTGAGCAGTTCGGTACCGTTGTGCTTCAGAGTGGGTTCACCCGATGTCATGCCGACCACACGTGTTTTGTTCAGACTAATGTGGATGGTCATAGGGTCATTATTCTTGTCTATGTGGATGATATCATTCTTATCGGTGACAACAGTTTGGGGATACTTCAAATCAAGGGGGAGCTTCAGAAGGAATTTGAGGTGAAAAATTTGGAGCCTCTGAAGTACTTTCACGGGATTGAGGTTGCCAGATCTCAACAGGAGATCTCTTTGTCTATGCGCAAGTATACACTCGACCTGTTAGGTGATACTAGCCTTATTGGGTGCTCTCTTGTGTATACACCCATGGATCCAAACCACCGCTTACACGCCGAGTCTAGCGATCCTCTCCCTGAGTCGGGCAGATACCAGCGTCTTGTTGGCAGACTTATCTACTTGACCAACACTCGCCCCGACATTAGCTTTGATGTGAGTGTGGTCAGTCAGTTCATGCATGCTCCACGGACTTCTCACCTAGATGCAACATTTCGGATCCTCCACTACTTGAAGGGAACTCCTGGTCTCGGGCTCTTCTACCGTTCATCTCCGTCCTCCGGTCTCATTACACGGATTCTGACTATATTGGTTCCCTCACTGATCGACGTTCTACTTCGGGGACAGTGCACTTTCTATGGTGACAATCTTATTTCCTGGAAAAGCAAGAAACAGAGTGTTGTCTCCCGCTCCTCTGCTGAGGCTGAGTACCGGGCTATGGCCCATTGTGCTACTGAGCTCCTTTGACTACGTACTCTCTTGACCGAGCTTGGCTTTCCTCCTTCTGGTTCCTCGACACTTGTTTGCGACAACCAATCCCCTCTCATGAAAGCCTCCGACTTTGTTCTGCACGAGAGGACTAAGCGTATTGAGGTTGATATTCACTTTCTCAGGGAGCACATCCGTTCAGGGACGCTTGCAGTGTCCTATGTTCCCTCCGCAGAGTGGATTGCAGATACCTTCACCACCAAGGCAATTGGGCCTTCCAGACTCCTCCCTACTTGTGGCATCCTGGGCTTGATTGATCTCTTTGTGCCAGCTTGAGGGAGAGTATTGACTAGTTTGCGGTTATTATATTTGTATTCATGTGTGAGTGGATTTAGTCACACATTGCGGGTTAGTTTTATGTATCTTTTATCTCCAATATATTCTCCCCCATGGTGGATGAATAATATTCATTGGGTTATTTTTCTTATTCAAATACACAAAATATGTTTTTCCTCCTAATTTTCAATTTTTTTTATTTTTATAAAAAAACAAAAACTATGAAAACTATTCATTCTTCATTGCAATAGTCAGAGATCATTAGATATATCACTTAAAGTTTAATTACAATGTTTGGTTTACATTTCAAGTTTCTTAAAACAATATTTTTTTAATAAGTCATCATCTTGTAATGTGCAATAAAATTGATTGTAAAAAACATGTGTAGGAGTGATTAACATGTCTCTAAGTATAAGTAATGTTTTATGTTGGATAATGATTTACTCTGTCATTTTTTTATAACATACATGTGTTTTTAATCCTAGTTTTGCATGATTGTGTAGTGTAATAGAATAACTAATTGAAATTCATAAATAGATTACTTACACAACATTGAATTATATCTTGCAATTCTAGTATTTCATGAACTTTGTTAATTGAAAAAAGTGGTTTAAATAATAAAAACTCTTTGTTTGCAAAACAAGTGAATTCAAACTCCTTGGTGATGCAGGACGGCGCATAGGGTTTGCGCGTCTGTCGACTTTTTCTAGGAAACCCTAAATGCATGTGATGATTAGATTAATTTTTGAGCGAGTGTGGCACGAACTTAGATGCAAAAAGCAACATTTAATTTTATAAAGCATAAAATTACTATTTCGTTAAAATGAATTTTCTTAATTAAATGGTTCAATTCTAAATTCGGGGAAGGAAGTTCGTAACTTTCGTTCTGTTCCTCTTGTCATAGCAAAACGGAAATCGTAAACTTCAAATATATTTCCGCTTGGAGTTTCCGACGTAGCGTTCGCTGGCAAAATTTGGGCAAAAACCCAACAATGAATATATTATCCTACGAGAAAATATAGAGACACACACAAAGAAGGAGAAAGAAACAAAGTTCCCCACTGAAAGAGTCGTATTTTCGTACTCGAAGTCGATGACGATCACGCGAGGAATTCTTCATCACCTTCGATCTCCCGCTCCGAGGTCGGCCGCTATCGCACACGGGCACCAAGGAAAAATTACACTCACTCTCACAAGAAAGTGGTTCCACGGAATCTCAAACACTCGATAGTGTAAGGAAGCCACAAACTAAATAACATAAATTCACTCGCTCTCACACAAGTGGCTCCACGAAATGTTTTCATGTATTTTGATTATAGCACTTGTACACTTTAATAAAAGACAATTTTGTACACATTATTTTTTATATAAACTCACTCAAGAGAATTGGATCCTAATGCATGAATAGATTATTTTCTACAAAGTTTAATAAATGCACTAGATGGCAAAAGTATGGCCGCTACAATATTAATTTTTTACTAGAAATGTAAATTATTTTACATTGTAGTTGTTCTCTTCTTTTGATATTTCAAATCATGCTTTCAATTTGTTTTACAAATTTAATGAAATAGTATCTCTTGTACTTCAATTCAAAATATCTTATCAAACTTAAAAATCCTTATATTTTGTACTTGCATTGTTTCCAAGATGTTTATTTTAAGAGTGTTTACTATATTTTTTGTTATGTTTACTACATGTGCTCGATCATGACTATTTGTTTTTTAACGAGTGGTTTCATGACTATTCTATAGAAAATGCTTACTCTATTTTTTCTGATGTGCTAATATGCTCGATCATGCTTATTTTTTAACAAGTACCTAACAAGCTTTTACACTGCATCTTATTTTTGTCTTTACATAGGGCAAACTAATTCTTATTACATAAACTCACATCTACCCTTTTATGATAATACCAAAAGGGGGAGAAAAAATTGAAGGAATCTAACAATTTAGAAAAAGTACATTATAACAATATAATAATCAAATAAAGTATCTATGTAGGGGGAGTATTTATATAGGAGGTGCATATAATATTCTTTATTCCATCATAATTATCCTCCAAACAAGTAGTCCCCAATTAAATCTCATGACTATATTCACCTCTTTCCACTTTGCTAATAACAAAAGGGGGGAAATAAATTGAGAAATCTAAGGTAATCAATAGTACGCATTATTGTACTTAAATCTATCACGCTACATACATGTTATTCATGAATATTTTTTACCGCGCTTATCTATAAAAGCAATTATAATCTTAAATTCACTCATGTCTCATACAAGTATATGTTAGTATCAAAAGGGGGAATTTGTTGGAACATGCATTTTACATTTCTTGTTTTGAGAAAAACAAATATTGTTGTGTATTTGATCTAGTCATTCGTGTGTTTATAGTGTGCAGTTCATACAGGGACAAGCATACATTGAACGAGGATAAAAGACAGAAGACGAAACACTGAATTGCGAGTTGTCGCGGGGCGGTAGCATCTACCGCTGGCGGTAGGTCTAGATACTGAAGGACAGCGGGCAGAATGCATTTAAACGCAAGTATTGGCGGGAGCAAGTCTATCTATAGCATGTTGTTACCCCCATCACGCTAATACTAATGCTCGGCGATAGTATATGGAAGGTCTGTCAATTAGTAACTAAAATGAGGAGCCAAATGGAGAAAGAAATCCATGGAGCAGCGCATATCAAGCTACCACGACACGGTAGTACTTATCGTGCCGCGGTAGTACTTACCGCGCCGCGGTAAGGTTGAATACCTAAAATGTAGGAACACGCTTACCATTTCTGTCGCAATCTATGTGCCTCATGGTTTCCATATAGGATACCGCATGGCGCAACCCTACGGTCGGCGGTAGATCCCTGCCTCTATTTAAAGACTGCATTCGCTCCTTCCATTGCATCGAACGCCAAATGACGAGAGCACCAGCACACTAAAATATTTTCAAAGGCTCGTCTACTTACTCCAGAGGACTCCCTTGGGCAAACACGAAGATCGAAAGGAGAACATGAAGGGGAAGCACTACAACGACTATTCAACATGAAGGGCAAACGTATGAAGAACGTCGATTTCTACGTCTTCGTCTTCACCTTCAGTAGTTTTTCATAGGGAGTTTCTCTTATATATCTTTAAATCTATCATAATCCTGTATTCTTTTTCGCTTGTTGAATCATTTGTGTCGGCAAATAATTCGTCGTGATTGTTGGCGACTAAGTCTTGCGAGGCCTGGGAAGAATTCGTCGCGGTTGTTGGCGAATAGATCCTTAAGAGGGCTTAGGGAGGAATTTGACGCGTGTGTTGGCAACTAAGCCTAGGGTTTAGATCTAGGGGAGGCTCGAGGCTTTATCTGGGGAGAGATAGATTAGAGCCAACTGGTCAATGGGAGAAGGGTCGGTATAGAAAATGAAAAGGGGGTTTTCATTTTCCACCTTGATTTCTAGCGTTAAAGAAATCATTATTTTTGTAATCAAATCATGTTCTTCCTTAGTTTATTATAATGATTTGTTGAAAGGCAGGGGCGTGGTGGACAATTAACCCGACCTAGCCGGACTGCAATTCAAGCATCCCAACAAAATCACCTCCGGCTAACCCTCATCGGGACTTTGACCATTGTTAAAAGGGGTAGGTTGTTGAGATCGGGGATCGAACTCGAAACCTCATTTATCAAGAGCTCTCTCAAGGCCTTGATAAAGGAGGTTTCGGGTTCGATCCCCGACCTCAATAACCTACATCTTTTGTTGAAAAGCGAGGGGGCGTGGTGGCCCATTAACCTGACTTAGTCGTACTGCAGTCCAAGCATCCCAACCAAAACACCTACGGGCTAACCCACGTCGAGGACTTTGACCATTGTTGAGATCGAGAATCAAACCCGGAACCTCCTATATCAAGGCCTTGAGAGAACTCAGTTGGGTATTGTTAGAATAGCACATGTATTGGGCCCATCTTTTGGGCTCATTAATGTTCTCTCCTCTTTAGTCCCACTTCTTGTATAGGATTTATTCCCTCTCTCTTCCTCCTATATACTTGTATTCTCTCCTTGTATTTACATACACAAGCAATACATACAAGTTTTGAGCTTTCTCAACATGGTATCAGAGGCTGCGGTCCTATAGCTGCGGTTTCCCCTTTTCTAACCGCCAAGCCCTCCATCCTCCCTATCCGCAGAGTGTTGTGCGACCTTCCTTCTCCTACTCTCCTTTTTCCGCGGGCTCCTCTCCTGCGAACTGCGAGTCTATCAGCTTTGGTCTCCTGCGGCCTGTTTATCCTATCTGCTCTTCCCCTTATCTGTCTGGCTTCTGCGGACTGCAACTCTGTATCCACTTCTCTTCTCTCTCTCCGTGGTTCCACCCTCCTCAGGTTTCTTATAGTCATCTTCTGCTCTGACCCGTGGGGCCCACCTCTCTTGTCCGTTGCGGGCTCTCCTCTTGTCCGCTGCGAGCTCCTCTCCTCTCTTGCTGCTTGTGTTCTTCAAACTCGCGGTCTCTTCATCTGTCCGCTCGAGATTCTTTACTCGCGGACTTCTCCTTCCCGCTGTGAACTCCTCCTTAACCGTTGCGGGCTCTCCTCTTCATCCTGGCGCTTGAGTTCTACTCGCGCCAGTCTCCTTGTGGACTGCTCCTGTCTTAACCGTTGCGGGCTCATGCTTCTCTATCCTATCCGCTGCGGGCTCCTCTCTCTTGCGGACTGCTCCTGTCCGCCGCAGTCTCTCTCTCTCCCTTCTTGCTGCTCGAGTTCTCCTCGCGGCTTCCTGTGCTCTGACCGCTGTTGTGTTCACCTAGGCTGTGCGGACTCCTCTCTTTCCGGATTTTGGTCGCGATCTGATTAATCGCTGGTGTCCGGCGTGACCGTGCGGACTGGTGTCTTCCCACGTTTTGGTCGCGGTCTTCTCCAGTCCTTCCCGTTGCGGCCTTGTCGTGCGGCCTCCTTCTCTTCTCGCGGCGATCTCCCTCGGTGATTTGGTTCTGCGGTCTGCATCTATGGGTTCTTATGGTAACTCCACTGGCTCGGCGGCCAGTCCACCTATTGACTACCCGGCCTGTCCTACTGACCGCCCGGTTTGCTCTGCTGAAGTCCGTGACGAGCTGCGGATCACTACCATCTCTCTTTCTGGCAAGAAAAACTTTATCCCTTGGGTGCACTCAGTTAGACGGGTTCTTCAGGCCAAGGGCCTTCTGCCTCACCTTACTCAAGCACCTCCGTCTCCTCCTACTGATGATTGGCTCCGCAATGATGGTCGCGTTCAGACTTGGATCATGAATTCTTTGGATGGTGAGCCTTATCAGATGGCTATGTACCACGACACCGCCAAGGCTATGTGGAATGAGTTGCGTTCCTTATACTCAAGTCGCGACAGCCTTCAGCATCTCTACGACATACTCACTGACCTCTTTGCTCTCGACACTGGCGGGGCTTCGGATATGACCACTTTTGTCGCTCGGGCTAAAACTCTTGCTGAAGCCTGGATCCAGCATCAGCCGTCCACCAATGATCATGCTGCTCAGCACGCTCAAAAGGAAGCCGCATGCATTGTCATCATAATGGCCCGTCTTCCATCTCACCTTCAGAGCATTCGTGCTCAGGTCCTGGCTTTCCCCCACCAAACCATCTTTCTCTGATGTTTGCTCTATGATTCTCCGTGTATCACCTCCTCCGGATACTTCTGCTCCTTCTCCCCCGGCCCTTCTTCAGCAGGCCCCTCCGCTCCTACCATCCCCTCCTACTTATGCTCGGGGGGACGTTCGGGCTCTAGGGGCCGTGGCTGGGGTGGCCGGGGTCGGCCGAAGTGTTCCTTCTGCGGGAAAGATGATCATCTTGAGGCGACCTGCTACAGGAAAATTGGTTATCCTCCTCGTCCGACGGCATCTGTTGTTACTGACGCCAGTCCTCCTGATCTTGAGACTATCCGTCTTCAGCTCCAGCATCTCCAGGGCCTGCTCAACCCCCCATCTGATCTGTCTCCAACACAGGTACTGCTTGTCTATCCACAAGCCTGGGCTAGATTGTGAACTCTGGTGCCACTCATCACATTACTTCGCGACGGCCTGTCCAGTACTCGGATTCTCCTTATCCGAAGTCTATCACGGTGGCCAATGGGGCCAATGGGGCGATGTTATATTCACCTCCTCTTCCTCTTGATTGTTCTGTTCAATTTACCATCGGTAAAGACCAGCTGCGGAACGGGCTCTACCTTCTCGACGACTCTCCCACCATTCTGTCTTCTGTCTTTTCCACTGTGTGGCATCGTCGCCTTGGGCATGCCCCTCTGCCGATCCTCCAGCGGCCTCTTCCAGATGTCTCTTTTACTCCTTTTCAGTGTGACTCATGTATCCTCGGCAAGCAGCCGCGTTCTTATTTTCCTTCGCATTGTACTCGAAGCGCTGCTCCCTTTGATTTAGTACATTCTGACGTATGGGGCCCTTTTAAGATTACAAGTATTTCTGGTTTTCACTATTTTATCACCTTTATTGATGATCACTCTCGCACTACGTGGTTATACTTACTTCATGATCGCTCCGAGCTTCCCCGTGTTTTTCGGGCTTTTGTCCTCGAGACCCGTACACAATTCCACACCACACTCAAAATACTACGCACCGACAATGCTCGTGAGTACACCAGCCACGAATTTACCGTTGTGTTCTGAATTCGGGATTCTTCATCAAACCTCCTGTGCTTACACGCTCCAGCAAAACGGTGTTGCCGAAAGAAAGAACCGCCACTTACTAGATGTAGCCCGCTCCCTCATGCTTCAAATGCATGTTCCCAAGCCTTATTGGAACTTTGCGGTCTCGACTACCTGCTTTCTCATCAGCCGTCTCCCTTCCTCCGTCCTCCACTATGATACTCCGTTTAGCTTATTGTTTCCCTCCACTCCGGCTTTTCCTCTCCCGCCTCGTGCCTTTGACAGCATCTGCTACGTCCACCGTCTGGGACCATCCTCGAATAAGTTGGATCCCCGGGCAACTAAACACATCTTTATCGGTTATCCGCGCACCCAGAAGGGCTATGTTTGTAACTGTTGGGTACATTGGAAAATGTGTACCTGATTTGGAGAAGCCTCACTTAGCTCAATGTTATACATCAAGGTGTATTTGATGTTATTTTGAGTTTACATGTGCAGGATAAGTATTGGCTAAAATGCAGGGAAAAGTTTCTAAGTCCATGTGTCGACACCAGAGGAAGCTGTGTCGACACTTCAGCAAGTTTATGTCGACGCCTGGAAAAGGCTGTGTCGACACACAGAAGTATAGTCGACATCAACTGTGTCGACACCGGGAGGCAGTGTCGACACACAAAAGTATTAGTCGACATCAACTGTGTCGACACCGGGAGGCTGTGTCGACACACAGAATTCTTAGTCTACATCAACTGTATCGACACACAGGACTTGTGTCGACACACAGCAGAGTTTCAACATAGTTGATTGCTGTGGAGTAAAGAAGTGTTTGTGTCGACACAAATACTCTATGTCGACACATTCTCAAGATGCAGTGTCAAGAAGCAGTGTCGACATCAAGGCAACTATGTTGACTTCACCAAAGTCCGTGTCGACACTTAAGTCACATGTGTCGACACATATTGACAGTTTGTCTCGACACATAATGATAGTTAATCTCGACGCTTTGCTGACAGAGACAAAGGTTCAAGAACTGACTGGGGACTTGACAGTTGTGCATTCCAACAACTTTAATGAAGTTGTCAGACTTGTCAGAAGTTAGTTAGAAACCGGATCAGCCGGTTACCATGGATGAAGTCTATATATATAGATGGATTCAGAAGGAGAACAAGAGAATAACATACACAACTAACACAACTATTGAGAGATTGATCGTTGATCAAGAAAGTGCAAGACGCACAGAAGAAGATTTTCGTGAGAAGATCTAAGAAGACATACTGAAGTGATTAACCACTCAGATTTTGTCTAAGGTGAATTCATTCAGAATTCAGAAGAAACTTCAGAAGGTTTGGGGAGAGAGAGCTCCAGCTGTTTTGAGGTCAAGTAGGAGACAATCACAAGTCTCTTAAGAAGTAGATCCTGAACTAATCTACTAAGTAGATCCAGATCCATATCTGTATTACAAGAAGGAAAGCTGCAAGTCAGTCAACTTCAAAGAAGATCAACCCTACTAAGTTCAGATTCAAGAAGCTTTGAAGAAAGCTAAGAATATGTTGATTTCAGTCATCAGTCTCATCAAGAAGCTGATCAAGAATTCTCTTATCCTTTCTCTCTCAACAAGGGTAAGAGTCCATCAAATTACTTATCAAATTCTGTAGGATCTTTTCAAAGATCTTAGTTGTAAGCCTGGGTTATAAAGGCTGAGTGTAGGAGATTTTGATCTCTGAGTGGTAAGGCTGATTGAGCCTGAGTGTAGGAGAATTGGTTCTCTGAGTTGTAGGCCTTGTGGCAAGGCTGAGGTAGGGCTGTTAGCCTGAGTTGTAGGAACCTTATAGGGTTCTGAGTTGTAGGAACCTTATAGGGTTCTGAGTTGTAGGAACCTTTCAGGGTTCTGAGCTGTAAGATCTGAGGATCTGAGAAGAAGGAAGAAGTTAGGCCGAATCTAGCACACTGCTAGATAGGTGAAGGGGGAAAGTGGATGTACCCAGACCTTGGGGAACCACTATAAACCTATGTGCAATCTGTGATGCTTGTGTTATTTTAGATTCTGTGATTGTATTTGATGTGGTAGCTGTAGAGATTTGAGATTTATATTAAAGAACTGAAGCTATATTCTGCCTTAGTTTAAAACAAGGAAAAGAACTTATTCACCCCCCCCCCCTCTAGATGTTTAGGTTGTCTTGAAGTTAAATCGATCAAGTGGTATCAAAGGGAGGTTACTCAAAGAAGGACTTAACAGTCTGAGTTAGATCCCTAAGGCAGAATCAAGAATCAAGAAAATGGGTTCTAGAGAAAATCACAAGAAACTAGGTTCTATGAAACTACCCATCTGCAGGAAGGAGACATTTGGTATATGAAAAGAAAGAGTTAGGTTGTTTATGGAGGCTTCTGACCCAAGGATCTATATTACAGTAAAAGAAAGTCTTTATATTCCAATGAATGTGTCTGTTCTAGATGCAAATCAAAGAACTCCTAATGATTTTTCTGAGATGACTAAGGATGAGATCATCCTGGCAACTATGGATAAAAGAGCCCAGAATATCATAGTAAGTATCATAGATGATTCAACCTTTCAGAATTTGATTCACTGCAAGACCTCCAAGGAAATGTGGGACACCTTGATAGTCTACATGGAGGGTTCTGAAGAAGTTCGACAAGATAGAAAGTCTATGCTAAATCAGGAGTATGAAAGCTTCAGACAAGGGAAGTCAGATAGCATATCTGAGTGCTATAAGAAGTTCTATAGAATTGTAAATGAACTGATGTCTTATGGAAGGGTCTTCAGTACATATGAACTGAATGATAAATTCCTAAGATCCTTGACAAAGGATTGGGACATCAAGATTTGTGTCATTAGGGAAGTGGCCAAACTTGCAGATATTTCTCCTCCAACTTTATTTGGAAAGTTGTTGTCTTATGAAATGCAACTAATGACTAGAAAAGAGGAGGAAAGAAATGCTAAAGGAGAGCATAAAGAAAAGTCTGTGGCCTTCAAGGTTGAAGCCACTAGAAAGAATAGGAGGATGTCTCCATCACCTCCTAGGGAAGTTGCTGAAATTACCTCAGATAATTCAGACAACCAAAATTCAGATAGCAGTGATTCAGATGCAGATTTTGCTGCCTTTACAAGGCAGTTTCAGAGATTCTTGAAGAAGAAGAAGCAGTGGAAATCTAGGCCATCAACATCACAGCCAGTTGATGACTATTATCAAAAGAGAAAGTCATCAAGGAAGGACAGGAGCAGGTCTAAGCCTAGCAAATCTATAACATCAAAGATTGTTTGCTACTGCTGCAATAAGATTGGATATGTTGTGGCTGAATGTCCAGACAAAAGAAATGAGTCTGCTGATAAAAGGAAGACTCAACAAAAGAGCAAGAAGGAGAAATCTTTTGTTGCTAAGAAGGAGAAAAGCTTGACAGACCAATAAAATTCAGAGTCTGAATCTGAAGCTAAGGCATATATTGGTCTTTATGCAGCTGATAATGAAGATGAGTTTATGCAATTGCTGAACTCTATCTATGAACAAGAAGATCATCAGTGTATGGGATTGATGGCTGTATCAGAAGAAGACAAATGTCAGGATCAGCCTGGTCCTAGCAAGATACAATGTTTGTCTAGGAATTAAGATTGTAGTACTGGCACAGAGTCAGCTACATCTGCATCAAGTGATGTGGATAGATCTGAGTCTGAAGGTGATATTCATCAGCTGATAGATGAATATGGGGACTTGTTGCAAGCACTAAAGAAAAGCAAGAACCTAGCCAAAACTCAGGCTAAGGAAATTGCAGATCTTAAGGTGGTTGCATCTGGTTTAGAGAGAGTTGGATCAAAAATTGAAAGAGATTGTCAAGCTGAAAACTATAACTGTTACTCAGATAGGCACAATCACATACAAAAATGATCTAATTAAGGCTCTATTTGTTTGGGCGTTTGGCTGCTCCGTTTTGGGCAAACGCCGCCGGAATGAGGGTAAACAAATGAACCTCCGGCGGCGTTTGCTCTGTTTCCACCCGCCCGCCTTGAGAAACGGCCCCAAAAGCTCCGTTTGGATCAGCCACCTCCCCCCTCCGGTTCGAACACTCCGTTTCCACCCGCCGGATCGACCCGCCACCGCCGAACCAAATGATGTCTAAAAGTCAGGAAGTCAGACTTCAAAAGGAAAAAGATTTGATGGCTAATTATTCCAAGCCAAAATCAGTTTTACCCTTAATAGATGAGTTTGTAGCTCAAAAGGGTAAGGCTGGAATAGGCTTTAAGGGTAACACCAGGGCTGTCCAATTCAAAAGAAAGGGCAAAGCCTCAGTCCAGCCACTGAATTTTAAAGTCTCTATAGTTTTTAGAAAGGTACAAGTGCCTTCTAACAAGTATGACCTTGAGAATACTCATGGTCATAGTAAGACTGAAGTTCTGAATGACAAGGGTGCTTATGTCAATAAGGCAGCCCATGTTCATAAACCTCATGTTTATGAGAAACCAGTGGGTGTAGCTGCAACAGTACCAGCACAATACAAGAGATTTGATGTCAATCAGACAATCAAGAATGTATCTAAAAATAGATACAACAAGTATGAATGCTGGTGCTGTGGCAAGACAGGTCATTATGTCATAGATTGCTGACACAACACTAGTGTCAGGAAAAACAACAGTCTACCTGTTAGAAGAGCTGCAGGTAGATTTGGTAAGTAGTATGAAACTAACTTGAACCAAGGACTCAAGACTTACTTGGGTTCTAAGGGAAGGTAATTCTTTATTGCAGGTGAGTCCAAGTCACCATACCTCTATATGGTACTTGGACAGTGGATGTTCCAGGCACATGACTGGAACAAAGGGATTGCTGAAGGAGTACTTGCCTATCATAAATGGCCTAAAATAATCTGTGGTGGCTCTGAAAAAGGAATCATCAAAGGGTTTGGTAACATTTCTAGTAATCAGATTACTATCACTCAAGTAGCCTATGTGAAGGGTTTGAAACACAACCTTATAAGCATAAGTCAGCTGAGTGATTTAGGATATGACATTTCATTTGTTAAGAATGGATGTCATATCAAAAGGTCAAGTGATCAAAAGGTCATTTTGACAGGTTATAGAAAAAGAAATATGTACTGTCTTAATTTTGAGTGTGAGAACAAAGGTTCTCCTATTTGTCTTGTAGCTGATGAGAGAGCCTCTCATTGTGTCAAATGGCACAAGAGATTGGCTCATCTTAACTACAAAATAATTGGCCAACTCTTTAGCAAAGAGTTAGTGAAGAATGGTCCTCAAGTTAAGTGTATAAAGGAAGGGATATGTTCAGCTTGTCAAAAGGGCAAGCAGACAAAATCCTCCTTTCATAGCCTTGAAAACAAGGATTCACTGAGGTGTCTATACCTCTTACATATGGATCTTTTTGGTCCTATGTCAGTTCATAGTCTAGGTAGAAAGGTCTACACTTTTGTGGTGGTAGATGACTATTCTAGATATTCCTGGATGTTCTTTCTGAGACAAAAATCAGAAACCCCAAGTGTTTTACATAATTTTGTTAAACAAATTCAGAATGAACTGGACAGTACAGTGGTCAAAATCAGAAGTGACCATGGTCTCGAATTTCAATCTGAAAGTATGACAAGACTGTGTGAGGAATTTGGGATTTTTTAAGAGTTCTCCTCACCTAGAACACCACAGCAAAATGGTATTGCTGAAAGGAAGAATAGAACATTGATTGAGGCTGGTAGAACTCTATTGAGTGACACTTCTCTCCCAGAATATTTCTGGGCTGAGGCAGTAAACACTGCATGTCATATGATCAACAGGGCTTCTATCACCAAGTGACACAAAAAGACTCCCTATGAGATTATGAAAGGTAGAAAACTAAATTTATCCTATTTTAGAATCTTTGGTTGCAAGTGTTATATCCTTAACAATGACAAGTCTTATCTAACTAAGTTTGTTGTCAAATCCCAAGATGTGATATTTGTTGGGTACAGCAACAATAGTAAGGCTTATAGGGTCTACAACTTAATTACACAGGTTGTAGAAGAATCTGTACATGTTGTTTTTGATGAAACTAGATTGATCAACAGTGAGTTGTCTTGTAGTTCATGCAGTCCAACGAGTATAAATAAGAGAATGGACAAGTTTTCCATTGCAGAAGATTCAACTGCAGATCAAGAAATGGAAAATGATGGCTACTGTCCAGGGGGAGTACAGGACTCTCTAGAAGCTGAAGAAAATCAAAAGGTACAACACATTGAAGAAACTGAAGGTATTCAGCCTGAAGAAAGACTACCTCCAGCTGTTAGACACTTAAAGATCATCCAGTAAATCAGATAATTGGTGATCCAAGACATGGAGTGCAAACCAGAAGCAGGAACTTGAACACAGTGTTGTACTCAAGCTTTCTGTCTCAGTTAGAGCCAAAGAAATTAGAAGAAGCTATCCTAGACCCACACTGAATTAATGTCATGCAAAAAGAGCTAAATCAGTTCAGAAGATGCAAGGTCTGAGAGTTAGTTCCTAAACCAAAAGATCACAATATCATTGGAAAAAAGTGATCTTTAGGAACAAATTGGATGAGAGTGGAATTATTGTAAAGAACAAAGCAAGACTTGTTGCAAAAGGGTACAGGCAGGAAGAGAGAATAGACTTTGATCAAACCTTTGCCCTAGTAGCAAGACTGGAAGCCATTAGAATGTTCCTTGCCTATGCAGCATATCAAGGATTCAAAGTATTCCAAATGGATGTAAAATCAGCATTCCTGAATAGAAATCTAAAAGAAGAAGTCTATGTAGAGCAGCCTTTAGGTTTTGTAGATTCTCTCAAACCTGATTATGTTTATAGACTTAGGAAAGCTTCGTATGGGTTAAAGCAAGCCTCAAGGGCTTGGTATGAAACTCTGTCTACTTTCCTTATTGAGAACAAATTCTCAAGCGGGAAAATAGACAAAACTCTATTCCTAAGGGAATCCAAAGGTAAGATAATCTTAGTCCAGATTTATGTACATGACATAATATTTGGGTCTACAGAAAACAACTTTTGCAAGAAGTTTGCTAAACTTATGCAAGGGAAGTTTGAAATGAGCAGTATGGGGGAATTTAAGTTCTTCTTGGGACTCCAAGTAAGACAGACTGATGATGGCTTGTCCATATCCCAGTCTAAGTTCACCAATGAGTTAATTAAAAAGTATGGTATGGAATCATCCACCACCAAGAGAACTCTTATGGGAACAAGTATGCCTATATGCAAATATGATGCAGGTAAACCTGTAGATGAGTCTTTGTATAGAGGTATAATTGGCTCACTACTATATCTCACTGCTAGTAGACCAGACATTATGTATGCAACATGTGTCTGTGCTAGGTACCAAGCATGCCCTAAAGAATCTCATTACACTGCAGTAAAGAGAATTTTGAGATATCTAAAGGGTACACCTAATCTAGGCCTTTGGTACCCTAGGAATGGAGATTTTCTACTAACAGGCTATTCAGATGCAGACTTTGCAGGTTGTAAAGAAGATAGGAAAAGTTCTACAGGCACCTGTCAATTTCTAGGAGGAAGATTGGTGTCTTGGAGCAGTAAGAAGCAGACTAGTGTGGCAATTTCCACAGCTGAGTCTGAATATGTGGCAGCAGGAAGTTGTTGTGCACAGCTATTGTGGATTCAGCACCAGCTAGAAGACTATGGTATTCAGGTAAGTAGAACACATTTGTTTTGTGATTCTACTAGTGATATTTCTATTGTTAATAATCCTGTTTCACATAGTAGAACTAAGCATATAGAAATAAGATACTATTTTCTTAGAGAAAGAGGACATCTCACTAGAATTTGTTAAGACAGATTATCAAATTGCAGATGTATTTACTAAGCCTCTAGATGAAACTAAATTCAATAGATTTAAAATTGAATTAGGAATGTTGACCATATGATAGATTATCAAATTTTGCTAAGTAAATATGGGTTGACACATTCAGAGAAGTGATGTCGACACTTCAGTAAATCTGTGTCGACACATCCAGAGAAGTAGTGTCGACACTTTAGTTAGTGGTGTCGACACATCCAGAGTAATGGTGTCGACACTTCCGGAATTTGTGTCGACACTTGCAATAAGAGTCGACACAGAATTTCTGATGAACTACAAAGTATGTCCAGTGTCGACATATCATCAATTGGTGTCGACACATAGTAGTCAATGCCGTAGTCGAGACAATAGAAGTATGTGTCGACACTTTTCAACAGTGTCGACACTTTCAACAGTGTCGACACATTTAGATAGTTTTTGCCCGCCTTTTGACCTTCATTGTTTAAAAGGGTATAAATAGGTCGAGAAAATATACTGTCGACACGCTCTCCAAATTCTCGAGTCTAAACTCTTGTGTCGACAAACTCTTTTCTCTCAATTCAAGATTTCTCTTCATTCCGATGGCGCCAAAGATTGAAGATAACATTAACGAAGGCTACGAGCTGGTGCGCAATGCTTTTGATGATGCGGCGACGGAGATTAAAGGGGTCATCACCCTTGTTACTGATAATGGATTGGAGTTTCTTGTTTCTGAACCTACCAAGATATGGAAGAAGGAAGTATTTGAGTTCTATGATGCTGCAACAGTGGATTCCACTAGACTGAAGATTAAATCGACAGTTCATGGTCATAGAGTCAAACTTACTCTAAAAAGTTTAAGAAAGATTCTTCACCTTCCAAGAATCCAGGATGAAGAATAGGTCCCAGCCTCAAAGACAAGGGAGGCTCTCCAGTGGTGTGGATTGGATCCAACCATGAAGATTGGAACAGCCATAAACCGAAAAGAAATGAATCAACAAGGAAAATTTCTATCTGAAGTGGTAGGGAAGGTGATTTTATGTAAACCAGGAGGTCATGATAGGATCTCTGCCTCTATGTTCAATCTGATGACCTGGATAATCTATAAGATTAACACAGATTGGTCTGCAGTTCTATTTGAGAAGATAAAGGAAGGAATCAAAAAGCCTAATTTGGCTAGATTGCTGAGTTTATACCTGGCTGGAGCAATTTCAGAGGTAATGCATCAGCTTCCAGGATCTAAAATAAATCATATGAGAAGGATGGACATCAGGATAATATCCAGATGGGATAGGGTTCTCTCCAAGGACACACCTGATTTGGATAACCAAGAGACTGCAACAAAATCACCAGTCCATGACATTACTGATCATGATCATGTGCAGGAGGACACAATGAATGCACAAGTGCAGGGGGAGCAAGTTAGGGAAAAGGTCCAGGACCTGACTGAAACTGCCCAAGTCCATGAGGAAACAGTTACTGCACAGTTGTAGGGGGAGTAATATTCTGCACAAGGACAAGGGGAAGAAAGCATTCACTTGGCAAGTGAAATGAGTTCAATATCTATTCTTGAAACACCTCATGTCAACAATCCAGCACTAGCTGTGATCATGGAGGATACATCTACGGTTGCTGATGCTCCAGAAAAAACAGTTCACACTCAACAAGAGTTCACCCTGGAAGAATTATTTCCTGACATAGAAGGAGCAGTTGAGGGGGAGCAAGTTAACCTTGAGAAGGTGGAGCATAGGGCAGACAAGGACATGCCTCCTAGTCCCAAAGAACGAGTAAATATTAACAGTTCCTCTGATTCAGAGGATGAGGAGATAGCAAGTTTAAAGAAAAGAAAACTGATGGTTTTCAAGAGGAGAAGTCAGAGCTATAAGAAAGTTTTGCAAGCTACTACTTCCCAACCAGCTCCTGAGACTGATTACAGCAAATTTTTGGTTGATTTACAAGTGAAATTTGATGAGCAGAGATTGACTCTTGAAAAATATGTGGATGAAAGCCATAAGGCCCTTCAATTTGATCTACCCCAAGATATAAAGTCAATCAGGTTTGAGGTCAATCAGAATAAGAAAGAGATGACAGATTGCTTCCACAAGGGGGGCAATGTTGTGGTATTTCTAGCAAAGCAACAAGCAGACATCAAGAAACAAGTGGATGATATTGTTGTCAAACAAGGCTATGTCCTTGAGAATCAAATAAGAATGAATGACAATCTGACTGAATCTCACAATGAGATAGTCACTGAAGTAAGGAACACGGTTATTGCAATGACTGAGGCAAGAAATAAGGAGAAAGAAGAATTTGATAAGAAGCTACAGGAAGCCTTGGATTCCTTTAAAACAGCTATTACTACTTCTCGGCAAACAATTTCTGATAAGCTTCAAAAGTTAAAGCCATTCTTTAAAGATGGAATCAATTATCTGGATGGGCAAATCAGATTTCAAAAAGAGGATTTGAGAGATCATGTGGCCAGAGAAGTCATAAAGGGGGAGAGGGTGTTAGTATATGCAGGCTCTGATCATGTCAAATGGGTAACCAACAGTATTAGAGCCACTCTGGGATATCCACCCTTATGTGATGATGATAATGTGGCTGAGTCAGGTGTGCAACCAGCTCTACTTGAAGGTGATCAACCTGAGGTTGCCCAAGTTATTTACCCCCCTGTAAATCTTGAAATGATACATCAACAAGTTCAGTCTATGTACAGCCCTCCACAACAAGTTACTAATGTTATTATTGAAAAGGTAGATATGCCAGAGGCTGGTGTGAAAGCTCAGCAAGATGCTTAATTATCAAAGAAGAGATTCAGAGAGCAGACAGAGTTAAAACCTGATTTTGAGCAATGGAGCCCCACTTCTAGAAATATCATATTAACTGCCTGAAAAGCTGTAAAAGACCAGGTTCATGAAAGGGGTAAATGGTATAATGAGCAGGAGTGGCAGAAGTATGAGGCAAGGCAGAAAGCCATAGTTCAATACAGAAGAAAGGCTAAGAGTGGGAAGCTACCTCCTGATGCTCAGGAGCCTAGCAAGTATTTCCCTAAGCCTTTTCATTATTTTGAAAGGCAAAGGATTAAGGCTGAAGTTCAAAAGAAGGCTGAGTTGAAAGGCAAGAAGCTCATTGAAGATACAGAACCTGCTGTGCAGGCTCAGATTAAATCAGGGAAAGGAATAGTCATCAAGGAGCCAGTCCAGCCTTAGTTAAGTTTTACTAGATTTTTCAAGAACTATGTAATTCTTGATTTTTAAAGAAATCTATGTAATCAGTGTTAAGAAACTTTTTGTGATAATAAACAAAACAATGTTCCATGTTCATTTAATTGGATCCTTATTTTGTGATGTCAGTTTATTATTTGTTTTGTTTATAAGTTGCTCTGTCATATAATGTTTATATACATCATATTATTTGTTTATTATAATTGGTGTATATCATTGACTAAAGGGTTATGACTTCTCCAAATAGGGGAAGATTGTTGGGTACATTGAAAAATGTGTACCTGATTTGGAGAAGCCTCACTTAGCTCAATGTTATACATCAAGTTGTATTTTGAGTTTACATGTGCAGGATAAGTATTGGCTAAAATGCAGGAAAAAGTTTCTAAGTTCATGTGTCGACACCAGAGGAAGCTGTGTCGACACTTCAACAAGTTTGTGTCAATACCTGGAAAAGGCTGTGTCGACACACAGAAGTATAGTCGACATCAACTGTATCGACACCGGGAGGCAGTGTCGACACACAAAAGTATTAGTCGACATCAACTGTGTCGACACCGAGAGGCTGTGTCGACACACAGAATTCTTAGTCTACATCAACTGTGTCGACACAAGTCCTCTTAGTCTACATCAACTGTGTCGACACACAGGACTTGTGTCGACACACAGCAGAGTTTCAACATAGTTGATTGTTGTGGAGTAAAGAAGTGTTTGTGTCGACACAAATACTCTATGTCGACACATTCTCAAGATGCAGTGTCAAGAAGCAGTGTCGACATCAAGGCAGCTATGTCGACTTCACCAAAGTCTGTGTCGACACTTAAGTCACATGTGTCGACACATATTGACAGTTTATCTCGACACATAATGACAGTTGATCTCTACGCTTTGCTGACAGAGACAAAGGTTCAAGAACTGACTCGGGACTTGACAGCTGTGCATTCCAACAACTTTAATGAAGCTGTCAAACTTGTCAGAAGTTAGTTAGAAACCGGATCAGCCGGTTACCATGGATGAAGTCTATATATATAGATGGATTCAGAAGGAGAACAAGAGAATAACATACACAACTAACACAACTATTGAGAGATTGATCGTTGATCAAGAAAGTGCAAGACACACAGAAGAAGATTTTCGTGAGAAGATCTAAGAAGACATACTGAAGTGATTATCCACTCAGATTTTGTCTAAGGTGAATTCATTCAGAATTCAAAAGAAACTTCAGAAGATTTGGGGAGAGAGAGCTCCAGCTGTTTTGAGGTCAAGTAGGAGACAATCACAAGTCTCTTAAGAAGTAGATCCTGAACTAATCTACTAAGTAGATCCAGATCCATATCTGGATTCCAAAAAGGAAAGCTGCAAGTCAGTCAACTTCAAAGAAGATCAACCCTACTAAGTTCAGATTCAAGAAGGTTTGAAGAAAGCTAAGAATAGGTTGATTTAAGTCATCAGTCTCATCAAGAAGCTGATCAAGAATTCTCTTATCCTTTCTCTCTCAACAAGGGTAAGAGTCCATCAAATTACTTATCAAATTCTGTAGGATCTTTTCAAAGATCTTAGTTGTAAGCCTGTGTTATAAATGCTGAGTGTAGGAGATTTTGATCTCTGAGTGGTAAGGCTGATTGAGCCTGAGTGTAGGAGAATTGGTTCTCTGAGTTGTAGGCCTTGTGGCAAGGCTGAATTAGGGTTGTTAGCCTGAGTTGTAGGAACCTTATAGGGTTCTGAGTTGTAGGAACCTTTACGGGTTCTGAGCTGTAAGATCTGTGGATCTGAGAAGAAGGAAGAAGTTAGGCCGAATCTAGCACACTGCTAGATAGGTGAAGGAGGGAAGTGGATGTACCCATACCTTGGGGAACCACTATAAACCTATGTGCAATCTGTGATGTTTGTGTTATTTTAGATTCTGTGATTGTATTTGATATGGTAGCTGTTGAGATTTGAGATTTATATTAAAAAACTGAAGCTATATTCTGCCTTAGTTTAAAATAAGGAAAAGAACCTATTCACCCCCCCTGTCTTGAAGTTAAATCTATCAGTTACTCGCCAGCTACTCGAAATATCTCTGTTTCTGCTGACGTTACCTTCCGGGAAGAAGAACCGTTTTTTCATGCTCCTTTACCCGCTGATCTACCACCAACTCCTCTCCCGAAATCCATCCCACGCCCAGTTATTCCCGCTACTAACCACCTTCGCCAGTTTCCCCTGCACTGGCTCCTGCTCCCTCAAACCACCCGTTATCCGTGTCTACACTCGTCTCCCTCCCAGTTACGTTGCCCCTCTGCAGACGACCTCTACCACGGATACTCTGCGTCCTGCTGATCTGGTACCGCCTTCCACTGATAATCCTCTAGCCAACTACGTCTTTCTTCATCTCCCCTCTCCCCTTATGCACATATTGGCTACTTCTCTCTCTTCGGTTGTTGTTCCTAATTCTGTGTAGGAGACGCTTCAACATCCAGGCTGGCGGGCAGCCATGGAGGAAGAAATGTCTGCTCTCTGGGCTAACTAGACATTGACCGTCGTCCCCCTTCCTCCGGGTCAGAAACCGGTTGGGTGTAAGTGGGTATTTGTCATCAAACATACTGCTGATGGGACAATCGACCGTCTAAAGGCTAGTCTCGTAGCTCGTGGTTTCACCCAGCAACAAGGACTCGACTATGAGGAAACTTTCTCTCCGATCGCCAAGCTCAATACCGTTTGCGTCCTCATCTATGTCGTTGTTCATCGCTAGTAGCCTCTATTTCAACTGGATATCAAGAATACTTTCTTAAATGGGGATCTCCAGGAGACTGTATACATGCAACAACCACCCGGATTTGAGACCACGGGGGAGTCTCGGGTCTGCCGCCTTCTAAAGGCTCTGTATGGTCTCAAACAATCTCCACGGGCATGGTTTGAAAAAATCAGTAAGGTCCTTCGTGATATCGGTTTTACTCGAAGCTCAGCCGACTTCTCGCTGTTTACTCGTCACCGACCAACAGGGACGGTCCTTCTGTTAGTATACGTTGACGATATTATCATTACAGGAGATGACTCACAAGGGATACAGGCAGTCAAAGTACATCTAAACTCCGTCTTTCAGACAAAGGATCTGGGACCTCTACGATATTTTTTTGGTCTTGAGGTTGTCAGACGACCGGATGGACTTACTCTACCTCAACGGAAGTACTGTCTTGACCTTCTTCATGATGCTGGTCATTCAGGTTGTAAGCCAACTGATACCCCTATGGATGTAAACCACAAATTGTGCGCTCAGGAATCTGATTCGGATCTACTTCTCCAGAATCATGAATATTATTGTCGACTCATTGAAAAATTGATCTATCTCACGGTTATCAGACCAGATATTTCTTTTGTTGTTGGTCTTGTCAGTCGATACATGCACTCTCCTAGAAGATCTCATCTTCAGGCTGTTGAACGTATTCTCAGGTACCTTAAAACAGCTCCTGGTCAAGGACTTGTTTACTGGACCTCTTCTTCTGCTCCAACTTTGGTGGCATACTCAGATGCTGATTATGCTGGTTCTCTTGATGACCGGCGATCTACTAGTGGTTTTTGCACCTACTTTGGAGGACATTTGGTTACATGGCGAAGCAAGAAACAAGCGGGTCGTTGTTCGATCATCAGCTGAGGCAGAATACCGGGCAATGGCATCTGTTATATCAGAACTGACATGGCTTGAGAGTCTTCTCACTGATCTGGGTGTAAAATTACCGTCATCGGCTCTTCTCCTTTGTGACAGCCAAGTTGCTATACATATCGCCAAGAACCCAGTCCTCCACGAAAGAATGAAGCACATTGAAGTCGATTGTCACTTCATTCGGGAAAAATTTCAAATGAAGAAGCTCGATCTAAAGCATGTCCCAGGGTCTGAACAAGTTGTGGATGTCCTCACAAAGGCTCTTTCCAAGGCACTCTTCTATCAATGCTTGTCCAAACATGGCGCATACGATTTGTACGCTCCAGCTTGCGGGGAGTGTTAGAATAGCCCATGTATTGGGCCCATCTTTTGGGCCCATTTATGTTCTCTCCTCTTTAGTCCCACTTCTTGTATAGGATTTATTCTCTCTCTTCCTCCTATATATTTGTATTATCTCCTTGTATTTACATACACAAGCAATACATACAAGTTTTGAGCTTTCTCAATAGGTATCAAGAGCTCTCTCAAGGGTTAAAAGGCGGGGGCGTGGTGGCCAATTAACCTGACCTAGTCGGACTGCATTCCAAGCATCCCAACCAAATCACCCCCAGGCTAGCCCTCATCGGGACTTTGACCACTGTTGAAAGGGGTAGGTTGTTGAAGCTGGGAATCAAACGAGCTCGCTCAAAGCCTTGATAAAAGAGGTTCCCGGTTCGATTCCCGGCTTCAACAACCTACCCCTTTCAACAGTGGTCAAAGTCCCGATGAGGGTTAGCCTGGGGGTGATTTGGTTGGGATGCTTGGACTGCAGTCCGGCTAGGTTAGGTTAATTGACCACCACGCCCCCGCCTTTCAAAGCTCAGTTGGGTATCAGGAGCTCTCTCAAGGCCTTGATAAAGGAGGTTTCGGGTTCGATCTCTGGCCTCAACAACCTACCCCTTTCAATAGTGGTCAAATTCCCGACAAGGGTTAGCCTGGGGTGATTTGGTTGGGATACTTGGACTGCAGTCTGGGTCGTCTGGCTAAGTGGCATGATTACCCGTTGGGCCCACCTTTTAAAAAAGATGCATCTTTTGTTGAAAGGCGGGGGCGTGGTGGCCAATTAACCCGACCTAACCGGACTGTAGTCCGAGCATCCTTGAGAAAGGTCCTGATACCCAACTGAGCTGTAGTTGGGAGCTCTGTTGAATATCAAGAGCTCTCTCAAGGCCTTGATAAATGAGGTTCGGGGTTCGATCTCTGGCCTCAACAACCTACCCTTTTCAACAGTGGTCAAAGTCCCGGTGAGGGTTAGCCTGGGTTGATTTGGCAGGATGCTTGGATTGCAGTCCAGCTAGGTCGAGTTAATTGACCACCACGCCCCCACCTTTCAACATGATTTTATTTCCTATAAATCTAAAATACTTTAAATAATATTTTTCTCCCAAGCTTAAAAGCAAAATATATTGTAAGGTTATTTTGTGTTAAACAATTCTTAGATAGTTATATTTCATTCTCTGTGAGCTAACACCGGGTGGTAGCACCTACCGCTAGCGGTAGTGAATAAAGATTGAACTCCGCCTTTTTCTTAAAAGTAATCTTCGATATAATCTTCTCTGAAAAGCTAAAATAAAGTTTTTTATTCATTATTTTTGAAATCACTTTGATTAACAATAATATTTTTATTTATAATTAAAATTTTGAAAACCCTCATCCATCCCCCCCCCCCTCTGAGGGAGTCAGAAGATCCAACAGCTTTTGGGTGAAGTTCTAATATATTGTGATGGCTAAATGAGTTTCTATGCAGAGATTGTGAGCCCTATAGTTGATATTACAGCTTTCATGAACATGGAAAACATATAAAATTGAAAAAGAACCTTCTACTAAAATTTCTTAGGCCAAAACTTAAAACATGTAACTTTTTGATTATTTCCCCAAACTCTTTGTTGTAGTTGATGCCACATACAGTGGAGAACCATAAGCAAGAAAATTTGAAATCAAAAATTATTGAAAACCATGATTTTTAAACGAATACCAAAACTCTATCTTATACCGGCCGACGGTAGCTCTGAATTTTTTTAATGCTTTAATTTTTTTTGCATTTTCTTACTTTTCCTGACATAGAAGATTATTATCCTGACTTACTCGACATTGCCTTCTGTGTTTTTTAGCAAAAACGTTTCATTATTTCTCTAATTTTCTTAAAATCCAAAGCCAAATAAAAAATTATAAAATAAATTAAAATCACAAAAATATGCTTTTACTATCCAAAATTCCTAGTATAGTTCTTTATTTTTTTATTAAAATAAAATTTATAAGAACTGCTTAAATTACATTGCTAAAATCAAGCATAAATAAACATAACAATTAAAGATTCTCTACAATTTATGATTTTATTTTCAAACCTTTTTGAATATTGTGTTTTGATCTTTCATGCTTTAAACATCTTTTTAAATGTATAATGAAAATTATATGTAGGAATATTATGTATTAGTGCTTAGAATGTCTCTAAGTATGAGTGATGATTTATGTTAGATAATAATTTTCACACTCACCTATTTTGATTCCTAAATTTGTTTATAGATATATGTGTAGTGTAATGACATAACAAGTTAATATGTACGGATAAAATTACCTGCACACTATTGCACCGCAATCTTGCACTCCATGGATATTTATGCACTCATATTTAGAAAAATGTGTTGAATAATAAATTAAATGTTTGTGTACACAAGAATTCGGAGACCTTTATCACTAAAATAAAAAATCAAATAAATAATTGAGAAAGATAACTTTATCAAGCACTACTTCTCTTCCTGATAAGCCTTCATATGCATTGTGAGGTTGAGCACCTTGGAAAAATTGTAAAGTGTCGTGTGCAAACAATCTAAGAAACACCGCAGAGTTATACTTCTCTTTAGTACACTGGATCACAAAAATAAAATTTGAAAATTCATATTATGTGATCCACCAAACACTACTTTGCTCTTTAATAAGTCTTAACAAACATTGTGTGTGCGAAACAACTTAATAGTTGTAATATTTTATGTGCATTAGAATTAGTGGAAGTAATATTTACTTTGCATATTGATGATATTGTGTACATTACATTATGCTTCATATGTATATTGATTATTGCCTATGTATGTTTATCAAATCAAATATTGTAGACAGAATTATCATTCATAAATCTTTTACTCATGAGAATTGGACACTTAGAAAAAAAAACATAACTTCTTACATAAATGAGTAAATGTACTAGATAATTAAACATGAAAGCTACAATGTCTATTAAAGCTTGAATTGCAAATCCTTCAATATTGTATTGCCTTAATCTCTTTATATTTATATCTTTCATGTTTTCCATAATAAAATTTAACTATAAAAATAATCTATTACCAAAAAACAAATCATTTGGTTCATAAACATTAATCCGTATATTATGATTTTGGCTTATAATGCAAAATCATTTTGATTTATGAACTAAAAATGTTAATCCTTTTAATCATCTCATTTTTCAAGTCTTTTCTTAAAATCACTTGGTATAATATTTTATATACATTTTTACTCGTTTCTACTCGTATGGCTATCTTGACTTTACTAATCACACTTTTTATTACGAGTAATCATTTATCATATTAGACTTCATGTTTATCTATTCCTTCATATGACCAATGTATGATTTTTAATTTATCATGCTTATCTCTTACATATCTTCGCAAGGGTTATTGATTCAAAATGCTAATCCTTTCGATATTCTACTTAATTTTCATGTCTATCCTTTTAATATTGCACTCCCATATCTACATCATTTATATATGTTCTTTCCCTTGGTATGCATTGTATTTACCTTCATGAATAACATTTTTCATTATCATTCATACTTAGCTCCTTGGTTCAACAAGATTAACTTTTTCAAGAAGTTTAAATTGCATTGTTGACAATTTCATGATTATTTTTGCATGTACATTTCCCTTATCTTGACAATATGATCATTGTTATATACTCAACTACAGCACACCAAAAATATGTTTTACCACAATTATCATTAACTATAATATTTAATAAATGCAACTTTATTCTAAAATAAATGATTTCTCATTAGAGGATTTGTTATTATTAAAATGGAGAGATTTTTAGAACATGTGTTTCACATCTCTTGATTTGAGAATAACAAATCTCAATATGTATTTAATCAAACTTGTTTTGTGTTTATGGTGTCCAGAAAATATAGGTGCAATACCACACTGAATGCTTACATGAAATGCAATGCAAAAATGGAAACGATACTCAGAAGAATGTCCTACCGGCTACAGCGCGGCGGTAGCACCTACCGTTGGCGGTAGCGTTCGTGACAATGGAACAGCTAGCACCACACTTTCAAATGAAATCATTGTCGTCGGCAGTGAAGCTAATTTGTAAAGCAACTAACGCTCGGGTATCATCTACTGATTGACGAGCTAATTTGTAAAGCAGCTAACGCTTGACGATCACTAATGCGCGGCGGTAACGGAAAGAAAAGCCCGACGATCATCTACTGATTGAGGAGCCAAATGGAGCAAGAGATCAATCTATCGTGGCGCGATAGTGGTTGCATATAATAAGAAACACGCTTACCATTCCTGAACGGACTGGGTGTTAACCTCTTACCATTAAGGATATCGCGTGGTAGCCTATCGTTTATCAGGACGGTGATTGGTTGGGATAGGTTTTTCAAAATCTCCTAGCTACAACTCTAACTCGATTATTTCCTAATAATTATTGTACCTCACAAGTTACATTAATTTGTTGGCCGACAGTATCTCGATTCTTCATTATCAAAGCACTCTAAATATCAGGCATCTTGACCGGTGGTATAACCTGCCGCTGGCGCTAGCTCTCAGACACTATTTAAAGGTCGCTCCGCTCTTACATTTCACGAAGACTTGAGCCACAACTCTGAAGTTATTTGTGCGAAGCCTCGTCCCAGATATTCACAGCCCTACAACACTCTTAATCACAAAAGGGAGATCTTGAAGGAGGAGCTCATCAACGATCATTCCACACGAAGCACGAACGTGACTACTATGTCGATCTCTCTTGTGCCTTCGTCTCACCTTCAGATATCTCATAGGGACTTTTACAACAGAAGTTTTTATTTTTCTATTTAGAATTTTCTCTTTTCTTTGGTTACTTTATTGTTGAATGTAAGAATTTGTTGTGTGTAGATGACTAGGTCCGTGAGCGATTTAGGGGGAATTTGCCTTGTGAGTTGGCAGCTAGGTCCGTGTGGAGAGAAATTCGGTGCGTGAGTTGGCAACTAGATCTAGGGAGTAGGTCTAGGGATGGCTTGAGGCCTAGCTATGGAAAGATAGACTAGGGTCAACCGGTCCTTAGGGAGAAGGATCAGAATAGAAAATTCAAGATTAAGAATCATCACCTTGATTTTTAGCGATATTAAAATCACAATTTTGTAATCGTTTTGCCGAATTAAACATCATGCGTCTTGTTTTTTATTACTTTGAGGATTTTATTTCTATTTTCTAAAATGTTCTATGAATATTTTTGATCTAAATTTCAAGTTAAAATGAAATTTTAAAACACCTTATTCACCCCCCCCCCCCCCTCACCCTCTAAGGGAGCCTGATGATCCAACACAAAGTGTGTAGCTACGTGCTAGAGTACATAGGATATCTAATATCAGTTGGGCCTGAAAGGCATTATGTGTGTGTGGGTGCGCACTGGATTAGATATGACGACCAATCTAGGAGGCTGAAAGGCCTGGAGTGTGTGGGTGTGTGCTGGATTGATTGATAATGATGACCTTGAGAGGCCAGACCCAATGAGAGATGACTGATACAAATACGGATACCCTTAGCAGTACCTTCGACTGAAAATGAAATGAACATTGAATATAAGACAATAAATGAAAAAATTATTTACTCATTATACTTCTTATATAGTCACCTTATAAATTTTATACTGTCTCATATTGTTATATACTGCTCATAGAATTCCACACTATTACTGATTAATATAAATCTTACATGCACGTTGTTACTAATTTTATGTATTTGCATATAAGGTGGTTAAAGGGGTAAATGACTCACTTAATGATTTTATGACAAACCCTATATATTCTACTTTTAGGGTCTAAGCATAAAACATGACACGACTAAAAACAAACCAAGGAGAAAAGAAAGAGAAGAGAGGAGAAATATTAGTTGTGGGCCAAGTTACTAATATGGATTACTGAGGTCGTTGAGGAGCAAGGGAAGTGGTGTCGGGACCTAAAGTGTCCCGCTTGCAGGACAGATTAGATTAGCTTGTATTAGATAGGATGATGTATTTTGAAGTCGTAGAGGTATATATTTATATATGTATCTCTACCATATATAAAGAAATATAAAATTCATGAATTATAAATTCATTGAAGAGATTGTGGCCGACGGATCTGTCTTACTATTTTGGCAGTCGTTCGTTATTTTATCATTAAAAAACTAAAAATCACTAGCTCTCCCAAAGCTACAACGGCTGAGAGATTGTAGAGAGAGAAAGAGAGGGAGAGGGAGAGAGAGAAGAAAGCGAGGGGAGAGAGGGGGAGAGAGGGCGACCACATTGTCGTTTACTGTTTTAAGGCCCGCTGATGCTTGTCAGACGATCAAAAGAGAAATAAAAAATATATTATCATAGTTTATTATAATAATAAGGCCTGGATAATAAAGTGTGTGCTTCAGCGTTGAATAGGTAAAAGATGCTCTCCTTGGCATAAATAACAAGCGGGTCACATGTTATTTTTAAATTACAATTAGATACACCTGTACCATAGAAATCTATTTATTTATTAAATTGTATCCTTATATATATACACATTTCTAGAAGGGCCACCCCGAACATCAAGCTTGGGCGAAGCCCGCCTAGATGCGGTCGAAGGCCGCCCGAGAGCATCGAGCACGGGCGAAGCCCGCCGTCGCTGGGCATGTACTGTGACGCGTAGCCATAGAGGCGGATTAGATTAGCTTGTAGTAGATAGGATGGTGTATTTTGAAGTCGTAGAGGTATATATTTATATATGTATATATATAAATGTATATATATGTGTATATATATACACACGAGTGCCCGACAAGGGGCTCCGCCCCTACGGCCATGCGCGACAATTCGCCCGCCCCCCGGCGGCCGGGCCTTCGCCCGCCCCCCGGCGGCCGGGCCTTCGCCCGCCCCCCGGCGGCCGGGCCTTCGCCCGCCCCCCCGGCGGCCGGGCCTTCGCCCGCCCCCCGGCGGCCGGGCCTTCGCCCGCCCCCCGGCGGCCGGGCCTTCGCCGCCCCCCGGCGGCCGGGCCTTCGCCGCCCCCCGGCGGCCGGGCCTTCGCCGCCCCCCGGCGGCCGGGCCTTCCCCGCCCCCCGGCGGCCGGGCCTTCCCCGCCCCCCGGCGGCCGGGCCTTCCCCGCCCCCGGCGATCGGGCTTTCGCCCCACCCCGGCGTCCGGGCCTTCGCCCACCCCCAGCAAGCTCTAATATAATTTTATAATATATAATAGTTATATATAATAATATATATAATATCTTTGGATTATCTACAGCTATTTAATGTATAATATGTTAATTTTAACTTAGTTTCATTAGTAACAGTACATATAAAAATTGTGGCAAAAATGTAACATGAGTGTTCATGGCCTAGTGGATAAGACGCATGGTTGTAAAGGTGGTGGTAGGCAGTTCGAGTCTAACCCGGCGCACCTCTTTGTTTTTTATTTTATTATTAAAGGTTCTCAAATTTAGTCTCACATCGTGGGTTGAAATCATCTGTCCCGGTATAAATTAAAAACATTGCATTCAAAATTTGAAAAGTAACATATACCTGACGGGATACCCAACGTGTAAGGCTTAACCGGGTTGGCTATGCAAGCGAGCTGGTTGGCTACTTTTATTATTCTCTCCAAAATTTTAACATAGGTTTAGGCCTCCCCTCCTAGGTTTAGGAGATCTAAGAAAAAGTGGAGAGAGAAGGTGCAGTTTGATCATACGGCTGATGAAATATCAGGACAGATCCGACGGTCACGATCGCTTCAGTGAGTTTAAAATTTATGACAAAACTATTTCATTTATAGTGGTATAGATATATATATATATATAATGAGAAAAAATTGAGAGTTGCGGAGATGAGAATGCTTAGGTGGATGTGTGGACACACGAGGCTGGATAGAATTAGGAATGAATGTATCAGGGATAAGACAGAAGTAGCACCAATTGCAGAGAAGATGCGAGAAGCTCGACCAAGATGGTTTGGACACGTGCAAAGGAGACCATTAGAGGCACTTGTTAGGCGTTGTGAGACTCTAGTCACTAGGCATGTTAAACGAGGGAGAGGTAGACTAATAAAGACCTGGAATGAAACTATAAGGTAAGACATGATGTACTTAGGCATTAGTGAGATTATGACACAAGATAGGGCACAATGGCGACATAAGATCCATATAGCCGACCCCACTATAGTGGGATAAATATGTGTGTGTGTGATTATTCTTTTAAAGAAATGAAACGTTCATATTTTGTACATTTTCATGCTCATTGTGCATGTGTTGTCCTACCCGCAAACAAAAAAATTTACAATGAACTGAATACTATTTGTTAGGAATGAGATCCATTTTATAAGTATAGGTGTGCACATAACCACACACTCATGATCTCCACCTCAAAAGTAGTGGGATCATGGGTTTGACCTCACGCACAATCACCGTGCCCGATCCCCCCGCACACCGATCTCATCACGCGTAATGGATGAACCTCCGCGGGCGCCGCCTTGCCGGCAGCGGGCGGCCAGCCTCCTCCCCAGACGCCGCCCGCCCCCATCTCGTCGCGCCGGCCTCCAGCGTGCGGCCAAAGGGGGGGCCCCGGCCGCCGCTCCCCATCAGCAACCGACCGCGGTCGAGCAAGCGGCCGCGAGGGCCTCTCCCCCTCGGCCGCCGTCCGCGACCGAGAGAGAGGCCGCCCAGGCTGCTCTCCCTCGGCCGCCGGCCGCGGCCGCGCTGGTCGCGGTCCAGGAAGCGGTTGCACGGGACGCTACCTCCCTCGGCCGCCGGTCGCGGCTGAGAGAGCGGCCGCGCGGGCCACTCCCTCCCTCCTTGGCTGCCGTCGGCGGTCCTCCCCTCGTCGGCAAATTCAGCGGCGAGTTCGCCGGCCGCCCGTGGAGTTCCGCCCCCGTCGTCCGATCATTTGGGGTCGTTCCCCGCCGTCCGATTCGTGTGTAACCACCCACTAACCACCAGGTTAGTGGGGGGTTAATCAATAATTTAATAGTTATTTAGGGTGCAAATAGCGGGATTAATTATCATATATGTGCACCCTTAAACTATGGGAAAAATATTAATTTTGGATGGTTACGGTGTGCGGATAACCGCGTAACCACCATAACCACCCCCTGGAGCCTATAAAAGGAGTCTCAGGCCTCCTCATTTCTCATCTTTTTTCCTCTGAGTCTTCTTCTTCCTCAGGTCGAAGCTCTGCTGGATTCCTCCTACGAGTAGCACCCGAGCCGCACTCAAGCCGCACCCGAGCCGCACCTGAGACGCACCCGAGCCACGTACGAGCCAAGTTGAAGCCGCCCGACAAAGCCCAATCTCTCCATTTCCAAGTGGCCTCCGCAACCGCAAGTTCAGGCACACCGCTCCCACGTCCAGAATCAGCAAGCCGCTCAGCGAAGCCCATCAATGAAAAGTGCAACTTGTAACAAACTCCCGGCGCGACGGTCTGTCGTCCTCCGTGTGTCAAGTGTTCTCTCCCCTAAAAACTGTAACGAGAGATGGCATGTCACCCTCAATTTCACAAACAAGCTATAACAGCCTGGAAATAGTGGACTTTGACCGGCATAGATCCGGTCAAGTGGTTTTTTATCTGGTTGAGGGGTTTTTCCATGTTAAAACTTCATGTGTACGATCGACCTACTTTATTGACTGTGTGCGCGCTCGACCGTTCCGAGAGCAAAGGCGGTCTAGGTTATTCCGGTCCAACCGGGACATCCAGTTAGACCGGAACAGTTTGGCGCCGTCTGTGGGAAGACATTTCCCAGCATCCTCCAAAAGATAGAGCTTTCAACCCAACAGTTTCCAAGGAACAGCTTCAATGGCAAAGAGATGCGCCTGAACAGTCGAAGCATCCGTCCCAGGTAGGCGCACCAAACCAGCACACTCTCATTCACTCGTGGATGTGCCCCTCGAAGCAGAGACTGTTCTCGCCCCAGTAACAGCATTGGAAGGACGAGTTCGACAGATGGAGGAGCAGCAGACCGAGATGCTCGCTCTGCTCAGAAATATGGGAGTGCCTCCTGCTCAGCCGCTTGCACCGGCCAATCCCCGCCTCTACTAAGCCATGGCCTAGCAAGAGAAGCTCCGCCAAGACAAGTGTCAGAAGAACTCTCTGACGCCGCTAGTTCCACTCACCCGATCCTCAGAGCAACCGGAGCCAGTCGCCGCGACCGAATCCTGGAGGAAGAATCCCGATTGCCGCCGCGCGAAAGATTCACTTAGGAAGAGATACAGGAAGTGATCGCCGAGGAATACAGACAGGCTGACCGACGAGATATTCTCACTCGTCGACCACTTCACCGGGGCTCCCCGCTCGCACCGCAAGTTCTAGCTCATCTGATCCCGCACGGCTTTAAACTGTCAAATATTGAAACGTTCGACGAGACAGATGACACGTTGGAACATATTAACCATTTCACTACTATTATGAGGATTTATAATGCACCAAATCAACTACTTTGTCAAGTGTTCCCAGCCACCCTTAAAGGGAAAGCTCGCACTTGGTTTCATTCTCTAAGGGAGGGGACTATTGATAATTTTACGGAACTTGCACGACCATTTGTTGATCAGTTTATTGCAAATCGAAGAATTGTCCGTGACCCCTCACATTTGTCCGGGATTTGCCAAAATGAAGGAGAATCCTTGAAGGAATTTTTTTGCCGATTCACTGCAGAAGCCCGCCAAATCCCAGGGGTCGACCCTGAGCTCTTGAGTCTTGAGGGGCGTATTTCTTGGAGGATTTCGCCTCAGTGGTTTCTAGTCAGCTCTCATGAGGGAAACCGTACCCAATTATCCAGATCTTGTTCATCGGGTCGAGGCCCGGATAGCGGCCGACGAGGCCATCGAAGAATAGCGCCAGCAATTTGAGGGCGGACAGAAAAGGAAGAAGGGGCAAGAGCAAGCCCCTATAAGGCAAGAAGAGCGGCGCCAGAGTGGTCGTTGGAGTGATAACCGTCAACGGGACCCACCAAGGAATGGAGGTCAGCATCCGCCTCAAGAATACACTCCACTAAATACAACCCGCACCAACGTGATGTATGCAATACAGGACGATCCAGCATTCCAACGACCAAGAAGATCGCCCCCAAACCCCAGAGCCGACCAAACAAAACACTGTGATTTTACCACACAACCGGTCACACTACTGAGGAGTGTTCCTGGCTGAAAAATGAAATTGAGTGTCTTATCCGTCAAGGGCTCCTCAGAAGATTTCTGCAGGAACAAGCACAAGGCCAACAAGCACAGCATCAAGAAATAAATCAGCCGAACACGCCGCAGGGGGCTCCGGGCGTCAGGCAAATGATAGGTAACATCGAAACCATCGTCGAGCCCCCACTCCTCTCTACCCAGATATTTTTAGTAGGAACTGCCGATGAAACCCACAAGAATCCAGGACTCGATCTAGATTCTACTATCTCCTTCGGAGAAGAGGACCTCCAAGGGGTGCAAACTCCTCATCAACATCCTCTTGTCATTAGCGCAGGGATAGGAGATCTCTGTTTCAACGTTGAAAGAATTCTAATAGACAATGAGAGCTCAATCGATATTCTGTTTTTATCCACTCTCCACAGCATGAAACTTACTCCACAGCATCTCAGTCCCGCTATAGGGCCCGTATATGGTTTTGGAAACCACCCGGTTTCCGTTCAGGGAACAATCATCCTGCCAGTGACATTGGGAGAATTCCCGAGACAGGTTTCCCAAAATATCCAGTTCGTCGTCATCGACTTAAGTTAACCCTGCAACGCCATCTTCGGAAGACCGGTCCAGTCAATCTTTGTGGCAATTCCGGCAATTCCTCACCTATCCATGAAGTTCCCAACCCCATGAGGCGTAGGGGTTGTTCGTGGTAGTCAAGAAGTAGTCCGCGCTTGCTACCTAAAGAAGGCACACCCGGAAGTAGCAGACGCATTTGAAGTCGGAGATATAAACATGCGTAACAAAGTCGTCGTACAACCTGAAAGCTCTCCATAAGGGAAAAAGGCCTCGCGCCAACCGAGAGCAAGACTTTATATTTGTCATTTTGTTTTCTTAAACTCTGAGTGACGTAAAATCGCGAGCCATGACTCGCGCAGACTATCTTTGACTTAATTATATCGCATTATGTTTTTCTTATTTTTGCTTCGAGACTTCTTCGGCCAGGGTAGGCAACTCCCCGGATTGAATACTTATATTCTCTGGTGAGTCATTTCCGACCAGACTCGGACGCTTCCAGGTTGAATCTTTACATTCTCTGGAAACCGCTTCTTCGGTCAGGGTAGGTCACTCCCCAGATTGAATACTTACATTCTCCGGTGAGCCATTTCGGACCAGGCTCGGACACTTCCAGATTGAATCTTTACACTCTCTGGAAGCCGCTTCTTCTGTCAGGCTAGGTCGTGCACCCGGATTGAATATTTACATTCTCCGACGGTTGGATTGAATACTCACATTCTCCTCTATTACTGCTGGTCAACGCCCCGCCATCGTCAGGGCCTGCTCCCCTCGCGATCACACCTCTGGATTGAATACTTACATTCTCCGGTAACCGGCTCATTGTCAGGCTAGGTCACGCAACCAGATTGAATACTTACATTCTCTGGCAGATGGATTGAATACTCATATTCTCCTCTGTTACTGCGGGTCAACGCCCCGCCATCGCCAGGGTCTGCCCCCCTCGCGGTCGCGCTATCGGATTGAATACTTGCATTCTCCGACACCTGGATTGAATATTTACATTCTCCAGCAATATTCTTATGGCTAGGTTCGGCCCCGCAACTGGATAGAATCCTTGCATTCTCCAACCATTGGATTGAGTTAAGACACTCTCTTATCCTACCAGGAGCTTGCATTCCACCAGCTGCCAGGACTCAGGCCACAAAAGATAAAAGAACAAGAACAATGCTAGTATATCAACATAGGCACAAATGCGCTACAAAAAATCACCAAAGGGCGATGACAAATACACACCAGACACAACAATGCAAAACCAAATGTATCCAAGCATACAAAAATAAAAGTACAAGCTGCTACTCGTTGGCCACATCTACACCAAGCTCAGAACTCCACGTCTTCGTCATCAGAAATGTCATCAAAACTAAGGTTTGAGACGTCGCACTTTAGACGCTTGGCTACTAAGCGGAAAGCCTTCGACACCCCGCGTCGGAGCGCAACCTCGCTGACATCCTCTATCCGAGGCTCAACCTCTCGGAACCAAACATCCTCGCGAACCACCTCGGCAAGCAGGTCACGATCGCGCAGAAAATCCAAAGAATCTTTGTACTCTTCAAGGCCAGACGTCTTCATCTCTAGTACCCGCTCTTCAGAAGAAAGGCGCGCTATCTCCGCCTCGGAAGCCTCCAACTTCACTCGCAATCCAGAACTCTCCTCCTGAGCAGTCTTCAAAGTCTGCACAATCTTCTCCGCCATCAACTTCACGGTCTATAGCAATCATCGGGCTTCCCCCGTCTCGGACTTTAACTCCGATCCAATCCGCCAAAATCAGGATACTTCTCGATCTAACTCCTCTCTGGAGGTCGCAATTGAAGCCTCTGCAGCTCGAAGCCTCTCATGAAGAGCCAAATATCCGTCTTTCAGACTCGCATAATGATCGTTCCACGTAAGTGCAATATGCGCATGAGCCTCGATCTGCAAACAGCAAACAAAAAGTTATAATCAATAAAGTCAAACAAAAGGAAAATGGGTAAATTTCTTACCGCATCATTCATGGTCTTCAAAGATGAAAACACTCGGGGGGCAGAAGTCTCTGTACGAAGGACTTGGGGGGCAGACGCTTCTATCACGTCAATATCTGAATCAGCTATAATAGGCTCATCACGCAGGGCCTCCTCGATCAGGTCCTCCCCTCCACGGGGCAAAGTTGGCAACCCTACAGCGGCATCACAGTTACTTCTCAGAGTAAACTTCCTCTTGCGAGCTAAAGACACTGCACGCTCGACCACGATCGAAAGGCCGCACAAGGACAACGCTTCTCCTCCACAAACGAGGAAATGCTAAACAATCGGTTCGCCAACTCACGGGGCTTTGAAAATCCTAACACTGGGGAAAAATCCTGCTCCTTCCCCTTTTGGCGGCGACAACGATCAGGCAACGCATTCCACAATTCGGGCAAGCCCCAAGAGTTCTTGATATAGACGAATAAAGTATTTCCATGATGATGGTCCGTCCGAGTCTCAAAGTCGAGTCAGCACTTGTTGCAATGAATTTCAACACGCTCATCGCCGTCAGAACGAATGTCGCACCAATCCCGGAAGCAGTCCAAAGAGAGCTCTTCGTCATGTTCACGAAACAAGACAAGCAATCTCATGAGGCGCACTATTCCCAGTGGAGTAAACTGGGAAATCGGCACGCTGCAAAATTTCAGAATCTCGATCACTTTCTCGCATGGTGGGAACCGGAAACCCGACCTCAAAGTAGTCTCACATATCGTCAACCAACCGCGGGGAGGATTTTGAAACCTCTCCTCAACATGTGGTATCTTCACTTCAAGGTCGGCAAGCAGGCCGAACATTCTCCTCCAAATCGCAACCTAAACATCAGTGAGGGAAGAGCGAAGACGCATCGGCCTCGCAGTACGCTTCGAACCCTAGCATAAAAATTAAGAACAGATTTAGATAAAAAATCTACAAATCGAAAAAAATTTGTCCCTGTCGTGCGCATAAAGGCACGTCGCGCGGAAAACCAAGTCCATACGACGCGCCCAAATACATTCACACGTCGGGGCACGCAGTCACGCACGCGCCCCGCGCACGACCATGTGCGCGCGCCCGAATGCGACCAGGCGCGCGCATGACCGCACGCGCCCATGCGCGAGCCAACGCGCGCGCACTCGTACCCACGAGCGCGGGTGCGCCAGCTGCCTTCTCTGGGAACATTCGTCGCCTCTCCTCCACCCTAACATACTCTAACATTTTTACTCGAATTTGCAGGACGCCACTACTAGTCATCTCAAGTCGTTCACCTTTCTCCATCGTCGCCACCGTAAAAAATGAGCGAAGAAAGATCCTTATTTTTCTTCGTCTGATCCGGTCCCTTGCAACAAGGATCTGGGGGGGCAATTGTTAGTAATGAGATCCATTTTATAAGTATAGGTGAGCACATAACCACACACTCATGATCTCCACCTCAAAAGTAGTGGGATCATGGGTTTGACCGCACGCGCGATCACCGCGCCCGATCCCCCCGCACACCGATCCAATCACGCGTAATGGATGAACCGCTGCGGGCGCCGCCTTGCCGGCGGCGGGCGGCCGGCCTCCTCCCCGGATGTCGGCCGCCAACCTCCACTCGCCGCGCCGACCGCCGGCGTGCGGCCGAAGGGGCGGCCCCGGCCGTCGCTCCCCCTCGGCAAGCGGCCGCGAGGGCTGCTCCCCCTCAGCCGCCGGCCACGACCGAGAGAGCGGCCTCCCAAGCAGCTCTCCCTCGGCCGCCCGCCGGCCGTGGCCGGAAGAGCGGCCCCGCGGGCCGCTCTCCCTCGGTCGCCGGCCACGCTCAAGGGAGTGGCCGCACGGGCCGCTCTCTCCCTCGGCCGTCGTCGGCAGTTCTCCCTTCGCCGGCAAATTCAGCGGCAGGTTCGTCGGAAGCCCGTGGAGTTCCGCCCCCGCCTTCCGATCGTTTGGGGTCGTTCCCCGCCGTCTGATTCGCATGTAACCACCCACTAACCATCAGGTTAGTGGGGGGATTTAATTAATAATTTAATTAATAATTTAATAATTTTTTAGGGTGCAAATAGCGGAATTAATTTTCATAAATGCGTACCCTTAAACTATGGGAAAAATATTAATTTCGGGTGGTTACGGTGTGCGGATAACCGCGTAACCACCAAAACCACCCTCTGGAGCCTATAAAAGGAGCCTCAGGCCTTCTCATTTCTCACTTTTTTCCTCCGAGTCTTCTTCTTCCTCAGGTCAAAGCTCTGCTGGATTCCTCCTACGAGCAGCACTTGAGCCGCACTCGAGCCGCACCCGAGCCACATACGAGCCAAGTTGAAGCCGCCCGACAAAGCCCAATCTATCCATTTCCAATTGGCCTCCGCAACCGCAAATTCAGGCACTCCGCTCAAACGTCCAGAATCAGCAAGACGCTCAGGGAAGCCCATCAACACAAAGTGCAACTTGTAACAAACTCCCGGCGCGATGGTCTGTCGTCCGTCGTGTGCCAAGTGTTCTCTCCCCTCAAAACTGTAACGAGAGGTGGTCTGTCACCCTCGATTTCACAAACATCTGTAACAGCTAGGAAATAGTGGACTTTGACCGGCACAGATCCGATCACGTGATTTTTTACCCGGTTGAGGGGTTTTCCACGTTAAAACTTCGTGTGTACGATCGACCTACTTTATTGACTGTGTGTGCGCTCGAACGTTCCGAGAGCTAAGGCGGTCCAGGTTATTCCGGTCCGACCGGAACATCGAGTTAGACTGCAACACTATTAAATTGTGGTGATTTGTGGGTCGCCACAAATTTTCTCATTAATGCATATTGAAGAGCTGATTGGTCTCTTGTAATCTTCAAATCCTTAAAGAACTGTCTCTGAAGACATTTTTGTAATTTTCTACTTTCTATTGTTTTACTAATCAGTTTTGTGCATACATTATATTCTTTTTGAGCTATTTCTCTGACAATTACTCATTCATGCACCCAAAAATCTAGGGTTGGAGTGTGAAGGGGGAGAACACAGAAGAAGAGATAGTGACTCCCTTGCCTGATTCTATTGCAGTGTTTGAATTTCTGCTGCTGGTATTCTGTTTTGATTATGCATGAATATTCATAAAGCTTGGATCAATTTTTGATGCTTCTATGAGCTACAATGTTTGTGGTAACAAGCATCAGTACACGGGGGGTCCCCGCGTGGTCACAACAGTACCTCCGCCAATACAAGCCTTCTCTCAAGCACACGGACTTCGCACGATAGCACTCCCAACGCAGTCCCCCCAAGTGCATTACTCAGGTAGTCGCTCAATTTCCTACTGCATTCAGGGGTTGTGAACAGCCGGAGTACCGTCATGCAAAAAACCCGTGCTCCTGAGAGAAGGCAAGCACAAGTGAAGGTAATGTCATGGCAAGGGTACTGTCGTAGCCTCACGGGGGTCCCCGTGCACTATCACTCATGTGTGTGTATCCCAAATTCACACAAAACAACTAAACATCCAGCATAATTAGTTTAAAATAATCTAAATTGAATAACCACAGATACAAGTGGACAACCAAGGCAAAACAACGCTAAGTTCTGAAACATTAAACATATATAACAAACATCAAATAGCCAGGCCAACAGGACGTTTACTAAAATAAAGTTTTGCTCCTTACGAAATCAACACAATAAGTTCAAACCTTGAACACCAGAGATTTACAAGAGGTAAGAATCACTATATACTTATCAAGAAGCCAATAACATCTGCGGCAAAAGTTTGGATCAGCCTCCCCACGTGCATAATAAACATGGATTTTGTCTTCATTACCAATCTATAAAAAAAACCTTTTAAGGATGCACATATATTTCTTTAAAAATAGCAATACGTGAAAAAATTATAAAATTATGTTACATAAGAATACAATTTTAGACGAGAATGAATAAAAAAACACTAACACGTGGAAGTAAAACAATAAACTAAACATACTACAGCAGCATGACAAAAAATAAATTTGTATTGATATAAATAAATAAAGGTAAACTTATCGAGATTAACAACAATGCAGTTGCCTTATTAATACCAAAATAGTTTTTAACAAACTTTGCATTTCATCAAAGTTCAATTGACAGCCTATTAAGACAAGTGATCAATAAGCTCGTCTAATATATACAAAATGTAGGAATTGTAACATATACAGGAGCCTCTCATAGTTTACAAAATCACTCCAGCTTTAAGATAAAAAGGGTAACAAAAATTTAGAAAATTTTAAAATTTTCAAAAATCAAAATGGCATTAAGCTTCCAAAAGACCATTTAATTGGGAAGAATGCAAAATGATGCACCTTATAGACATTGATGTAAACCAAGAATCAAAAGGTTTTTAAATTAAATAAATTTATAATCTTTAGTTCTTTACTAAATTAGACAATGCTCGTGTCGACTAGTTGAGCAATAAACGTAGATAATTAATCTAGGGTTTGTAAGACTCGTGTAATGGCCAAACAATTGAATGATGAATAACCCTGAATTAACATTCCACGTGCAAGAACATAAGACGACGAAGAACATGGAAATCAGACAAATTAACAAAAAGGCACAATGATAATCTAGGGAAAGCTCAGATGATTTGGAAGATCATAATCCATGATGCAATAAATTTGTATTAGAACATATTACGTCTTGTCCCAGAATGAAGCCCTCCAGAAGAAGCTAACAACATGATATGAATTTTTTTGATGCCTGTGAAGAATGGCAAACCGGCAGTCGGTGATCGCTGATCAGATGACCGAACACGGAACACCAACCGAGCATTCACTGACGGAAGAACTGTTCGTCGATCGTTTCTAAGAACCTTCACTCAGTGTTCGCCAACCATACCCAAGAATCGCCGACCGATGACTTTTGCTTTTCAATGTCCCAAAAAGCAGAGCGAAGCTCTGTGAATGTCATTCGGTAACCCGATCAGTTATCGCCGACTATGCGATCAACTATCGCCAACTGAGACATCCCACTATTATTCCTCGCAAAATAAAGTTCACTCAATGTGAAAAACTATGATCTGTGATCGTCATTCACAAACCGAGGCTCTACAATCGCTGATCGAGTCATTTCTCCATCAATGCTTACAGAAGTAAGACTTTAATTAGCCGAACAGAAATCTTTGATCATCGTTCGCCGACCGAGCTCTCAGCGATCGCTGACCACAATTAAAGTTTGTCTTAATTTAAAATAAAGACGTTGTTGATCAAGAAAAGGAAGGCGCCTCTTTCTACGACTCATCCTTTATATAAGATCTCTCTCATGAAGGGGTGCACATGAGTCGAACTCGAGTCGAACATGGCAAAATTCACGGGCTCCAGCTCGAGCTAACCATTTCGAGCTTGAGCTCGACGAGCTCATTTTACATGCCTCGAGCTCAAGCTCAAAACCAATATATTGAGCTCGAGTAAAGCTCGAGCTGCTCACGAGCTTTTCTTCTTATGAGCCATTTTTTCTTTATATTTATATATATTTTAAAAAAACGTTCAAGGAAAAAGCTCAAAAGCCGACTCACGAGCTCGTGAATAAGAGAATGTGAACTCGAGCTTAACATACACGAGCTCGAGTCGAGCTTGAGCATAACAGGCTCAAGCTTGAGTCGAGCTTTTTCGCGCAAGCTTATCGACATCACGAGTCGGCTCAACTCAACTTGCACCCTTACACTCACGAGAGAGACAATAGACTTCTCTCAAACTTAATCTTCCTCTCTCTCTATCGACTGTAACATTAATTCTCTCGCTCAGTAATTTGTGTCTCAACTTCTCCCTAAGAGATAGATTCAACTCCATCTCTGGTGATATTGCTCTCTTACTGAAACATTCACATTCGGTTTAAAGGGTTCATAAATCTCCCTGAAAAAATTGTGTGATTCTTGAACCTCCAGTGAAATTGACTCTATTGGGTTATTGAGCCTCTGGGAGGAAAAGGCTTTGTTGGGTTTTTGAATCTCTGGATGGAAAAGACTCAAGGACTTATATAGGCAGTGCTATCCCAAAAGGATTGTGGAAGAGAGAAGTACTCATATTTATTGGGGAATCTCTATAAAAATCTATATCCCTCTCTATAGCTTAGATTTTTTTGTCTTTTACTTCTATTTTATTTAAACTATGATCTTGTGCGGTGACCACTGTTGTGGATATCTTCCGACATGACCGACATAAAGGTTTCATGGACAAAATGAAACATTTCTGATATTATTTTGCAAAATATCTTTTTGAAATATATCCTCTGATATGTCAGTTATTGACTGATATATTCGCCGATATATCGGCCGATATATCCAGGTATTTTATCAACTGTTTTTTTTTTCAATTTATTTTAATTAGTGTCTATTGTCTAATAGACTATATGCCAAAGTTGTTTTATTATGTAGGCAGTTTTTCCCTTTTTCTAGCTTTCTTCCTTGCTCAAGTCCGTCATCGACTTCAATTATACATGGTCTTTAAATTATGGACTAAAGGTTCCTTATATTCCATTATCATCGACAACTTTGCGATATTCTGCTTCCTCTTTTTATTTCACGTGTTATACCGTTATTATTTGTGTAACACAAAATGTTTATATTAGTTCAATAAATATCAATTAAATTTAGGAGTTCAATAAATATCAATTTATTAACATATTAATATATATAAATTAAAAGGAATTAAATTTATAAATAATTACACAAAGAATTAAATATTAAAACCCGATATATTAAATATCTCTGATATATCCCCTAACATATTAAAACCGACATGTAAAACCTAAACCGACGTGTCCCCGATATCCAACATCTACAACCTTGGCAGTGACTGTGTAATTGTGAAGAAATTTTTAAATTCTCTACTTAACCCTCCCTGTTAAAGAAATATTCAGTACTTTTTCTGCTACAAACGACATTTGAGTCGGTTCATCTTTAAGGGTTAAAATTTTGGTGAATTAAGATCTGGTTTAACAGAATATTTCTATTAGATTTAATTAAATCACACTATCTCTCAATAGAAAGATTATGGTTCTACATCCAGACCTCCATGTGCAACCTAGACAAGCTTACTCTATAGAAGTCTAGGATTAAACTTTATAAGTATTTTATTGATAAGGATGTATTTTATTCCATATTAACAAGTCCTTTAATCCCCCAAGAAGATTGATCTAGCAAATGGTATCGAGGAAGCACCACCTAGACAGTTGTAGTCTCAAGAGTAAAAAAGATACGAGGAAGGCACCACCAAAAGAGTTGTCGTCTCAAGAGTAAAAAAGGATAGTCAGAATTACAAGGTATCATTCCTGATACCCTAGGGTCCTACTATAAACAAATCGTGGGGGTATACTGGCGAGAATATCCACCCCATGCGAGGTTCTCTCTGAACCTGACGGTCTTGTGACTTGCAATCAAGCGACTATTGAAGGATCTCGCATACGCCTGGCGAGCTGCCGCTGGTTAGTCACCAACTAAGCGAGTAACGTCAATGCTCGCCCATGCTGGTGATAGTTGCCTACTCACTGAGTACCCCTGATACTCGCACCTGGTCATAAATGCTCCTGCTCCCTGATTGTTAAGCTTTGACTGGCCTATGACTTTATCCTTGGCTTACGTGGCACAACTAGACCTACCCTTGACGAATATGGGTTGCACATTTGGAACAGTACAATCAATTATGAACGTATAACAAATTTCACTTGGTACAGTACAATCAACACAAAAGTATTGTTGGGATTCCAACTCAATACGTGTAACATATTTCATCACTATGCCTATGAGCTGAGTAATAGTATACTTGGCGATAACCAAGCTACTCATCTATGATAATTACAATGTAAAAATGACAGATTATAAATAAGGAAACATGATTATATAAATCAAAGCAACAAAGATTAGATATTTTAATCTATCTATTCATATTTATTAGCAAACTAATAAAATAGTATTCATATACCTCCACATGTCCAACTTTATTTAGATTTTTTCGCATTATTAATTTCTTATGCTAATATATTACTGTATTTACATGTGAAGTTCTTTCCCAGATTGTACTTCCATGATTAGATGCATGTAAGACTACAAATAACTTGACATGCTAATCATCATTCTGTGATGGCACGTTAAAACTATAATATATATGAAGCTGAAAATAAGGAAATAATAGTTAGCAGATTGATATAACAAATCTATTAATATGCAAATTGACACGAACCTTTAATTTCTCGTGAGCCTCTTGAACCGTTTTTCCATCTTTTTTCTTCTTCCAGTTATACCCATCTTTCCGAAAATTCCTTAGCATTTTGCGATCAAATAGAACAAGAATACCATCTAATTACATCAACAAATAAATAGAAATCATTTCATCAAGGGGCTGAAAGGGGGGAAGAGGAGATCATAAGTATAGGAGATTTCTAGAAAAGATAGAACTATATTTGGTAACACAACATCACGGTAAGGCATGCAAATCAACTAAGAAAACACAAAATGATCAACAACCTGATGCGGGACCAAGAGTCCACCTGCCCGCCGCCCTGGAGTCCACCAAGGGCCCACCTTGGAGTTCACCAAGGGGGTTTATCAGGCCCGCGGGCCATACACCCCAACCCATCCCCGTCCCCCGATAGGTTGTTGAGGCCGGAGCTAGATCCGCAGGCCTGATAAACCCCCCTTGGTGGACTCAAGGTGGGCTCCTGGTGGACTACAGGGTGGCGGGCAGGTGGACTCCTGGTCCCGCATCACAATCAAAGGCCTAATTCAGTTTTCAAAGCCACCGTACATATTGAAACAGAAAATGAATTAATTAAGGAAAAGAGTCATCACTTTCCATGATGTGTATTCTTCAGTGACTCGTTTATGCTGCAGTTAGAAAGAAACATGGGAAATCATTTTGTTACCCTATTGCATTCGCCGTAGGCCAATCGTAGGGACAACCGGAGCATGCATATGGAGAACAACATGATAATTTCCGATGTAATTAATTTGTATTAATTAATTGATTGTGATACCCTATCGCATTACCGGAGCACGCATATAGAGAGCAACGTGATAATTTCCCTTTTAATTAATTTGTATTAATAATCTAATTGATATTAATTAAATAAATCATTTTGTATTTTCCTTGTGTGATTGCCCTCCCTCACCTATGTAAGGGGGAGGGGTTTATGAGTGGAGATGTCTTGGATGTTCTAGGTTTTGGGCTCTCTTTTAAAAAAATGTTCTTCAGAAGATCCAACCTCCGGGAACTTGGACGGAGCTTGCTCCGGATAGTATTCGTATGTTCATTTATTTTAAGTTAATACAATCTGTCCTTGTATTCATTCTCTCGCTCGTGACTGCCGAAGTTTAAGCTTTGTAACACATTTCCATAAGGAGGTGATTTTCCAGCACTCTTCTAATATCCTATATTTCTGAAATGTGCAAACACATTTAAGAGGAACAAATTGCTTGTTTCTCATTATATTCTTTGGTGTTGTTTCCTTGTTGTCCTTTCTGTGTTGTTCTCTTCCTATCAGCTGCATTAACTATTTCTAATTTTGTGCTAATGTTAAAAGCACAATTCCAATTTCTTTTTAACAACCTTCTCACTGAAATTAGGGCTTCTCAGCAGAAGAAATTGAAGGAACTTAAGAAGTAACAAGAGACGAAAGCTCAGTTGGTCATAGAGTGCATAATACATTTGAGAGACAAAAAGATCAAATTTTTTGGTGTGTTACACTGTGAGTGTGACTGAGTTACGTATGTTTTATACTCCTATACTTAAAATTCTCATTTCATTATACTCTTCGTTAGTTTTTTTTTCTTTCCCTTGTTATAAGGTCATTGTTATAACTTCTTATTATATTGTTTATTGAAATGTGCAAACAGATTGTTATTGTTTATTGAAATGTTCAGTCTGTTATTGTTTATTGAAATGTTTTAATTTTATTTGTACTTTTATGTGCATGCTTACTTGTAGATGTCTGCTTCGGATCGAGTTCAAATCCCATTTGCAAAAACTCCTGAAAGAATGCATCTGGATCTAAAACGATCCGAGTTAGGAGAATGAGATTGAAATTGATAGTACGATCAAAAAAGTGCAATGTAAATATTGTCTAGTGATTAGATCTGGTGGGATATACAAGTTGAAACATCACTTAGCCGGGACAAAATTTAATATAGAAGCTTGCACTAAAGTTCCCAAAAATATGAGAAATTAATGGTTGAGAATTCTTCAAGCTCATGAAAAGGAGGTTCTAAAAAGGAGAAGAAATATTGAGGAATTCAGTGTTAGTTATGAGGTTGAATTGGATATAGAAAAAAAATTTAAGGAGTCAATAGATGTTTTAGTTAGAAAATTTTATTTGTACTTTTATGTGCATGTTTACTTGTATATGTCTGCTTTGGATCGGGTTCAAATCCCATTGGCAAAAACTCCTGAAAGAATGCATCTGATTCTAGAAGCGATCCGAGTTAGGAGCATGGGATTGAAATTTATAGTACAACCAAAAATGTGCAATGTAAATATTGTGATGCAGGACGAATCTATAGGCGGCAGGAAATCTGCGACCTAAACCTGCATGCTATGCAAAAGTCCGACGGTTAGATCACAAATTAGATAATAAATAAAATCATCTCACGCAGTTAATTAGAGACAAGACAAAATAATTTACTAGGGCAAAGCAAGCTTGGGCTTTCCTCCACGTGGAGGGCCAAAGCTAGAGCGTGCGGCAAATAAGCCCTGCAAATCACAATATTTATCCAGACAAACCACCACAATACAATATATATTCAAGCAAATATAGTAACCAATCCAATATAGAAATGCTGAAAATAAAAATCCAATACAACAATACTCACTAAATAGTGGGCTGACCAAGGCAATGAGGATTCCGGAGCCGGATGCGTGGATCGGCGATCGAAAGTGGAACCGGCGGCATGGAATTAATGGAGGTGGCCGTCCTCGGCGGCGGGAGATAAAAATGGGTCGGGAATGGATAGATCCGGCCACCTATGAGTAGATTCGGGCGGGGGATGGATGGATCTGATGTTGGATGGCGGATCCGGGTTAGGAAATGAGGGGAGGGTGGGGGAAATAGCGGATCGGGACTGATTTGTTCAGATCTGAACAAATCTGGAAATAGGGTGGCTGATTTGGGTGGTTCCACGAGAGGGGGAGGAGGTAGAGGGGAGGCAATTAAGGGAGATGGGTTGCGGCGTGGTGGGGGGGTTGCTTGGAGGAGGAGGAACAGTCGGCAGTTGGACTAAGGGATCAGAGAGGGGCGGCTAGTAGGGAAAGGGGCGGCAAGCAGCAGCTCCAGAAGGAAAAATAGGGAGAAATGGCGGCTTGCTATATGGGGGCCTGAAGGGGGTGGAGAGGCGGACGGCTGAGGAAAGCCTGGAGGGGTGGCGGTGGCACAGGGAGGGGAGGGAAAACTATACAATAGGAATATTATTATTTTTTGAATTGTAAAGTGGAATGAAGGGGTTGGAAACTGGGCAGCAGGTGGACTGGAATTGGGAGGAGTTGCGTGGCTGTGGGTGAGGATTTGGGTGGGGGAAAAGAAAGTTATGGATGGGTAGTACCTTGGGGAGGAGTCTGGGAGCCTAGGAGACGTCGCCTAAGGTTCCACGGCGTCAGCACTGTGGGGTGATCGCGGAGTTCCGGGATTATCTTTCTCCAAAACCTGCAATGCCTCTTTTCAGCCCATACATGATCTATTTATAATAAAGAGGACGCTAGGGCATCCCACCATCGACGGCTATGATTGGCCAGAGGTGGGGCCACCCAAATATATCAAAATAAATGCAAATATAATAAACTAATATATGAAATTAATTCGCAGCGCGAATCTGGACGCATCTGCGGAGTCCGATCGTCAATTCGGGCACGCCATATATGGAAATTCGCCAATTGACCCCGAACGGGCCGAAAACTCGTCATCCACTGCAAGTGCTCGCCTATGCTCCGCATCAATCTCCCTGTATTGAAAGAATTCATCTCCCGATGAATAGGGATCAGAATTCTCTCGCTGCATGCCAAGTAAAACTCGAAGAAGTCCACCAGAGATTGCCCAAGTGTCGTCGTTGGAAAAGTGTCCTCGCCAATCAACTCTCCCTGACTGAAAAGTTGTCATCTCCGGTGAATGCAGACGGCTGTACTGAAGTCGAAGTACAGGGGCGAATCGATCAAGCTCTGTTGCAAGTACTCAGGTGTCATCAACGCCTGTAGTAGGAATGTACTGACGGCGTCTGGCCTCCATGATGCTCTCAATGCTCAGCTCACGAGTGGTGGATCCAGGTGCGATCGGCGGTGCCGAAGGTAGAACCAAATAAGATGAGTCCCCAGGTGGGTTGGTGTCAAGAGTGGGTGAGAAGTGGTGGCCATCAGATGTGGGTGGGCTATGAAGGTGGTAAGGCAACGGGAGTGGAGGTGTGGGTGGCTGGAAGTCCTCACTGCTTGGGTCCACATACTCGCGAGGCTCGTAATACGGCGTCATATCTTCAACACTAAATATCGGATGAATGCCTACACTTGCAGGGATAACAAGATCATAAGTGTTTGCTTCGATCCGTCTCATGCATATAAAAGTTGGAACATAACTTAGCTGTGACCAAATTTAATATAGAAGCTTGCACTAAAGTTCCCAAAAATATGAGAAATCAATGGTTGAGAATTCTTCAAGCTCATGGAGAAGAGGTTCTAAAAAAGAGAAGAAATATAGAAGAATTCAGTGTTAATTATGAGGTTGAATTGGATATAGAAAAAAAAGATAAGGAGCCAATAGATGTTTTAGTTATAAAATCGATTCAATCTACAATTAACCATATTTTCAAGAAATATGCACATGAAAAAATGTCAACAAATTGCTCGTTTTTTCTATACAAGTGCAATTTCATTCAATTTTGTGAAGAACCCGGAGTTCATAAGCATAGTTGAAGTAATCGGCCAATATGACCCCGGAATGAAACCTCCATCTTATAATGATATTAGAGTAAAATACTTAAAATAGGAAGTGGATAGAACTTTAGAGCTACTAAAGGAGCACAAGATGGAATGGAGGAAAATTGGTTGTACTATTATGTCTAACGGATGGTCGGATAGGAAAAGAACATCCATATGTAACATCTTGGTAAATAGCCTAAAAGGCATTGTGCTCTTGTCATCGATAGATACTTCAGATATCTCCAAAACAACAGATAAAGTTGTTCAAATGTTAGATGAAGTTGTAGAGACGATTAAAGAAGAAAATATTATGCAATTGGTAACGAATAATGCTTCAAACTATACGGCAGCAGGACAAATGTTCATCGAGAAGACAAAAAATTTATATTGGACGACATGTGTTGCACATTGTATTGATTTGATTTAGAATATTTTGAGAAAAATTTGAGTTGCATAAATTAGCAATAGTGAATGGTAGAAAGATAACAATATACATCTATTCTAGAACTTTGATTCATACTTGGCTGCTTGATTTTAGAAAGGGGGAGAATTGATCCGACCGGCAGTCACCTAATTTGCCACAGCTTGCTTGACCTTAGGATGTCTTTCTGAAAATAATGGTGGTTTGATGACGATGTTTACTTCTGCCGGATGGAATTCTAGTAGATTTGCTGGTTCAAAAGAAGGAAAATAAATTCAAAAAAATATTATGAATACAAGTCGATTTTGGTCTCATGTTACCGTATGTTTAAAAGCAGCACATCCACTCATCATAATGCTTAGAATGGTTGATTCATAGGGTCCTATTGGGATTTATATATGAACAGATGGACAGAGCAAAGAAAAAAATTCAAATTAATTTTGATAACATCAAGAAAAAGTAAGTAGTTTACTTGTTTTGAATTCCAATACAATATTGTGTTTTAATTCATGTGCTCACATGCAATGGTTATTTTGTGTGTTATATGGTAGATATGAACCAATATGGTTTATCATTGATGAGAGATGGGTAAGCCAACTTCATAGGTCATTGCATGTCACAGCTTATTATTTGAATCTTCATTATCACTTTAGCTCATCATTTAGGGCATATGCAGAAATAAAAATTGGGTTCTACAGTTGTCTCCAATAAATGATTCCAAACGAAGATAAGAGAACAAAAATAGATATTCAGATGGATGATTTCAAATATGTAAGAGGATCATTTGGTGGGTTAGACTCTGCAAAGACAATTAGAAAAAAAAACATTCAAGCTAAACATTTTTTGTTTATGTTATTTTATATTATTAATAAATAAGCATAATAAAATATTGTCATTTACAGCTGATTGGTGGGATTCTACAGAGATAACTACTTAGAATTAAAAAAGATTTGCAATTTGAGTTCTATGTTTAACATGTAGATCTTCCAAATATGAGCGTAATTGGAGTGCATTTGAGATGGTGAGATCAATAGCACTAAAATATATCCTCACATATAAGTTATAACATTGATTCATGCATGAGTGTTTATAATTTCATGCTGCCATTATAACTAATAAGTGCATTCAAAAAGAAGAAATTACTTACATCAAAAGAAAATGAATGATCTAGTTTTTTTATGTATAACAAGAAGTTGATGGAATGAGAAGATAGAGGGGATATACAATTGAAGAAAAAGTTTTAAAATTTTGAGGATATTCATTCTGATGATGAATAGATCATAGAGAGGGAAGATTCAGTTCATCCTCATAAGGGCAGAGTTAGAGATGCTACGAAATAGAGATACAGAAGAAACATATACTAATGATAGTGATGAAAGAAATGTTGAAGAATTCGCTACGAAAGTGAACGAAGAATATAAGTTTCATATTAAATCATTTGATAATGCACAATTTTAACTACATTATGTATCATGCTCTTACTATGCAGTTAAGCGTGTTTGGGCACGAGTAGTACTAGGATGGGTCACCTCCTGGGAAGTCCTCGTGTTGCACCCATTTTTGACAAAAGATAAGGCACAATGGCGACAAAGGATCCATATAGCCGACCCCACTATAGTGGGATAAAGGCTTGAATGTTGTTGTTGTAGTTGGAGTTGAAGATCTCACCGTAAGGCACGGTGACCTCGATGTTATCGAGTATATTAGTGAAGGTGAATGGGATGATGATGAGAATGCCAATGATGATGATGAGAATATCAGTGGTGATGATGAGGAAAATGCGATACTTGAAGATGATGATATGGTCAATTTACCTATTAAGGATTTGTACCGATGGTTTTACGATTGACCATTGGCTCGTTGAACAAAAACTATTATTCGATAATTTTATAATCACAAGTACTTTTTATTTGCAACCGGGGATAATCCGCACAAATGGAGGTCTGACACGACATGGTCTCGAATGACAGTCCCTCGCGACACAACCCACTGAAATTAGCACAACCAACAATGATCGTACTACAACCCATATACCAATCACAAAGAAAAAAATGGGCATACGAAAATAACACAAGATATACGTCAGGAGGACCGTGTGGGACTAAGGCAAGAGTCGGGAAATACCATCCAAGTCGCCTTCGTCTCAAACACTCCCCCTTAAGTGCAGCACATGTACAATACAACATAATAACAACATTAAACAAGCACTAACAACATCCAAGAAAAAAATAATTAGTAAAGACAAAAAATGACCAAATCAACACGAAATTTCAACACCGGTGAGATGAAAACACCCGAGAAAGGTTAGCAATGGTTGGAATTGATAGAAACTCCATAAGTAGTTGTTGGAGTCCACAAAAATAAGAGGCAACGGCTGGAATCGTCGGAATGACGAGGGGCAACGGCCGGATCTGGAGCAGCGGAGTGGTAAAGCCGAAACACAGCAACAGGAAGGGATGGCGTGCATTAGGAGATGCCAAGAACTATCGGGTCGCACAAGATGAGGTCGGTAACAGGATCGGCACGGGAACATCAAAGAAAGCACTGTCAGTCTAAGGAAGTCAACGTCGAGGATGCGCAGAGACGCCCAGAAAGTTTCATAGCCCTAGAGTCCGAAGATCGTCGTTGACTCAGCAGACAGGACCTGCGACGGGAGTTGTATAAGGAAACGTCGACTAGAAGAGATTACAGTATCGCTGACTGGAACCGCGGCGGAAGATGTTGGTTGGATCTGCGACAAGAACTAGAATGCAGATGGAAGATTCAAACCTAACGGAAGATCAACGAAGTGAACAACCGCGGAAGCGGAATCAACAACGGAATCAGCAGACGAGAGAAGCGTCGGCGTCATTGAGATGAACAGGGATGCGCAGTTAGGAATAGCAGCATGGAGAACGTCACGCCCGATGGGATCTGCGACGAAAATGGCAGACGAGAGTGAGGGGGATGCAGGGTCTACGAAGCAATAGCATCGATGAGTAGATCCACGACAGAAGCTCGAGCGGAAGCGCCGTCAATTGCAGAGGCAGGTCGCCAAGCGGAAGAAGTGACCACAACCATAATCTCACACGGGACCGAGAGTGGTAAATTGTTATGCCCCCACACCTGCTTGGGTTATCGGGATATAAATACTCGCGGCGGATCAAGGAGCGCGCGCAAGAAAACAGGGCTGAACCATCCGGTTCAGCCCCCATTCATTAAATCAGCCAGAAGGGGGGGCTGAACCACTCCGGTTCAGCCCCATTTGGGGGGGCCGGCCGGCCCCCTCCTTTCCCCGGGTATTTATAGCCCGGGGCGGCTTTGGGGAGGATTATTGAAGACATATCAGGTTTCTTTCTCTTCTCTCCCTCAACCTTAACCCTAGTCTTCTCTTTCTCTCTAGTATCTCTATTTCCTCTCTTCTTCTTCTTGCAAGTTCATATCATTTGGTATCAGAGCATCCTTCCTGCGACCATGGTGACACGCTCAGAGGCGGAGACCGCACGATTGGCTACCCTAGAGGAGAACTACGTAGGGTTGGCGGATTCGGTGACGGCCATGGAAGCACGCTTGAACACGTCCACAAAAAACATGAAGGAACGCATGGATGGACGTATGGAGGAGATCAAGGCGCTGTTGATGCAATCGTTGAAGGGCAAGGCGGTTCAAGGCAGCGATTCTGAAACCGAGGCGCCACAAAATGCTCGACCGACTGGCAACGGAGGAAGTACGGGGTCGGGACATTTCTGTTCCGACGGAATCGGGATCGATCCGGGCCGCACGGAACCAGCGAGCGCCGGATCGGCCCCCGCTTGGATCGGGGCGCCGGACACCTACCCGGGTTGGTCGACAGTGGCCGACGGGACCGGCGGGAGCCGTCCAGGGGCGCCTACACAGTCCGCCACCCTGCGGCCTGGACCGGCCAGCAAACGCCGCATCCGGGCGTGCAGGCCGGGAGCGGGGCAGGCGGACCGTCCGCCGCCCAGGAAGGGGCCGCGGCTGACCTATGGAGGACCCGGGAGGCTCCAGCGGCTCCCTTGAGAACACCGGGGGCTGTTGACGCCAATTTCGGAGGGAGAACGGGCCTTCTACCGACGCCGCAGCACATGGGGGGGGGCGATGAGGTTTGGGAACGGCGAGACATGGGCCGAGCAGCCACGCCGTCAGGGATTTCAAGGCGGGGGACAGCAATGGGGCGGCGGCCAAGGGGGAGCGAATTTCCATGACCCTTTCGGCCGACCACAGCACGGACCGGAGTTCAACGGGAGACATGGGGATATGCAACAACGGCCCTACATGCCCCCGAAGAGAACTCGCATGAATTTCCCTAAGTTTCGCGGCGGGGATGCCTTGGAATGGGTGCAAAAGGCGGAGTTATTTTTCACTTATCAGGAGATACCGAATGATCAGTGGGTGCAGCTGGCATCTTTCCATCTGGAAGAGGACGCATATCAGTGGGCTCAGTGGTTCATACGGGCCTACGGATACGCAACATGGGCGAATTTTGTGGAAGGGTTCGTGGCACGTTTTGGGCCGTTGGAGTACGAGGATGTGGAGGCTACGCTACAGAAACTCCGTCAGAAGGGCACAGTGATGGAGTACCGAGCGGATTTCGAGAAGCTAGCAAATCGGGTTAATTGGGAGGAGAAGACGCTCCTCAGTTGTTTCATATCCGGCCTGTGGGACCATTTGAGGGATGAGGTCCATGCGTATATGCCCCGCAGTCTAAGCCATGCCATCAGTCTGGCCCGCATACAGGAGGAGCGCTTCAACCGCCAGAGAAATTGAGCCCCACCAAGGGCTCCACCCGCCCCTGCAACGGGCAGAAGGGAGCAGGCACCGGCAGCCCGGCCGACAGTGACGCGGCTTACTTGGCCTGAGCTGCAGGCCAGGAAGGAGAAAGGATTGTGTTTTAACTGCGACGAGAAATACGCACCGGGGCATCGATGCCAAAAGGTGCAGGTCTTCATGCTGCGGGAGGAGGACGAGGAGGAGGACTACCCGAGCCTCGAGACCGAGGAGGAGTTGGATCTGGCTGAGTTTGGCGTTTCGATTCAGGCCATGGAGGGATGTGTGGCACCCACCACTATGCGGATCAAGGGCAGGATTGGCAAGGAAAGGGTCACCATTCTCATTGATAGTGGGAGCACCCACAATTTCATCAACCCTGAGGTGGCGCTGAAGACAGGACACCCAGTTGACAAGAACGCGGCGTTCCAGGTGATGGTCGCGGATGGCAGCAAACTGCGGTGCGAAGGGGCACTAAAGGGCGTGGAGATACATCTTACAGGATATGTGTGCCGCACCGACGTCTACCTCCTTCCGATTAAAGGGTCTGATATGGTGCTGGGGGTACAGTGGCTCCGCCAACTGAGGCGGGTGACCACGGACTGGGACCGCATGACACTGGAGTTCACGCAGCAGGGGACGGATTACTGTTTGCACAGTATCCGATCCTCCCCTCTCAAGGAGATCTCCCTACGGAGCCTGCAGAGACTGGAGGAGCAGGGTAGTATGATGGCCATGATACTCGGGGTGGCGGCAGAGGGGACCGACACGCAGGTGGCGTCGGATCCGATACAGCTTCTTTTATCTCAGTACGAGGACGTCTTTCAGGAGCCGCACACTCTTCCTCCATCGCGTTTCCGGAATCACCAGATACAGCTGAAGACAGGGACGGACCCTACCAATATCCGTCCCTACCGCTACCCGTACGTTCAGAAGGCAGAGATCGAGCGTAGCGTACGGGAGATGCTAGCGACAGGCATTATTCGGCCCAGCACCAGCGCGTTCTCTTCTCCGATCATCTTGGTCAAGAAGAAGAACGGCTCCTGGCGATTCTGCGTCGATTACCGGGGGCTGAATAGCTCCACCATCAAGGACAAGTTTCCCATTCCTATGATTGAGGAGTTGCTGGATGAGCTGCATGGAGCGAGTCTCTTCACCAAACTGGACCTCCGGTCCGGTTATCATCAAATTCGGATGAAGGAGGAGGATGTCCACAAAACGGCGTTCCGCACCCACGACGGTCACTACGAGTTCTTGGTGATGCAGTTCGGGTTGGCCAACGCTCCCTCCACCTTCCAGGCTGTGATGAACGAGATCTTTCTCCCACTTCTTCGTCGGTATGTCCTGGTATTTTTTGATGATATACTAATTTATAGCAGGACTTGGGACGACCATTTGGAGCACGTGCGACATGTCCTCACCATACTGCGGGAGCACCAGTTATTCGCCAAAAAGTCCAAGTGCTCGTTCGGCCAGAGTCAGGTCGAGTATCTGGGGCACCTTGTGTCCGCCCGTGGGATCCAGGCGGACCAACAGAAGATTGCGAGTATGGTGTCGTGGCCCCAGCCCACGACGGTGTGAGCCTTGCGTGGCTTCCTCGGGCTGACGGGGTACTACCGCCGTTTTGTAAAGGACTACGGCAAGATTGCTCGACCTCTGACACAGTTGTTGCAGAAGGATGCGTTCCAGTGGAGCATCGAGGCGGGCGAGGCCTTCCAGGCTTTAAAGCAGGCCATGACCACTACACCGGTGTTGGCGCTGCCGGATTTTACCAAGGAGTTTGTGGTGGAGACTGATGCCTCGGGCGTCGGCCTCGGGGCAGTCTTGATGCAGGAGGGCCGGCCGCTCGCTTATTTCAGCAAGGCCTTGGCCCCACGGACGTTGGGGCTTTCAACGTACGAGAAGGAGATGTTGGCAATTATACATGCGGTCGAGATGTGGCGACCCTATCTTCTGGGCCAGCACTTCCAGGTCCGTACGGATCACCAGAGCTTGAAACACTTCCTAGAGCAGCGCTTGGCGTCTCCACTGGAGCAGAAGTGGTTGACCAAGTTGATGGGGTATGATTACGAAATTGTGTACAAGCAGGGCAGAGAGAATGTGGTCGCCGACGCACTCTCCCGCCTACCTGAGAGCTCTCTCTCTCATGTGTCGGGGCCGGTGAACACCACCTTGGACGAGATACAGGCAGCGGTACTCCAGGACCCCGAGTTACGCACCATTGTAGAGACACTATAGCAGGGTCAGGCTACGGAGCTGGGCTACCATCTTCAGGGCCAGCGGCTGTACTTTCAGGGCAGAGTAGTCATTCCCTCCGCGTCGTCATGGCGGACGGCGATGATGCAGGAGTTTCACGCCTCGCCCACAGGCGACCATGCAGGGATTCTACGAACACTTCAGTGGCTCCGAGCAAATGTCTTCTGGAAGGGGATGCGTCGCGATGTCCAGCAATTTGTGCGGGAGTGTGAAATTTGCCAGCGGCAGAAGTACGAGACTACATCACCGGCGGGGCTTCTTACACCGCTCGAGATCCCGCACCAGGTTTGGGACACTATTTCCATGAATTTCATTGACGGGTTGCCCAAGTCCCAAGGCAAGTCCGTCATACTGGTGGTGGTAGACAAGTTTCCAAGTATGGTCATTTCCTACCATTGAGCCATCCGTACACGGGGGAGACAGTTGCAGAGTTATTTGCGCGGGAGATTGTGCGCCTCCATGGCCTTCCACGCTCCATCATTTCCGACAGGGATCCGGTCTTTATCAGCAGTTTTTGGAGGGAGCTCTTTCGGCTCCAGGGCACGACGCTACGCATGAGCACCGCCCACCATCCCCAGACGGATGGACAGACAGAGGTCCTCAACAGGGGGGTGGAGACCTACTTACGGTGTTTTGTGATGGACGAGCCGCGCACGTGGACCTGTTGGTTGCATTGGGCGGAGTACTGTTACAACACGTCCTTCCACACAGCCAACAAGATCACCCCCTTCGAGGTGGTCTACGGCCGCCCTCCCCCTACTTTGAGTTCTTATGAGCCTTCCAGCACCGCTCTTCCAGTCGTGGAACGGACACTTCAGAACAGGGATCGCACTTTAGCCTTGCTTCGGGACAATCTGCGGGTCGCTCAGGACTGCATGAAGGCACAGGCAGACAAGCACCGTACAGAGCGAGAGTTCGCAGTGGGCGATGAGGTTTTCCTCAAGCTCCAACCTTACCGCCAGCTGTCAGTCTCTCGGAGGATGAATCAGAAACTCGCCCCACGTTACTACGGGCCATTCCGCATTCTGCGTCGTGTGGGCCCCGTGGCCTACACCTTGGATCTTCCAGCGGGGTCTCGCATCCACCCGACATTCCATGTATATGTTTTGAAGAGAAAGCTCGGGGCTTCCGTTCAGGCCAGCCCTTTCCTTCCCGAGGCGACCAGCATGGGTGAGTTGTGGCCGTCACCGGAGGCCATTTTGCTAACCAAATGGAAGAAGTCGGGCACGGAATATCGACCAGCGGTACTCGTCAAATGGAAGCAGCTGGACGCCGTGCACAACTCATGGGTTGACTTGTTGGAGTTCCGCGAGCGGTTTCCGGACTTCCACCTTGAGTACAAGCTGGTGCTTGATGGAGAGGGGAATGTTATACCCACACACCCGCTTGGGTTCTCGGGACATAAATACTCGCGGTGGATCAAGGAGCGCGCGCAAGACAACGGGGCTGAACCATCCGGTTCAGCCCCCATTCATTAAATCAGCCAGAAGGGGGGCTGAACCACTCCGGTTCAGCCCCATTTGGGGGGGCCGGCCGGCCCCCTCCTTTCCCCGGGTATTTATAGCCCGGGGCTGCTTTGGGGAGGATTATTGAAGACATATCAGGTTTCTTTCTCTTCTCTCCCTCAACCCTAACCCTAGTCTTCTCTTTCTCTCTAGTATCTCCATTTCCTCTCTTCTTCTTCTTGCAAGTTCATATCATAAATCAAAAGGAAAAAACCACCTCTGATACCATGTTGAAATAAATGAAAAGAATAAACGGTGTCTTTTATTCATCCCTCAAAAGAGGTATATAAAGATTTACAGCTACATACAAAACTCTAGTAAACCATGTAGGACTAAACTCATACATATTTAAAGACTAGGGCTTCGTTTGGGAGAGCAGCTGCGGTTGCGAAAGGAGTGGTTGTAAATAAAGGTTTGTAAATGAGGCTATTAGAAAATGATTACTGCAAATGGAAATCTGTTTGAATAGTCTGTGTTTACATAGCTTTTTAGAACAGAGAGTCATTTGACAAAACAACAGTGATATTATTGTTATGAATTTTTTTCATGCTACCATGTGCAAGTCCCAGACCTTTATATAATAATCATATTTGGATAAGTTATGCAATCATAATCAGAGAAATAATTGTAACTATAATATACTAATCCTAACTTGAAGCACACAGTTAGAAACCCTAAACGTTTATACCAATCAGTCACCAATTGACTTCCCATCCTATTCCTTCCTTCAATTCCTACAGTCAACCACTTCCATTACATATCCACAACCCCACAAAACCTCGTACTGCCCTGGATGTTGGAATAAGCAAGCTCTGGATGTCGGAAGATCCCGGAAGAAGCAAACCCTGGATGTCGGAAGATCCCAGAAGAATCAAGCCTTGGATGTCGTAAAAGGCAAGCCTTGGATGTCAAAAGATCCCAGAAAAAATAAGTCTTGGATGCCAGAAGAAGCAAATCGTGGATGCCATCGCGAGCCCTAGAGATCCCGGAAGAAGCAAGCCCTGGATGTCATCGTGGGCCCTCGATGTCGTCGTGGGCCCTGGAAAACAACGCAGATTTCCTCCTCCCTTGACCTAAACGCGACAAATTGGAGCCTTTTATGCCGGTTTGGGGATGCAGATAATTCAGCACAGAGCTTTAAGGCACGATTCGAAAAATAGGTAGAAAAACAGATGAATTTTTTTAGCTACGGTACGTTTGGCCCAAACGCACCGGCGTCAAATGCCTTTCCAAATGAACCCTAAAATAATACGAAAGCTCCAACATATTTATCTATACTATATTAAAATATATATCATGGTCTGACAATAACATGAGTTCAAAAATAGAGGAAATAATATGGACCATCAATTCTAGTATGATAATATACAAGTCGTCCGATCAAAAACTCTAATCTTATAAAACTCCCGTTTTACAAACCTAAAAACCTTAGCACGTTAAATCCACCCCGTGAAAGCCCGCACAACATTCCACCCTCCCGTCTCCTGCTCCCAAACCCCCGATTCTTTCTTCCCGATCTCTGGAGCGCGGGTCCTCTACCGCCGACGACAAAAATAGTGGCCTACTCGCCGCTTCAAGCCTGCCTCCTGCGAAACTCAGTGCCGACACTAGCAACATCAGTACAAAATCCTCCAATCCCCTCTTCTGCGATTTCTCTCCATTTAAGTTCCATATTTTTGTCATTTTCGATTTAGATCTAGGAATTTCCCGTTTTGATTGGGATTTAGAACTAGAGATTTCATTGTTGTTTGCGTTTTGGATTTCATTGTTGAATTCGTTTTCGATTTTGTTTTAGAAATCTGTCGTTTTGGATTTACATCTGACATTTTAGTGCATTTCATTGTTGTTCTCGTTTTAGACATCTATTTTTTTAGTGCTCCCAAACATCGGTACAAAACATTTTTTGTTTTTGATTTCTACTTCCAGTTCTCTGTTTCGTTTTAGACATCTGTCATTTCAGTTTTGTTCTAGTTCTCTATTTTTTATTACGTTGTTGCTTACGTTTTAACTCGCAGATTTTTTGATTTCGTTTTTGATTTCATTGTTGATAACATTTTGGATTTCAATGCTGATTTCGTTTTAGACATCTACGATTTTCTGATTTTGTGTGTGAGTACATATATATACACACACACGAGTGATGCCACGGAGCTCTGCCCCGACAATTGACTGTGACAGTACCTCAATTGCAATAGTGCACGGGGGAGCTTATGTGCCCCACGCGACATTATCCTGACCACGACATTGTTCTGGCGTGACGACGCTCCCGCTGTTCACAAACCCCTGAGTATTATACATCGTTAGTCACTCATTTTTGTGGCATCCACAGGAATTTGCGAGCTGTGGGGAGAACACATTTTTAATTGTAGGTAGAGGACTTTGTTTATATGAGAGTACATTTTTAAAATTAAAAAAAACATGCATTTTAAAAACTGAAAAAAAATTAAATAGAGAGACAAAATCGGAAACTGAATGTTTAACAAAAGGGTATTTTTTAATTTTAATATAGTATAGATATGATTTAGACATATACTATTAGGCGGCTAGCATAACATAAATAAAATAGCGGATATGATCAAATATTGTGTTGGCCGATATATCAAAAAAACGGATATGTTGGCCTACATTTTTCAAAATGGCAATTGATTTTTAGAGAAAAAATGACATTTTACTCTCAAAAATGACATGTCGGCAAACATGTCATACATGTTGGAGGATATTTAAAACAGTGGTCTCACATATAGTATTCAAGTGTAATAAAATTATCTTCCCCGCACTACAACTAGAGTTGCATCACAATCATTCATATACGTAACCTTTGTTATATCAATTGGTGTTCTTATTCATTGGATTGTGTGCATGTTTTCACATCATTCTAGGGTCGGTCGTAAATCCATTTGCATTTGTTGCACTATTGTTTGTAGCGCATGTAGGGTTAGGGAATCGTTTTTCTATCACTTATAGATTCATTCTACATCATGAAGTTAACACAATATATGTGCATCAAAAATATACAAGTTATTGTACATTCTATACAATACATGAGAGTTATAGGCATATTAGTGATGGCAATATGCAAACCAACTTTTTTAGGTTTTTTTCCTTAAAACTACTATATGCAAACCCAAAACCACTATTTTTAAAATTTCAAACACTACACTGAGCCGCCTTGCCGAGCACCCCCTGCCAAGTACACCCCCGCAATCCATCTTTTTTCATGGAAGATGGATGACTCATCATCACATTACTCAACAAAGAAGAACAAGAAATGAAATTTGAGGGAAAGATAGAGATTAAAAAATATATTATTATCAAAGAGAGAAAAACTGTAATAGAAATTTTGCATGTCATAGTACAGCATAAGAAAAAAAGGAGAAACCTAGCCCCATAGAGAGAGAGAGAGATGGAGGGCAAGGGAAAAAATTTCAGAGAGAGAAATTGAAATCATCATCCGATTTCCAATCCGCACTCCAACCCACAATAGCTGGGTAGGCCTGAGAAGACCCTCTGCAGAAAATTCACGATGCCTCAGACATTAGGAGAAGAGTAATAATGCTAGAAGTATTCACGTTACCAAGATCACTATGTAAAGGACCTAAATATAATGTGTAAATAGTAGATATAACAACTGAATTTTTCTTATCATCATTTTGTGAACTACAGAACCTTATCTCACTAAATTGTATATGATGTCGCTTATATTATTTTTTTACATAAATTAAATCTTTATTTTCAACACTTAATAAATACATCAAATTAATAAATCAGACTGCTATCACAGAAGAACTATGAGTATTTAGAAGGATAAAAAAGTGTTTTTAAGGAAAATGAATACCACCCAAACTTATAAAATAGCTGTAAGTATTGCAACAAACATAATAAGAAAAACAAGAGTTACAACTTTTGGAGAGAGGGAGAGGGGGGGAGGCATGGTGGCGATTTACCAGCAAGCAAAAGGAAGAGGATGGAAAGGGAAGGGGAGGAATGGTGGCGATATTAATGGCATGATATTTTAGGATAAGAAAATTGTATTTAACATTCTTGAATTTCACAATAAAATGTTTTTATTTCTTTAGAAAGTTAATTGAAACACTTAAACGATTAATCATGCATGAGATATTTTAGTGATAGTAAGAGTAGTAAACCATTTCATTTTGGAGTTCAATATATTTTATTTCTTGAAAGATGTCATTTTATACTGTTTAAACATAAATATTTTCTCTGATATGATGTTGATTAGTTGCATGTATACATGAAAATATTTTTTTATTTGCATTGGTCAGTATATAACAAAAATATTTACATATAACACTTTTAAATTTGTTCCCGAGCATATAATAAAAATCTACATATAACAATATCCTAGTTTTAAATAAAGTTAAAGGTACATTTAACTAAAATACTTAATAAATTCATTTAGAAAATATTTCCAATTACAAATAAAAAATTTGTTAGTCCATGTGCAAGAGCAATCGTGGAAAGTATATAACATCCGAGCTATTTTCTTGGACTTTATAGGTAACATTTCCCTAAATTTGAACATTTTTTAAGACCATGTGCAAACTTTTAAAAGTTATTTCCACGATATTATACAATAAAATAACAAAATCCATATACAAAGGCTTTATCCCGGTGTATGGGAACTGCCTCTAAACTTTAGAAAAAAAATGAAGTATAGTACTGACATAACTTAATAATTTATAAGTTGGAGTGTAAGAGAACAGGAAAAGTGAAAGGATCAAACAACATACTGGTTGGATATTCGACCGGTTGTGGTTGGACAGTAAAATGAGTACAATTTGTCAATATTGCATGAATCTCGTTGGGCCTAAGCCACCTTGTTGTTGCATCCTCTCTCAACCTTGCAATATCCAAATCTGTTCATAATAAAATTGTTAAGTGCAAACATAGTTGAACTTAAGTATACAAACGAAAGTACATCTCAGACATGTAAATATTGCCGTAAATCAATAGCTGATATATAAACCTCAATGCATTTTGCATACTGTTAGAGAAGGCCCATAATTAATTTATTCATAGGCATTGTACTTAGCCTATGTATAATGTTTAATTGGGTCATTTCTCTCTTAGGCTCCTTTTAGTCCCACACCTTGGGTTCATTCATAGCTCTTTCTCCTTTTCTCTTTATAAGGAGTATATTGTGCATGTGTTAATTAATAATTCAAGGAGAATAATTTTATATATATATATATATATATATATATATATATATATATATATATTTGCCTCTATTGGAATTGTGTTTATTTTTCCATTGTTTTTTATATTTTCGTTCTTGCCCTTTGTAAATTCTCCCTCCTATTTAAGAGAGACCCCTTGTGAAATTAATCAACATTTTCTATTCTCCAACATGGTATTAAAGCCCGGCATGCCCTAGCTCGCGTGATTGCTCCTCGCATAGTTCTCGCGTTCGTTGATCATTCTCACATCGCTCCCCTCCGCAATAGCCCATCTTCGCCTTTGCCTCTCCTCGATGCCAGACTCTGCCTCCCTCGATTCTTCCGCGGTAGGCCGCGTCAAACTCAAACCGCCCCACCTCCGCCTCTCTCGGTTCATTCAGACGCCGGATCTACGCTGGCATGAGTTTTTGCATGCTATTCTGACATCCGTTCTTCCTTTCTCTTGTGGGTATATTTCCCCCCACCCCACCCCATTTCCATGCGTGATTGAGATCTCTGATTGGTTCCTTTGAAATGATAGGTGCTGGTTTCTCTCATTTCTATGAGTGAGATCCTTTTTTCAACAGCCCCGTGATTTTTATTCTATGGTCTCTATGCCTGGGAGTGTTGATTCTCATAATGTCTTCTCCGATGGGAGTGCTCCTCCTGATCCTATGCCTTTTACTGGCTCTATTTGTACCTCCATGATCACAGGACTGCTCAAATCACTACCATTAAGTTTGATGGAACCAATTATCTCTCGTGGGCTCGTTCCATTACCCTGGCTCCCAAGAGTCGTCTGTTTGGATACATTAGTGGTACCACCAGGACACCGGCACCAACATCCCCAGATTGGTCTCAGTAGGAATCTGAGAACTCCTTAGTGATGTTGTGGCAGACCAACTCCATGGAGGAATTGTTGCCCGCAACTGTTTATTTCTGGAAACTGCGTTTGACATTTGGCAGAGGGCAGAGATTACCTATTCCTGTCGAGGGAATGTCGCTCAAATCTTCCAATTCCAGCGATGGATATTCCTTTTGCGCCAAGGGAACTGTCCTCCCGTGGTATACTATTTGGAGTTTACCCAGCTTTACCAAGAGTATGACCACTTTGATTCGCTTACTCGTGTCTCCTCGGAGGATGAAGTGTTGGTCCGTGCAAGGGAGAAACGCAATCAGATATTTGAATTTCTACACAGTCTCCATTATGACTTCAATCACATTAGTGTTCAGATTCTTGGGTGATCTCCTCTTCCTTCCTTACCTGGGGTGTACAGTTTGGTGCAGCAAGAATATGATTGCAGGCAGATTCTTCTACCTGATACTGTTGCAAAAGGCTCTGCTCTGGCCGCTTGGTTCAGTCCCGGTGTCCAATCTATCTGTGACAATAGGTCCACGTCTATGTACAAGGATCATTTGACGTGTGATTATTGTGGGAAGCCCCGCCATATTAGGGACACTTGCTTTAAGCTTTGTGGTTTTCCCCCTCCTCGCGGGGGTCCAGCGCCTCGTTGCGGCCGTGGTTTAAGTCGTTCCCTGAGTCGACCATCTCCCTCTTGCTCTGCTCACCTATCTGATGTTGTGGATGATTATGCTCCTTTCAATGGACCCGATGCCCCTGAGGTTCCTTCTGCTCTTTTTACTAAGGAGGTACAAGCTTTCTGCCGCTTCATGCTTAGCAACTCATCTGAGACTGCTAGTTCTTCATATGCTCACCAGGGGATTTCAGGAGCTCAATTTGCCACCGCTAGCTCTTCCACTCAGTGGATCCTTGACTCTGGTGTCACAAACCACATGACCGATTTTGCTACATGTTTTGTGTCCTACATACTTTTGTCTGGTAGAAACAAAGTGAGCATTGCCGATGGATGCATGTCTCCCATTGTCGGGAAAGGATCCATAATTTGCACCTCCCTCACTCTCTCCTCTGTTCTTTATGTCCCCAAGTTTACCCGCAAACTACATTTTATAAGTCACCTGACTAATTCAATGAATTGTTCAGTAACTTTTTCCCTCCCCTTGTATCTTTAGGACCTTAAGACGGGGACGATGATTGGCTCTGATAGACTATGTGATAGTCTCTACCAATTTGACCTCTCTAGCTCTGTCGCTTCTCTGCATGCTCTTTCTGCAACTCAGACCTCTTTAGTAGACTTTTGGCACAGATGCCTGGGCCATCCCTCTCAATCTATTATGCACATTTTATTTTCTAATATGTCAACTGTATCTTTGTATGCTTTTAAATGTGATGGATGTGCTCTCAGTAAACATCATCGTGTTCTTATTAATCATGTGTCTAAATTTAGTGATTCACTTTTTGCTGTAGACCATACTGAAGCTTGGGGTTCTTGCTCTGTTGTCTTTATTTCTGGTTTCGACTGTTTTTCTTAATGTACTTGGGTATACTTAATTAAAAACAAAAGAAAATGTTTTATCTTATTTCAACATTTTCATAAGATGATGGCTACCCAGTTTAAAACTGTCATTAAAGTCTTGTGCAGTGACAAAGGTCGTGAGTTTGACTCTCACTTTGAGTGTTATCTCAGTGATCAGGGCATTATACATCAAATCTCTTGTGTATACACCCCCGCTCAGAATGGGGTCGTGGAGCGCAAGAATCATCACCTCTTTGTGGTAGCTCGCTGCCTCCTAAAGATGCACCTTCCCAAGCATTATTGGGGAGATGCAGTTCTTACTGTTGTGTGCTTTACTAATCACATGCCTACTCGTGTTCTTGGCAACAAGTCCCCTCTTGAGGCTCTTCATTTTCTCCCACTCAACTTCTCCCTCGGATATTTGGGTGGGTGTGCATTGTCCATGTGCACCTCAACTCCAATCTTGATCCTTGTGCCCTCAAGTTTATATTTATTGGGTATTCTCTTACCCAGAAATAGTACAAATGCTTTCATCCTGCTTCTAAAAAGACCTTTGTTACTATGGATGTCATATTTTGGGAGTCTGAATCCTACTACGAGCCCTCATTTTAGGGAGTCTTATCCAATGGAAGTGAGCTCTCCTTCTCTTCATCTACCCATTCCTTCTTCCTATCCCCCTCTTACCTCCTTGTTGATGCCCGCTACTTCTAATTCCTTGCCTACACCTACTCCTACACCTACTCCTACTCCTTTGTCCGCTCCTCCTTTACAGGAATATACTCGGAGGAATAAGGGTCGAGGTACATCGGCTTCGCTCAGGCTACCCGCTCCAACAGCAGAACAATCTTCGGGGACTCAAGGTAAATGTATCTCTATCCAACATCCGTTGTCACACTTTAGTCCTATGACTCATTATCCCCCTCACATAAAGCATTTATTGTCTCTCTCCTCCATTTCTATCCTCTCAACCAGGCAGGAAGCTATTGAGAACCAACAGTGGTAGGATGTCATGCGTGAGAAAATGTTGGCGCTAGAAAAGAATTGCACATGGGACTTAGTTCCTAAACCTCCAAGAAAGACCGTGGTTGGGTGCAACTGAGTGTTCCCTGCCAAGCAAACCTCTCAAGGTTTTGTTGAACAATACAAGGCTCGATTGATGGCTACAAGCTATACTCGGATCATGGGGACAGACTATCAAGAAACCTTTGCTCCAATGGCATTTGGCAAAGATTAATTATATAAGAGTGTTGTTGTTATGTGATGCCTGCAAAGGATGGATTTTGGCCCGATTGAATGTAAAGAATGTTTTCCTTCATAGGGACTTGGAAGAAGAAGTATATATGTCCTTACCACTTGTTCTTACCCCAGAAGGATTTGGGGGGAAGCTATGCAAGCTGAAGAAGGCCTTGTATAGCTTAAAGCAGTCCTCTCGAGCCTGGTTTGAGAGATTCCATAGAGTTATGGTGACTTTCAGATACTCACAAAGCAATGTCGATCATACTTTATTTGTAAGGCACAAGCAAGGGAGATTAACTATTCTCATTGTCAATGTGGATGATATCATTAAACGAGCGATGACACGGGAGAAATCCAAATTCTAAAACAAAGACTGGCAAAGGTATTTCAAATAAAAGAACTGGGAAATCTCAGGTACTTCCTGGGTATTGAGGTCGCCAGGTCAAATCATGGGATATTCATATCTCAAAGGAAGTACATCCTAAACTTGCATCAATAATCTGAGATGAGTGGGTGTAGGCATGTTGACACCCCAATTCAAGTCAACCAAAGATTGGGAAGAGATGATGGGGAAGCGGTAGCAGATATCACTAGATTTCAACGACTGGTTGGTCGCCTTATCTATTCATCTCATACTCGCCCGGACATTTCTTACACAGATGGTGTCATCAGTCAGTTCATGCACTCACCAAAAATGTGTCATTTAGAGGTTACTCACAGAACCTACGTGATGCATCCCTCGCCGCATTCGAGGACGTGTGACGTCATCAAGCACCTTTATTTATTTCATGCAGTTTTTATTTTTGATTGTTTCTTTTGCAGCTATTTATTTCATGTGTTTCCCTTTCATGCAATCGTTATTAGTCTCGGCTCATCGGTGTGACCGGCCGGTGAGACCCTTAATCAAAAGGTCTGGTAATTCGAGTAGTTAGGACGTAAGGGGCAAGCTTAGCTTATTTAAAAAGAGCGTATAAATTTAATTAAGAAAGAATCAAATTAAGATTAAAAATTATTATTTGGAAAAGATGTTATAGGAAATTAATTTATGAGAAAATATTTGGAAATCTTGGCCCAAATAAAGCTTGGCCGGATTTCATTTTGATATCAAAAAATGAATCATTAAAAGGAGACGCAATAGGGAACATGATTTTATTTGGCACGAAATTGAAAGCAAATTTGATTAACCCCTATAAATTGGGGCCGCAACAGAGAAGCAGGGACCGAAAAATTAACAGGAGAAACAAATCATTTCGTTTTTTCCCTCTGTTTCCGGCCCGACTTCCTGCTTCCGCCCTAGCCCCAGTCCAGCGGCTGCCGCCGGAGCCGACATCGCGGCCTCCTCCAACTACCGCCCTCGTCGGCGTCCTTCCCGTCCTAGGCGAACAAACCGACGGCCTCTCCGCCTATGCAAGCTCTGTCGCCCGCAACTGTCAAGAACCGCCGCCAGAGTTTTGTTCCGTCGAAAGCCAACCTCCACTCTCGGGTCGCCGTCGACGACAGCCCCTTTAATGCGGCGACCTGATTTCCCCTGTTCAGTCCAGCATAGGGTTGGTAAGTTCCTCTCGCGACCTCGCCTCATCTGGCTCGTCTCTTAACCGTGGGTTTGGAAAAGTCAGTCTCGCTTGGGTAACATATCCTTCCCCTGCTTTAGAATTATCAAATTAATTTTATGTGACTCAATTAAATAACGTTAAGCTTGCCTCGAACGTTCAATCTACTCCGATTACCGTTATTTCATAAGTTGTTTTGTGATTATGCTTATGGTTGTGTAAGCCTCGTGAAATATTTGATTTGGTAGCGCTCGAGAGATCCGTCTCTAGCAAAATTCAACGATTCTATTAAAGCTCATTACGACGATCGTGTGTTCGCGCGCAAAACTCGATTTGAGCAATCTCGGCCTATTTAAAGTTTTAAAATCAAACCAGTTTCAAAACCCTAATTTTTATTTTATAATAAATATCTTATTCTGCTTAATAAATATTTAATTTGAAAACCCCTAATCCTATTTTGAAACAAATAAAGTATTTTGAGTAAAAAAAGATATTTCATTTGAAAAAACTTAACCCTAGTCTATGTCAGTTTGGTACCAGAGGGGTTCGATTCACTTCTACCGTGGATCGGTCGATCTGTTATTTTCTTTAAAAAAAATGTTTTATTAATTTATTTTAATATCTATTTTGTCAAAAAAATCAAATTCAAATTATTTAAAATGGAAAATCGTGTGGGTAATTTAAAAAATGGAGTGGCCGATCTGAGAGCGCAAATTAAAAATTTAACTAAAACCATTGAGGTGATGAGTACGAATGTTACTGCAAATATGCGAGATATGGGGCAAGTGGTAAATAGATTAAACACGCGTGTAAACACCTTGGAGGTCAATCAACAGTTAGGAATTATCTCACCCCAAATTGAAGAAGATCCTAACCCTAGGCAACCTGAAAATGACAACCTTAATCCACAACAACTTGCACAAGAGCGCAAAAATGTTAGGGATCCACCCCGATGGGATGTAGGAGTTAAATTAGACGTTGGTGATTTTGAGGGACATTTAAAGCCCGAGGGTTGTCTAGAATGGTGTGATCGAATGGATCGTTTTCTGGCTTGGAAGCAATTGCCCCAAGCTAGGCAACTCGAGTATGCTACCCTTAGGTTGAAGGGTTCCGCCTTGGTTTGGTGGGGTCAGCTAGAACGGCCTAGATTCAACTTAGGATTGTCCCGATTATCACTTGAGATGAGTTTAAAATTCAACTACGAAGATGATACGTCCCAGCGGATTATCTGCAAACCCTATATCGTAGGTTCCACAACCTACGACAAGACAAATCGATGGTGGATGAGTACACAAACGAATTCCTAGTCCTTCAGTCTCGCCTCGACCTCCGAGAGGATGATGATATGGTCGTCTCCCGTTATCTAAACGGGCTGCGCTACTCCATTAGAAACCAGTTAGAGTTATTTGACTGCAAGGACTTAGGGGAAATTTCGAGTCATGCACGAAGAGTGGAGGCCTCACAAAAATAGTCAACCACAGTCAGATCTACTGATAGATCTACATCGAGTGTCACCACCACTACCGCAGCTAGGATCTCGGATTCCCCTCACCCTCCCGCCACTGCCGGGACTCCGAACCCATCTACTATCCCTTCTAAGGGAAAGAAGGTCATTGGGGCTAAGCTCAACAGTGGAGTATTCCGATGCTTCAAGTGTATGGAGCCCGGGCACAAATCATTTAATTGTTCGCAACACCACTTCGTCGATATTATCAATTCCCCTGACGGTGAGCTTGAGTATGGAGTCTACATTAATGAGTCTCACCTTGAGCCTGAGCCTGAGCACGAGTCAGAGGACGTTGAAGTAGTGGAAGGCGTGCACGCCAAACATTTAGTTTGTGTCTTGCATTATAGTCTGAATAGCCCTGGAGAGTCTACTGAGGATGATTATATGAGACACGATATTTCCCGCACTACTGCGCGCATCAAGGGAAAATTTTGTTCCATCATCATCGATAGCGGTAGTATGGAAAATTTTGTTTCTCAGTGCATGGTCGACATATTAGGACTTGAGATGCACCCGTTAGAAAAACCCTACAACTTATTTGGCGTTAATAGTCAATTGACTATGTCTGTCACTCATTATTGTCTAGTAGAGTTTTTTATAGGGAGTACGTACTCGGATAGAGTATTATGTCATGTCGTTGATATACGTCTGTCACATCCTACTAGGAAGATCTTGGCAGTACGATCGACGTGTCATACACGACGGCACGAGGAACTCTCACTCCTTCGAGCACCACGGGCACAAGATTGTTTTTACCCCAGAAGAACTGTCTTATTCCAAGAGCACGCGAGAGGACCCCTACGAATCCTAGTTCACTTGTCGTTACCTCCACTACACTACTGCTTACTGCACTCCCGCCTGAACCCCCACCTAAAGAATTAATTTGTATCCCAGTTGTGTCGCTCACCCCACATTTATTGACTCTCGTCGTACCACCCGATATTTCTCAGTTTTTTGATACTATATCGGAAGATCAATCACTCTGCACACGCCACTCGATCGATTTCATATTTAAATAATACACTTTTATTTCACCTCACTATCATTTAGTTATACTTATATTTGAGGAATTAGAACGATATATTAAATATTTCCTTTCATATTTATGGAACATGTTGTGTGGTTGACTGAGAACAAAACTCGAGGATAGTAGTGTTTATCGCGCTATAACTAATGGGCAAACTAAGGTCGTTGAAGGTAGTATGAGGGGCCCTCTTAAGCGTCTAACTGAGCCGAATGCAAAGCTATGTGATCTTATATATCCACAAGCACAACTCACATATAACAACTCTAAAAATCGTTCACATAATAAATCTCCTTTCGAGATTATCTGTCTGTTTTATTACACCAAAGTTATGAATGTCACCCTCCCCATTTCCAGGAATGTATTTCATTCGATGTGCAAGCTCAAGTTAATTATTTAAAAGAGTTGCGTAAAATTATTACTGATGATTTGCAAGCAACCTTTGAACACTACAAACTCACGGCCGATCGTTATCGCCATGAGTTGCACTTTTCAAAATAAGATTGGGTGTTTGTTTATTGCAGGAAGATTGGCCCAATCCAAATCCCGATATACATCGAGTTATCTATTGAGGCCCCAGACATTCCACCCGATTTAGCACCCGCCACGACTCCCGAACTCTACAGCACCAGTCTCTACGAGTTCTTGTCGGGTCGAGCTCTGTCAACCCCGGGAGAATTGATGCAGCCCTCACCGCATCAGAGGACGCGTGACACCATCACGCACCTTTATTTATTTCATGCAGTTTTTATTTTTGATCATTTCCTTTGCAGTTATTTATTTCATGCACTTCCCTTTCATGCAATCGTTATTAATCTCGGCTCATCGGTGTGGCCGCTAGATGAGAATCTTAATAAAAAAAGTCTGATAATTCGAGTAGTTAGGACGTAAGGGGCAAGCTTAGCTTATTTAAAAAAGAGCGTATAAATTTAATTAAGAGATAATCAAATTAAGGTTAAAAATTATTATTTGGAAAAGATGTTATAGGAAATTAATTTATGAGAAAATATTTGGAAATCTTGGCCCAAATAAAGCTTGGCCGAATTTCATTTTGAAATCAAAAAACAAATCATTAAGAGGACCCGCAACAGGGAACATGATTTTATTTGGCAAGAAATTGAAAGCAAATTTGATTAACCCCTATAAATTGGTGTGAAGACCCTTATTCCGGGCTTCCCAAAAGATTCGAGAATCAAACGTAATTTCAATAAAAAGGTCGCAGCATTAAACCACAGTACAAAGATCATGAACATCTGTAATTTTATTCATACTCATTACAAAATGCACAGTCATAATCAGTACAAAAGCATCTATGTCATTCCTGAGCTTCTTCGATTCCTATAAAAAATTTTAGTCATACTTTCGCTAATTCTTCAAGGAGAATCCTTCTCGGTGCACTGGGAGACGCTTCTGTTGCCTAAAAAAAATGTATCCACAAAGGGTTAGTCCTAAAAATATGACTATGTGAGAAAAGTACTTCATGAACTGTTATACATACAGGCAATGAAAGGTAACAGTATGCATATATCATAAAAAGCGATAATTCTTATAATATTTGCTCTCAATACTAACACTTAACCTGCCCCTAAATTTTTGTTACATAAAATAAGAAATATTAAGGTATGCAAACTTGAATTAGGCCTCACCCCTAAAAGGCAAAAGTGTAGGCACGCCCCTACTGGTAAATCCATCAGTAGATAACATCTACATCATAGGATTCAAATCCTTAACATTTCCTTACGCAGAGTTTTAGTATTCTTATCTTGTAACAATTTTCATAAAAACATGTGTTTTAGAAATAAATTTTCCCCTCAGAAATTTATATCGCTTTCTTTTTCCCTCGCCCACACTTATTTTATAGCGATATATCAATGAGTTAAACTCATATGCACATGCAGTAATTCTTTCAATAATTAAGACAGGAAATATGAAAAGTAGTTGAAATAAACACTATTCAAGAAATAAGAAACTCACCAACTCCTTTCCTTCAATCGCATTCTTATTTGCATTATCGCCACGCTTATCCTGAGACGCCATCCTCTTGTTTCTCGGCCTCGTAAACCACTGAAATAGCACGCACTTTAATTGGGTTGCGTCTCTTATATGCGTAGCGTTAATGTTTAAAAGCTTTAGGAAAAGGCGTTTGAAATCCGTTCAAATACGAAAACCAACTCAAAGAAACGGCCAAAAATATTATACTTATTATCCAACACACACTTAGACTCTAAACAGCACAAAAAATAGCCCCTAAACAAGGCTGCCAACACAAAAATCAACCTCCAAAAGAGTTGTCCATCATCACAAAAACGACACAAAATTGCAAGGAAACAATACTGCATAACCAGCCTCCAAAATCAGCATAATTAGCCCGCAAAAATAGCACAACCAGCCCGCAAAAATAGCACAACCAGCCCGCAAAACAGTCCAGAAACCGAAAATCAGCAATCGAATAGTGAAATCATCCACAGAAAATTGCACTAGCCGACTAATAGCACTAATTATACTTCCAAACCAGCAAGGTAACAAAAACAGAATAAAATAAGGAAAAGAAAGTATTCTTACAGCAGGAGAAGGAGGAAGAAAGTGTTGCACAACCGTTCCTTCTTGGATGCGCTGAGGTTCAGCGAAATTCTTCCAAAATCCCCGGAGGAGGAACTGAAGAAGAAGGTAAGAGACAGGGGAGAAAAGCAGCAGCAACAGTAGCTCAAAACCAGCGGTACAGAGCGACAGCACAGGGGCGGTGGCTCAAAGCAGCAGCAGAGCACAAAAGAAAGAGAGTGGGGGAGAGAGCTTGCAGGAGAAAGCAGCAAAGCATGGGCACGAGATCCGCGACACAGTAGTAACGGCACAAAGCAGCAGCACAGAGCAGCGACACGAAGCAGCAGCAGCAGAGCAGCGGTTACTAAGAAGAACAGAGGCAGAAGAAGAGAAGTGGAGCAGCAGCCCAGAAAGAGAAGCTGAGCACGGGAAGAAGCCGGGAGCAACGGCAGAGAAATAGCGCAGAAAACAGGAAGTGCGGGAATGAGAAGGGCTCGGCTCGGTTTTTATTAAGAGAAGTAAGCGGTCAGCGGTAAAAAGAAGCTAATTAACTTCAATGCACTAAGCCAGGTGTCACAAAAATGAGCCTTAAGCACACCACCAACCAACACCACTCAAGCCAAGTGTCAAAACAAAAACCAAATCAACCACCACTCAAAATCCACAAGTCAAACTCTCAAGCCAGCACAAAGCTATTTCATAAGCCATATTATAATAAACCACATGTCAATCTCACAAACCAACACCTAGGTGTTATGCTACTAGAAGAGGAGATAGGGGGCAGAGAGAAGAAATTAGGGTTAGGGTGAGAAGGAGAGGGAGAATACTTGGATATAACTCTTCATGATGCTCCAAGAGGGGTTTCGGGTATATATATACCTGGAACCAAGTGGCCGGCCGGCCCCCAAATGAATTGAACCGTGTGGTTCAGCCCCGCCAGTCCGAGATTAGTGAGTGGGGGCTGAACCGATTAGTTCAGCCTCGTTGCTCCTTGTCGTCTACTTAGGTCGTCGAGCATATTTGTGCCCCTTGAATCGTAGCACATTCGGGGGCATAACATTCCCCTCCCCATCAAGCACCAACTTGTCCCCAAGATGGAAATCGGGGAATGAGTCGCGAAATTCCAACAGATCGACCCAGGTATTGTGTGAGGATGTCAAATTTTTCCATTTAACTAGTAGCTCAGGCCGATATTCAGTACCATGTTGCTTCCACTTGATCATCAATATTTCTTCCGGTAAAGGACGCAGCTCCCCTGCTGTGGTAGCCTCGGGTAAGAGGGAGCTTGTCTGGACGGCGTCGCCCAACTTCTTCTTGAGTTGGGACACATGAAAGGTCGGGTGTATACGCGAGCCTTCCGGAAGCGCTAATGTGTATACCACCGGTCCCACCCGCTGAGTAATCCAAAACGACGCATAGTATCGTGGTGCTAACTTTTGATTCGCCCGGCGGGAGACGGAAAGCTGTCGGTAAGGTTGGAGTTTGAGGAATACCTCGTCCCCCACTGTGAATTTCCTCTTGATCCGATGTTTGTCTGTCTGCACCTTCATCCTGTCCTGAGCTGCCCGGAGGTAGTCACGCAGGAGAGCTAGGGTGCGATCGCGATCGCGCAATTGTCGGTCGAATGACGGAAGAGCTATGCTGTCGAGCTCATATAAGCCATAAGTAGGCGGAGGGCGGCCGTATACAACCTCGAACGGGGTAAGCTTGTTGGTTGTATGATACGAGGTATTGTAACAGTACTCGGCCCAGTATAACCATCGGGTCTATGCACGGGGCTCGTTCATCACGAAGCAGCGTAAGTATGTTTCCACCCCACGATTGAGGATGATAGGTCGTGCTCAGGCGTAGTCGTGTTCCTTGTAGCCGAAAAAAGCTCCTTCCAGAAGTAACTCGCGAACACTGGGTAACGATCCAAACTGATAGACTGAGGCACGCCGTGAAGCCGTACGATTTCGCGAACAAAAAGGTCGGCCACGATCTCTCCCGTGTAGGGGTGGCACAGGGCCAGAAAGTGTGCGTATTTGGAGAGTTTGTTAACGACAACCAAGATGACTGACTTGCAATAAGATTTGGGTAATCCGTCAATGAAGTCCATGGAGACCGTTTCCCAAATATGGTGTGGAATTTCCAGCGGGGTAAGCAAACCGGCCGGGGAGATTGTTTCATATTTCTGTCGTTGGCACACCTCACACTGCTGCACAAACTGTTGAACGTCACTGCGTAAGCCTTTCCAGAAGACATTCTGATGCATTCTCGGATTCCAAAATTGATTTTAAAAGATAAATTAGAGAACTTAATTAATTTTTGCAGTGCAAGCGGAGTTTTGACAAACATTCTCAATCGATATCCGTCTAAGCCTTCGCAAACACGCTAAGATGCCCAACACAAGCTCGCATTCAGCGGTAGGATTTACTCATCCACATGCTAGCAAGAAAAGAGAACAAATACGATTTTTAAAATTAACGACAAACAAGAGAAGTGAAATTTTAATCAAGCAAACTCTGGTTAAACTGGCCAATTAATATCGTGCATATATATTATACTAATAACGAGAGAGGACTGAGTTTGGAGAGGAATATACCAAGTCCAAAACATAGGTTCGACTGGATTGCTGGAGAGGAAAGTGGTTGCTGGCTCGGGCAGAGGAATGCGCCTGGGAGGGTACCGTATCGGTCGCCCGAGGCTGGGTTGTCACTGGGTGGATCACCGGGAGCAAGCCAGCCCACGGAAGGGTTCTTTGTTGCAATTGGATGGGAGGCCGGGAGGAAGACAGGCTGGAGCAAGTCCCCGACGCCAGATCGAGCAGGGGCCGCTCGTTTCCACCGGTGGAGGTCTGGGATAGGATCGACGGTGGCCGCCGGAGCTGCAGGAGGCAATGACTGCCCGAGGAATGCCAAATCGGGCTGGATTGCGCTGGGTTTGGAGGGAGTAGGGCGGCCGGTTGCTCTGGATGAAGAAGACGACGTGGACCATATTGTCACGTTGTTTTCTTTCTCTTCCAGGATTTTTTTTGTGGGGGCTGATTGCTTTTATAAAGAAAAAGACTTAAATGAGGGGGGTTACATAAGCTGGCAGCAAATAATGGGGGGGTTTATTTCCAAAGGCCAAATATTTAAGAGGGTGGTTTCATTTAGGTTGACCAGCAGTAGGGAAATAAGGGGGGATTGATTGGGAAATCAATGGAAGCATAACAGTGGGACTTTAAAACATTAGGTTAGGGAATAAAGTCGGACTTTAATTGCGACACCAAAGGATATGGGTTTTAAATGAGATGTCTTGGGAATTAATTCTGAAATATAATTTCAGAATTATGTAGGTTGTAGCCTTTTAATTAATAACCCCATAATTGTTTGTCAATTTTAATGCTTGCTTAATTTCTCACTACCCCTAATTTGACGGACCTATTCATTCATGATCTTATTGGTCGGTCATTCCAATAAGTCAAACAACAGTGTGTGAATGACAAGCGCGATACAATATGACAGACAACTAGACATAAAATGCGCGAAACAGTGCGCTACAAAAATACAAAAATAAACAAAAATAAAGATGCAAACATGGGTTGCATCAATTCTCTCGGGGTTGAAAGGACTCGACCCCGTCGAGAATATGACGAAACCCGTCACTGAAAGCTGATCCGAGGAATTGTTGAGTCACTGCCCTACTGCGGTTGATGATGGTGGAACACGGGGAGGACCCGTCATTGTTGCGCATGATCTGGAATGTCGCCCTCTTTCCTGAAAGACGCAGGAAACCAAACTCCCTTGGAAAAAGACAACTCTCGGTAATAAAGTCAGTCATGGAGCTAAAGTTTTCCAAAGGTACTCTCAAACCATTAGTCATAATTTTATGCATAATACGTACTTGACCAGTAAAAAACAGAGCAACGGAAAAAGAAGCATCATAAAGTGGGGAAAGAGAATGAAAGAGGAAAGGAGCAAAACAGAGAGTAAGCAAGATCAGCATGTGAAATCATTAAATCATACAACGTCATGCGCGCTCCTGCTAGACACCTTCGTGCGACTACAAAACCCAGACCAATTATCATAATGATAACACTCATGAAAATTCGACTAGCACGACAAATTTTAAAATTGTCCACAAATTTACATTGTAAAACCAACCAGAGGAATCCTTTAAAACGTTTGTCCCTATTAGGAGTAAAAATTCTTTTAAAGGTTTCAATTTCCCTACTAAGGCTAACTCGAAAAAATTCAAAGCTCATTTGATGAAGCCCTAAATGCTCACTTACACTTACGGGATAGCGGTGCGAACTAAGCACGTGATCGCCAAATATAAAATCAACGTGTGGTGGTGTTGGCAGATCATCTAAAATGGATGACGTACCGGAGCCAGGTGCGTCTTCATGGAGTAAAGGTCCAGGTAGAAGTGCGGCACTAAATAATAGTGGTGTAGTGGTAACCAAGGAAGGAGAGAGAGATGTTGACTAGGTCCTCCCAAGAGCCTTAGGAACAAGGCTATTCTTCTGGGGAAGAAGAACAATCTTGCGCCCACGGTGATCGAATGAATGGGAGTTCCTTACACCATCATGCATGACGCGCCTATCGTAAAGCCATGCTCTTCCTAACAAGATATGACAGACATCGATGGGGGCGACATCACATAGAACAGAACCCTGATACACATCCCCGATAGAGAACTCTACGAGACAACGGTGAGTAACGGGCATAGTCATGTGATTATTAAGCCCAGATAAGTGGTAGGGTTGCTCCAAGGGGTGTGTCTCGAGTCCTAGTTTCTCAACCATACGTTGGAAAACAAAATTTTCCATACTACCGCTGTCAATGATGATGGAATAAAAATGTCTCTGAATGCGCGCAGTAGTGCGAAAAATCTCGTGTCTCTGAAAATCACGCACAGTGGTCTCACTAGGGGAAATCAAACTATATTGAATGACGCAAACTAAGTGCTCATCTTGTTCTCCCTCGACCTCAATAACGTTATCAGATTCAGGCACAGGCTCAGGTTTGGAGTCATTATGGAAGACTCCATATTCTGGTTCACGCCCATCAGATGAATCAGTAATTGCGACGAAGTGGCGTCGCGGGCACTCAGAAGATTTGTGCCCAGGCTCCATACACTTGAAACATCGAAATACTCCAGTGTTGGGCTTGGATCCCATGGGCTCCTTACCTCGGGTGAGGCCAGTAGGAGGAGCTGGGGCCCCAGTAGTGACAGGAGGAAGAGGATCAGTATTCTTAGAGGTGGGTGCAGTGGTGGTGGTGCTCGAGGAAGGCCTATCAGTAGACCTATGCCCAGATGTCCTCTTCTGAAGCGAGGCCTCCACTCTTCGGGCTCGGATAGACACTTCACCCAAATCTCTAAAGTCGTGCAACTCTAACTCATCCCTAATAGCATAGCGGAGGCCGTTCAGGTAACGGGACACCGTCATATCGTCCTCCTCGTACAAGTCTAATCTAGACTGCAACACTAAACACTCGTGGGTGTACTCATCCACGGAAAGCTTGTCCTGTTGAAGGTTGTGGAACCTTCGATAAAGAGTTTGCAGATAGTCTGGGGGGACATATCGCTTCTGCAGTTGCAACTTAAACTCTACCAACGTGATAATAGGTGTTAGGCCTAAGGTGTAACGGATGCGCTCCAGTTGAACCCACCAAACTAGTGCGGGTCCTTTCAGCCTAAGGGCAGCATATTCAACCTGACGATTCATTGGCATTTGTTTCCATGTCATGAACCTTTCCACACGCTCACACCAATCGAGGCATTTCTCGGATTCTACGTGACCCTCAAAATCACCTACATCAAGCTCAACTCCATCGTCCCAACGAGGTTGGAGACGGAGTCCAAGGTCAGGTTGTGCAGGATCTGCGGGCCTAGGATTTTGTTCCTCTTGCCTAGGATTTTGGTGAGGAGGCTGATTTAGTCCTAGGTAGGCGTGCACAAAAAGACCCCCGGGCTAGATAAAAACCGGTCCCTGGAAGGACCGGTTTTTTCCGGTCCGGTCCGGGACCGGTCCCTGGCAAAACCGGTCCCGGTCCGGGAAAAAGGGGGACGCCGGGACGGAATACCAGTCCCAAACCGTCCTGGACCGGTCCGGTCCCGGGCTAGCCCAATTAATTTTTTTTTATTTTTTAATTATTTTAATTTAGTCTAAAAATAATAATAATAAAAAAAAAGTAAAAAAACCGCTCTAATTAGAGCCGTTTAACAACGTGGTTGGGGAGGTTGGTAGCCTCCCCTGCTGGCTGCTGCCAGGAATTATTACCTGGCAGCTTTGCTGTCAGGTAATAATTGCCTAGGCAGCTATGCTACCTAGGCAATATTACCGGCAGCAAAGCTGCCAGGTAATAAGCCTGGGACCGGTCAAGACCGGTCTTAAACCGGTCTTGGACCGGTCTTTGCCTAGGACCGGTCCAGGACCAGTCTTTTCCTGAGCCGGTCTTGGACCGGTTCCAGGGAAAAAAAAGGGGGCCTTGTTAGGCCCCCTGGGACCGGTCCGGGACCGGACCGGTCCTAACCGGGACCGGTCTCGACCAGTCCTTACCGGGCCGGTCCCAACCGGTCCCGTTGGGACCGGTCTTTTTGTACATGCCTAGTCCTAGGTGTCTCAGCTTCTAGGTATTAACGGTGGTTTCAAGTCGGTTATTAGTGGTTCGTGTCCCTTACGTTGGCGGTGAGTGCTTCTACCGTCATCATACCTCACTCATTCAGTTAGCGAGGTCACCTATGGTGGCATCTAACGATCTATGCGACCCTCCATAATTTTTTAAGTTTTTTTTTTTTTTGAAAAAAAAAAAAGAACTCAAACTTTTGACTTTTTTTTTTTTGAAACAAGAGGACTTGAAATTTTTTGACTGATTGTTTTTTAAAATAAAAATTTTCTTTGTTTTTTTTTTTGAAAACAATTTTAAAAGGGATCGTTCGATTCACAATAGGAAGTGAATCGAACCGACCTCTGATACCAAATTGATGCATTCTCGGATTCCAAAATTGATTTTAAAAGACAAATTGGAGAACTTAATTAATATTTGCAGTGCAAGCGGAGTTTTCACAAGCATTCTCAATCGATATCCGTCTAAGCCTTCGCAAACACGCTAAGATGCCCAACACTCGCTCGCATTCAGCGGTAGGATTTACTCATCCACATGCTAGCAAGAAAAGAGAACAAATACGATTTTTAAAATTAACGAAAAACAAGAGAAGTGAAATTTTAAGCAAGCAAACTCTGGTTAAACTGGCCAATTAATATTGTGCATAGATATTATACTAATAAGGAGAGAGGGCTGAGTTTGGAGAGGAATATACCAAGTCCAAAACAGAGGTTCGACTGGAATGCTAGAGAGGAAAGTGGTTGCTGGCTCGGGCAGAGGAATGTGCCTAGGAGGGTACCGTAGTGGTCTCCCGAGGCTGGGTTGTCACTGGGTGGATCACCGGGAGCAAGCCAGCCCACGGAAGGGTTTTTTGCTACGATTGGATGGGAGACCGGGAGGAAGACAGGCTGGAGCAAGTCGCCGACGCCAGATCGAGCAGGGGCCGCTCGTTTCCGCCGGTAGAGGTCTGGGACGGGATCGACGGTGGCCGACGGAGCTGCAAGAGGCAACGACTGCCCGAGGAATGCCGAATCAGGCTAGATTGCGCTGGGTTTGGAGGGAGTAGGGCGGTCGGTTGCTCTGGATGAAGAAGACGACGTGGACCGTATTGTCACGTCATTTTCTTTCTCTTCCAGGCTTTTTTTTTTGCTGGGGGCTGATTGCTTTTATAAAGAAAAAGACTTAAATGAGGGGGGGTTACATAAGCTGATTAAAAGACTTAAATGAGGGGGGTTACATAAGCTGGCAGCAAATAATGGGGGGTTTATTTCCAAAGGCCAAATATTTAAGCGGGGGATTTCATTTAGGTTGGCCAGCAGTAGGGAAATAAGGGGGGAATTGATTGGGAAATCAATGGAAGCATAACAGTGGGACTTTAAAACATTATTCTAGCGAATAAAGTGGGACTTTAATTTGGTTACCAACGGACATGGGTTTTAATTTCGTGTTCAAAAAGCCCCCCGGGCCCGGGCCTAAACCGGGCCTCCAATGCCCGGGCTTTCCTGAACCGGGCCCGGGCCCTGATTGCAGCCGGGCCGGGCCGGGCCGAGCTTCTGGCTCCGGGAGGGGGCCTGCTAAGGCCCCCAGGGCCGGGCCGGGCCCTGTTTTTTTTAAAAAAAAAAATTAAAAAAAAGAAATACGCGTCTTTTTGAACTGCGTCTTCTAGGTGCATTTTCGGGAGAAGTGTTCAACATGAAAGTTGTAGATATCGTCGAGATCTACAACTTTCAAGTTGAACACTTCTCCTGAAAATGCCCCAAAAAGACGCAGTTTTAAAAGGCGCGTACGAGCCGGGCCCGGGCTTTGCCCGGCCCGGCCCCGGGCTCAGCCCGGGCCTAGAAACCGGACTTTGCACGGCCTGGCCCGGGCCGGGAACCGGGCCGGGCAAATGCTCATATATGGGGCCTTGTTAGGCCCCATAGCCCTGCCTGGGCCCGGGGCGAGCCTAGCCCGGGCCCGGGCCTAGCCGAGCTTTTACCAGGTCGGGCCCGGGCCGGCCCCCCGGGCCCGGTTTTTATGCACACCCCTAGTTTAAAATGAGATGTCTTCGGAATTAATTCTGAAATATAATTTCAGAATTATGTGGGTTATAGCCTTTTAATTAATAACACCATAATTGTTCGTCAATTTTAATGCTTGTTTAATTTCTCACAACCCCTATTTTGACGGACCTATTCATTCATGATCTTATTGGTCGTTCATTCCAATAAGTCAAGCAACAATGTGCGAATGACAAGCACTATACAATATGACCGACAACTAGACATAAAATGCGCGAAACAGTGCGCTACAAAAATACAAAAATAAACTAAAATAAAGATGCAAACATGGGTTGCATCACATTCACCTTCAACCGTTGGAGGGTCCAGAGCACACCGGCGTGGCCTCCTGTCGGCGACGAATGGAACTCCTGCATCATAACTGTCTTCCAGGTTGAGGAGTGAGGGATGACCACTCGGCCCTGATAATAAAGGTGCCCCCCTTGGAGCTGGTACCCCGATGTGGTGGACTGCCCCTGTCGTAGTGCGTCCACAATAAGCCTGAGTTCGGGATCCTATTGCACCTCCGCCTGGATGTCGTTGAGGGAATCGATCAAGGGACACGAGATGTGGACGAGCGAGCTCTCCGGAAGGCTAGAGAGGGCATCAGCGGCCACATTCTCCTTCCCTTGCTTGTAGATGATCTCGTAATCATACCCCAACAACTTAGTCACTCACTTCTGTTGAAGAGGGGAAGCTAGTCGTTGTTCCAGGAAATGTTTCAAACTTTGATGGTGTGTACGGACCTTGAAATGATGCCCCAGTAATTATGGCCGCCACAGGGTCACTGCGTGTATGATGGCTAGCATTTCCTTCTCATAGGTGGACAATCCCAGAGTGCGGGGAGCGAGAGCCTTGCTGAAGTAGGCTAACGGTCCCCCATCCTGCATCAAAACCGCACCGATGACCACTCTGGACGCATCGGTCTCTGGCACAAACTCCTTGTTGAAATCCGGTAGGGCGAGGACCGGTGTAGTCGTCATGGCCCGTTTCAGGGCCTGAAAAGCTGCCTCAGCGTCGTCCTGTCATACGAACGCCTCCTTCTGTAAGAGCTGAGTGAGCGGTCGTGCAATCTTGTCGTAGTATTTTACGAATCTCGAGTAGTAGCCAGTGAGGCCAAGGAATCCCCGTAAGGCCCGTAGCGTCGTGGGGCGGGGCCAAGTCACCATACTCTCGATTTTGTGCGGGTCGGCCCGAACCCCTTGGGCCGAAACCAAATCGCCTAGATACTCGACCTCCGTCTGGCCGAAAGAGCGCTTGGACTTCTTAGCGTACAACTGATTGTGGCGCAATATAGTGAGAACTTGTTGCACGTGTTGGAGATGCTCTGCCCAACTACCACTGTAAACCAAGATGTCATCAAAAAATATCAGTACGGAACGACGTAGAAGTGGCCGAAAGAGTTCGTTCATCACCACCTGAAAAGTGGAGGGGGCATTGGTAAGCCCGAAGGGCATCACGAGGAACTCGTAATGTCCATCGTGGGTTCGGAAGGCCGTCTTATGAATGACCTCCTCCCGCATCCGAATTTGATGGTAGCCGGAGTGCAAGTCCAGCTTGGTGAATAAACATGTTCCGTGTAGTTCGTCCAAAAGTTCCTCGATCATGGAAATGGGGAATTTATCCTTGATGGTTGAACTATTCAGGCATCGGTAATCCACGCAGAATCGTCAAGAACTGTCTTTCTTCTTTACCAGAATAATGGGTGACGAGAAGGAACTGGTGTTGGGACGGATGATCCCGAAAGTGAGCATCTCCCGGATGCTACGCTCGATCTCCTCCTTCTGGACGTGTGGGTAGCGGTACGATCGGACATTGGTAGATTCCGATCCCACCATGAGTTGGATCGCGTGATCCCGAAATCTCGGCGGAGGCAGGGTGTGCAGCTCCTGAAAGACGTCCTCATACTGAGCCAACAAGGGTCGCATCGGTTCTGGTACTTCCGATGAGATAGGAGGAGAGGATGCTAGGCCCATAATCATCACCATCGAGCTGCCCTCTTCGGATAGACGTTCTAAACTTCGAACCGAGATCTCCTTCAGTGGGGATGATTTAAGACCGTGGATGCAGTGTTCCTGTCCAAGCTGTGTGAACTCCATGGTAATTTGATCTCAGTCGAAAGTGACTCTCGGCAACTGTCGCAGCCATTGAACTCCCAATACCATATCAGATCCCCGGATGGGCAGCAGGTAGACATCGGTGCGGCAAGTGTACCCCTGTATCCGCAGGTCGACTCCCCTCATCACCCCTTCACACCTCAGTTTGCTCTCATCTGTTACCATGACCTGGAACGCGGCTCCATGATCTACCTGGTGCCCAACCTTTCGTGTCACGGTGGGGTTGATGAAATTGTGGGTGCTCCCACTATCAATCAGTATGGTGACCCACTCCTGGGCGACCTTCAAGGTTATGCGCATAGTGAGGGGAGTTGTGCACCCCTCCATCGCCTGGATGGAGACCCCGAACTCGGTCAGGATCAAATCCCCTAGGTCAAGCTAGGTGGTATCCTCCTCATCTTCCTTTCTCAGCATGAAAACCTAGATCTTCTGACACTTATGCCCCGGAGCATACTTCTCATCGCAGTTGAAACACAACCCTTTTTCCTTTCGCGCCTGCAGTTCAGGCCATGTTAATCGCGTCACCGTCGGTCTCTCGGTCACCGGTTGGTCCCGCCTAGCCGGTGTGGGGGCCGTGGCAGCTTTCCCTGTAGTGCGGAACCGTTGTTTGTTGAAGCGTTCCTCCTGTATCCTCGCCAGGCTGATAGCATGACTCAGGCTGCGGGGCATGTAGGCATGAACCTCATCCCGTAGGTGATCCTTTAGACCCGAGACAAAGCAGCTCAGCAAGGTTCTCTCCTCCCATCGGACCCGGTTGGCCAATCTCTCAAACTCGGTGCGATATTCCATCACTGTTCCCCGCTGTTGTAGCTTCCGTAGCATGGCCTCGACGTCTTCATACTCCAAAGGGCCAAACCGAGCTGAGAATTCCCCTACCAACTCGGTCCATGCCGCAAAGTCCCTTCCCCTCAAGAACCATTGCGTCCACTGGTAGGCGTCATCCCCCAGGTGGAAGGTTGCTAACTGCGCCCATTGCTCCTCGGGGATTTCCTGATAATGGAAAAACAATTCCGCCTTTTGTACCCACTCGAGTGCATCCCCACCCCTGAACTTCGGGAAATTCATGTGAGTCCTCTTGGGTGGCATATGGGGCCGCTGATGCGCTTGTCCAAACCCATCTCATGTCCGTACCCTGCTGCCCTCTGCTACTCCACAGGGGGGTAGGGTCCCTGAGGTCTGGGGAAGTGCATTCCTCCTGGGGCTGCAGCTGAAAAAAAACGTTCCCTTCCTTGTTCGCCACCGGGGTGTTGTCCATCTCCGTAAATCCCCGCCGGTGGTGGTCGCATGTGTCATTGTTCGTTGATTCTGCAGCCCGTAGGGTATCCGACACTCCGGGTGAGGGGTAGTAACTAGGTGACTCCTCTATTGGACCCACCCGGGACAGCCGAAGGCCGAATTTGCCCCGCCGCCTGCTCCGGAAGACGCCCAAAGGACGTGCGGCCTGTGCAAAGTTCGCCCCAACCCGCGGATGAGCCGCCTAGGCCGGGCACTCCTGCCGCCTGCTCCAGTGGACGCCATGACCCCGCGCGCCCTCCTCCGGCCTCGATTCCCGCTGGAGGGCCTCCACCCGTGCCATACAGTGGGTGTGGGTTGCCGTGGGAGCCGGCCTGCGCGAAACCGCTCGAACCCGAGAGCGGGCGCTGCTGCAGAGCGGGATCGGGGATTTCCGCCTCCGATACCTCTGTAATCACTGCTTTCCCTTTTAGGTTTTGAGTTAGGAGGGCCTTGATCTCCTCCATGCGGGCATCCATGCGTTCCTCAAGTTATTGGGTTGAAACCTTCATCCTTTCCTCCATGGCCGCTATCGTATCTGTCAACCCGATGCAGTTCTCCTCCAACGAAGCTAGTCAGGTCGGCATCTTCATTCGAGCAGGTGTTCACCATGGTGGGAGGAAGGATCCTCTGATAACAATTGTTATGCTACTAGAAGAGGAGATAGGGGGGCAGAGAGAAGAAATTAGGGTTAGGGCGAGAAGGAGAGGGAGAATACCTGGATATAACTCTTCATGATGCTCCAAGAGGGGTTCTAGGTATATATATACCGGGAACCAAGGGGCCGGTCGGCCCCCAAATGGGTTCAACGTGTGGTTCAGCCCCGCCGGTCCGAGATTAGTGAGTGGGGTCTGAACCGGTTGGTTCAGCCCCGTTGCTCCTTGTCGCCTCCTTAGGTCGTCGAGCATATTTGTGCCCCTAAAATCGTAGCACGTTCGGGGGCAGAACACTAGGTCTTTTGTTATAATAGGCAGCTAATAGCAACCAAATAATACCACTAACATTTGTTACCAAGAATAAACCATCATATATATATTTAGCTAATAGCACCCCTAACAAAAGAAAAACATTTAAATAAAAAAATAAAAAGGAAAAAATGCGAAAAAATATTACGTAAAATCCGTACTGCCTCTTGTCCATCATCGGGGAAAAATTCAAATTATTTTACGTATGTTTTTGAAATCGTCACAATTCTTTTCTCCTTAAAAGATTTTTCATCCTCGAAAAACTCATAGTTATACACTAAGTATTTACATACATATATACATAATATACACAACGGGTTTTCGTATAGAAAATGACCTAAGTTATTTTCGGCGATACGGTTCTAAATTAAATGCTCGCGGTTGAATCAAACGTTCCTCTGGAATTTCTTGAGGAGGAACTGGAGCAGAGATAGGAGCAAGAGCAAGAGCAGGCGCTGAAGCTAATGACTCAGCATGCATTTGATAGAGCTGCGGATGTGGCAACAGAGCTCCTTGGGAGTTGATTTGTTTATTTAGGAGTTTTGGACATGTTCTCTTTGTATGTCCAGGTTGATGACAATATTAACAAGCTCCCACTAAGCATTCTCCTCGATGCATTCGGCCACACTTCGCACATTTTGTTACAGTTACTTGGGATGCATTGCTGGTAGATGGACCAAATTGGACTATTTTATTTTCCCTGCCTTGCTCGTCGTTTTGGCTTGGCGGTTCAGTCATTTTTCTTTTTCCGCTATCTCGACGCTTTTGTGACTTTTCTTGATCAATCTCCACCAACCGAGCTCGTTCAACTAGTTTCCCGTATTCAAGAATATCCAGAGAGACTAGTAAATTACGAATATCGTCGTGCAGTCCCTGTTGAAACTGTCGACAACGGTCTTCTTCGGTAACTACAAGAGAGTCAGCATAATATGCTAACTTAGAGAATTCTGCCTCGTATTACATGACCGACTTGGTTCCTTGAACAAGTCGAAGGAATTGGTCATGCAACACTCTTTTTTCTGACAGTGGAACGAACCAATTTGTGAATTCTTGCAGGAAAGTTCGTCCAGGTTATGTTGTCACGTCTGGCATACTTCTTGGCGACGATATTATTCCACCAACGTTTTGCTGCGCCTTCGAGAAGAAAAGAAACTAATTCAACCTTTCGATCTTCTGGACAATCCATAACTTGAAAGATTGTTTCTATACGTAAAATCCAATCTTCAGTCTCCAAAGGAGACAAGCCTCCGAGGAACGTTGGTGGCTTCAGTTCGAGGAATTGTTTCAGGTCAAAATCCACTTGACGGTGATGTGGTGCAGGTGTTACAGGAGGAATATCAGGAGGTTCATTCATCGGGTGTTGTCTAGGAACAGGATCAACTAGGGGAAGTGTTGGTATGAAAGCAGCTAGTGTAGGGAATAGTAATTTGAGTGTTTCCGTACCGCTAAAACAAATTCAAAAGGGCATTGACGATGCCCATTATCACTTTCCTCGGATCTTGTACTTTGATGATCTTCAGGATTTTCTCGTATCTCGGAACGTCTTCGTCTTAAATAAACTTATATGGGTTCCTATAAGGGAGTTATAATTAATTACGATATATTATTTGTGTTATGCATTCATACTTCCTACGACGCAAATTATAGAAAATCGTTCCCTCTGATACCAAATTGTGAAGACTCTTATTCCGGGCTTCCCAAAAGATTCGAGAATCGAACGTAATAAAAACGACCCAAAATTGCAAGGAAATAGTACTGCTTAACCAGCTCCCAAAATCAGCATAATTAGCCCGCAAAAATAGCACAACCAGCCCCAAAAAAGTCCAGAAACCAAAAATCAGCAATCGAATAGTGAAATCATCCACAGAAAATTACACTGCCCGACTAATAGCACTAATTATACTTTCAAACCAGCAAGATAACAAAAACAGAAGAAAATAAGGAGAAGAAAGTATCCTTACAGCGGTAGAGGGAGGAAGAAAGTGTTACACAACCGTTCCTTCTTGGATGCGCTGAAGTTTAGCGAAGTTCTTCCAAAATCCCCAGAGGAGACACTGAAGAAGAAGGTAGGAGGCAGAGGAGAAAAACAGCAACAACAGTAGCTCAAAACCAGCGGTACAGAGCGACAACACAGGGACGGCGGCTCAAAGCAACAGCACAGCACAGAAGAAAGAGAGGGAGGGAGAGAGCTTGCAGGAGAAAGTAGCAAAGCACGGGCACGAGATCCACAGCACAGTAGCAACGACACAAAGCAGCGACACAAAGCAGCGACACAAAGCAGCGATACGAAGCAGTGGCAGCACAGCAGCAGCTACTAAGAAGAAGAGAGGCAGAAGAAGAGAAGAGGAGTGGCAGTCCGGAAGGAGAAGCTAAGCACGGGGAGAAGCTGGGAGCAGCGGTAGAGAAATAGCGCAGAAAACAGGAAGTGCGGAAATGAGAAGGGCTTGCTCGGTTTTTATTAAGAGAAGTAAACGGCCAGCGGTAAAAAGAAGTCAATTAACTTCAATGCACCGATCCAGGTGTCACAAAAATGAGCCTTAAGCACACCACCAGCCAACACCACTCAAGCCAAGTGTCAAAATAAAAACCAAATCAGCCACCACTAAAAATCCACAAGTCAAACTCTCAAGCCAGCACAAAGTCATTCCATAAGCCATATTATAATAAATCACATGTCAATCTCACAAGCCAACACCTAGATCTCTTGTTATAATAGCTAATAGCAACCAAATAATACCACTAACATTTGTTACCAAGAATAAACCATTATATATATATATATATATTTGGCTAATAGCACCCCTAACAAAAGAAAGACATTTAAATAAAAATAAAAAGGAAAAAATACGAAAAAATATTACGTAAAATCCGTACTGCCTCTTGTTCATCATCGGGGAAAAATTCAAATTATTTTGCGTATGTTTTTGGGATCGTCACAATTAGGGCCGCAACAGAGAAGCAGGGACCGGAAAATTAAGAGGAGAAACGAATAATTTCATTTTTTTTTCCCTCTGTTGCCGACCCGACTTGCCGCTTCCGTCCTAGCCTCAGTCCAGCAGCTACCGCTAGAGCCGACATCGCGACCTCCTCCAACTGCCGCCCTGGTCGGCGTCCTTCCTGTCCCAGGCAAACAACCCGACGGCCTCTCCGCATGTGCAAGCTCCGTCGCCCGCAACTGTCAAGAACCGCCGCCAGAGTTTTGTTTCGTCGAAAGCCAACCTCCACTTTCGGGTCCCCGTCAACGACAACCCCTTTATTCCGGCGACCTGATTTCCCCTGTTCAGTCCAGCAAAGAATCGATCAATTCCTCTCGCGACCTCGCCTCATCTGGCTCGTCTCTTAACTGTGGATTTGGAAAAGTCAGTCTCTCTTGGGTAACATATCCTTTTGCTGCTTTAGAATTATCAAATTAATTTTATGTGACTCAATTAAATAACGTTAAGCTTGCCTCGAAAGTTCAATCTACTCTGGTTACCGTTATTTCATAATTTGTTTTGTGATTATACATTTGGTTGTGTAAGCTTCGTGAAATATTCGATTTGGTAGCGCTCGAGAGATTGTCTCTAACAAAATTCAAGGATTTTATTAAAGCTCATTACGATGATCGTGTGTTCGCACGCAAAACTCGATTTGAGCAATCTCGGCCTCTTTAAAGTTTTAAAATCAAACCAGTTTCAAAAACCCAAATTTTTATTTTATAATAAATATCTTTTTTCGCTTAATAAATATTTAATTTGAAAATTCCTAATCCTATTTTGAAACAAATAAAGTATTTTGAGTAAAAAATATATATTTAATTTGAAAAACCTTAACCCTAGTCTACATCACTACGGTATCTCAAGTCCTCTCCTGGAAAGGGTATCTTGTTCTCCCCGAGTAAAGAATTAATTATTGAAGTCTATACTGATGTTGATTGGCTTGTTTGTAGGAACCTTCAGTGTTGCTGCAAAATTAAGACAAGTTTACCAACATACTGGCCGCTAATGTGGTTAATAGTATTTAGTCGCAAGTATCAAGTTGCTGTCCCTTAGGTCCACATCATCCACAAAAGAAAGCAGCGGTAAATAATGGAAAATATTTAACCGCTCTTCCACCGGCAAGTTGACGATCGTCTGCTCCATGGCGGTCAACTTGCACGGCCTAAAGACGCCATCTGGGTGACCTTGCGGCCGGATAAAGAGAAGGCCAAGGTTCCCCTCGAATATCAAGTCCCTCTTAGTCCAGTTGTGGACTTTGTTCGGCAAGTTCATCACCTTCATGCTGACGCATTCGAAATACAGGATGCCCTTGAATTTCTCCTTCTTGCCCTCCTTCAGTGACCGCGCGATGAATGTGTTGCGGAAGATGTTTATCATGAACTTGACTCCCTCTATCCACAAGTAAGCGATAAAAGAGAAGATAGTCGCAATCGAATTTGGCGGCAACTGCCCAGGGACCACTCCGTAGTGGTCAAAGATCTGGACCGCTTCCCACATCACAAGAAACTTGAAGCCGCAATCAAAATGGTCGATCGAGACAGCAATCGGGTGCTCTGAAGAAGTGTTTATACTTTATTTAGCCCGTAGAAATCGCACGACCACGACGGGGTTGGTCATGTGTTTTTTCACAAAAGCCACGAACTCTGCTTGAGAAACCTCGTATTGCTTGTGTTATTCGGTCAAGAACGAGAACGCAAAGTCTACTTGCTCGATCACCATAATTGGAGACTGATCGGACTTTTTCTTCAGTCGCATTCACAGATTTTCGGCTAAAAGCTCAGAATCCGGCTTTATTTATAGCTTTTTGTGGTTTAAGAATAGCAATTCTGACCACACATCTGTCCTCCAGACCGCGCGGTCTTAGCACATACCTATCAAAAAATGGCTAATTGCATAGCAAAGCCCAGCGTTAAAGATGTCTAATCGTGCAAACCGCAAGACACATTCAACACAGAAAATAAATCTAAGCAATTCAGAAGTCTGCTCGAGCAGACCGCAAGTGCTAACCACTACAGCATTCAAGAAATTCACAAGTATAGGCAACTAACTGCGCTAGCCGCGAGAAGCACAATTACAACATTACAAATAAAAAGTGGATTACACATACAAAATCATCAAGCATGTCCACAAACAACTTGAAAAATATTACAACAATATAAAATCGCAAATGTTCATTGCGATTGCGGGGAGAGGTCTTTCCCAATATGCATAGCGTCCTCCTAAATCTGGTTAATGTAGACGTACACTTGCAACAAATAGTGGTGAGCCATGCTGACCGACCTGTGAATCCGGAAGACGTCGCGGTGCACTCGACTCATTGGAATCAAGTTTTTCGTCGGCGCCACTCGCTCTCCTTGACGCTCTGCAGGAGGGTAAGCAGATGTGCCCGCACTAACCGCCAAATCTGCCCAACGCGAATTTTCAATATCGGTTGACAGATTCGAATATTTATTCATGCAATACTTCACATCCTTCTCAAGTTCCCTCATGCGGTGAACTTGGGCCTGCCTCTCCTTCTCAAAAGAGATAGTCTGGACCTTTATCTGGTCCTGGAGAGCCTTCTCTCTCTCCAGCCTTTCTCCCTTCTCTTTCTTTGGGGAAGCGGCCTGAGCCCTCAACCGCTCTGGGAGAGCCTTCTCTTTCTCTAGCCCTTCTCGCTTATTTTTCTCTTAGGTCTTCTCCTTTACCCGCATCTCCCGCTCCAGCGCTTCCAGTCTTTCCGTGAGAGTTTGGTCATGCGCTAACCGCGTGGTCAAGACTTTCGTGATCACAATATCTACTGCAACATTTGCGGTGGAGGTACAGACACAATAGCATCTCACAGAGGTACAAACATGGTATCATCTACGATAAGAAGGTAAATGCAGTAAGATTCAAGTTTTTCATATTCAAAAAAAGATGACATGTCAGAAGGACGAGTACTTTCAAAAGAAAGATCGCAAATATGTAAGGTTTCCGCTTCTCGACTAGTCGCAAAAAAGTGTAGGCCGGTCAGCGCGGACAGGCTTCCTTAGCCGATTTGTGTTAATTAGTTTCAGCATAGCTTTCCAAGTCTACTCTCCTGCCTTCCTCCTATGCTTCAACTCATCAAGGTTTGGGATAATCCAATCCATGGGGATGATCTCAATCTGAGGCCGCTTCAACGACAACCTGGGATTAAACGATAGAGGAAATTTGATAGATCTGGGAGCAGCCTTGGCCTTACATGTTTGAATGATCTGAACGGCCCGTCGTATATCTGTTGCCGCCTTGTCCTGGGCAGACTGCTTAGCCGGTTGATCGTCTGGCGTGCCCGCGCCGTCCAGCGCGACCCTTTCAGCTACGAGCTTCTTCCTCAACTCCTCTTCCTCTGCCTCATTGACTGTGGTGTCAGTTATAACCGTCGGGATCTTCGCCGCAATTGCCATCTGCAACTCCTCCAAAACCTCCTTAGTCGTGACATCAATGTTGACCGTCATGCGGCATTCACCGCCTCCCTTATTAATATCTACTTCAAAGAAGACTTTCAGCTCCGCCTGTTCAGCGGCAGTGAGTTTGTCTGCAAGGACATCATCCTGACCGCCCAGATGAGCGGCAAGCATCTCAGTTGACGGCTCCAGGATATCACCTTCCTCTCTCACTGTAGAGGAAAGCTTACCCATGGCCATCCGCGCAAATAAGTCTTCTTTGTTTCTTCTTTTCTTCTTGATTTTCTTTAAAACCCTTTCTTGTGTAGTAGTCACCACTGCAGTCTGCTTCCTTTTCTTCTCACTAACCTACACGGCAAGCACCACCTCTTGATTTCTTCGCAGCTTATCAATAGCAGTAACTGCCACCTTGTGCATCCCTTCATGGATAGTCCTAGTCCCAATGTCAAGGTCAAGGAGGGTCAACGAGTCTACCTTCTGACCGTTGCTGATCTTCTCGCCAGCTGCCTTCCCAGCAGCCATGGATTTCTCAGTATCGATGTTGATACTGTCCACCCCTGGAATCTTCATAATGACCTCATCGGAGGGGGTGGAGGTGATGTCAACATCTGAGGAAGCTACCGGGGTGGTCGCTATGATCGGCACGTCCTCAATGACCGCCGACACATCTTCCGCAGACTTTGGCGCGATATCTCCAGGCTTGGGCGCGGTCACAATTACGGTCACAATCTTCTTTGACACTTCGGCAACCTCGTGGGAAGGTGTCTTCATCTTCTTGACGACAACGGTCTTCTTATTGTTGGGAGAAGACCGCAGCCCGATCTTCTCTTCGCGGATCTCGAAGGCAGACACAAAATTCTTCTTGCTGATTCCATACATGGCGATCTGGAGTATCTTAACCACAAGAAGGGCAAAGTGTTCTGTGGTGAAGAATTTTTTCTAAAATCTGCAGAGTCCTAAACGTATTTATAGATTTTCCAGTATTTATGGCATTCGCAGACTCTGCAGTTCAGACCAACATTTCAGAAATTTTAAAAAAATTGGAAATGTGCGGAGATCATATTAACCAAGAATCCTGCGACCAGATTTTCTCCAAGGGAAGTCGGGACGGTCAGACTAATGTTGGCCGCACTGACCCCTGAGGTCGTCCAGCAACAGAGATCAAAGGAGAGCAGATCCAGACTCGAGTTCGACCGTTGGACTGCACGGTTAGATTGCTTTCTTTTATTTGCACACCATGTAACCCCTCACCTCTACTCGGATCTCGTGTACCACGAGCAGACTGTAATTTTAAACCATGCCCGTTTGGGCAGGCCCCCTAGCTTATAAATAGGGGGAGCAGTGCCCTTAAGGCACGCTGATTCGAATCTCCAAGCTTTCCTCATATGATAGCGGTCTCGAATCTTCTGACTTAACAGTCTCCTGTCCGTCGTTATCTCTCTTTGTCTTCTCCCTATAACCGCATTTCTCATCATCAAATAGCCCAGTCCTCGGTAGACTTCAGCTCTCAGTTTTCTTTTTCCCCTAACTCCCCCTCAGTAGACTTCAGAAATTTTAAAAAAATTGGAAATGTGCGGAGATCATATTAACAAAGAATCCTGCAACCAGATTTTCTCCAAGGGAAGTCGGGACGGTCAGACTAATGTTGGCCGCACTGACCCCTGAGGTCGTCCAGCAACAGAGATCAAAGGAGAGCAGATCCAGACTCGAGTTCGACCGTTGGACTGCACGATTAGATTGCTTTCTTTTATTTGCACACCATGTAACCCCTGACCTCTACTCGGATCTCATGTACCACGAGCAGACTGTAATTTTAAACCATGCTCGTTTGGGCAGGCCCCCTAGCTTATAAATAGGGGGAGCAGTGCCCTTAAGGCACGCTGATTCGAATCTCCAAGCTTTCCTCATATGATAGCGGTCTCCAATCTTCTGTCTTAACAGTCTCCTGTCCGTCGTTATCTCTCTTTGTCTTCTTCCTATAACCGCATTTCTCATCATCAAATAGCCCAGTCCTCGGTAGACTTCAGCTCTTAGTTTTCTTTTTCCCCTAACTTCCCCTAACGTGTTGTTGTGGAGGTGCATTTCCTGCACCAACATCATTGTCTACCGTGCATCACTTGCAATGATTCAATGCTCCCTAGAGCATAAAGTACACTAAGCAATTTTACAAAAACATCCACTATCGTAGTCATAAAATAAAGCTCCAATCCGAGTTCACAATCGAAGGATCGGTGTACCTCTAATACCATGTGAGAAATTGAAATATAACTCGAGAGAAATTGAAAATAATTGAATTTTTATTTTCAAAAAATCTAAATATTACATGGGTGCACCCTCCTTTATATAGAACAGAGGAGGTGGGAGAATTTACAATTTGACAATGTGCGACTAATTACAGGAATACATGAAGGCGCGGTTACCGTAGATGGTGCGGTCATACAAGGTTGACAGCCCAGGTAGGTGTAGTTACACAAGGGTAACTGCCCATACATACAGCAGCAGAGAGTAGGTACCAAGGTTTTATCCGTCAGTCTTTATCAGCAACATGAATTCTAAAATCCAGACGATAAGCGGTTAAGACAATGTTTATATGCCAAGACCTCTACGGGAGGTTACAAGATTATAACCGCTCGTGCTCTTGATCATCAGCACAGCTTGCGGTTATCCAGTCCTAACCGCAGTCTCCACAAGGCGCGGTTACACAAGGATAACCACACATACATTTATTCTAACAATGTTCAACAAACATATACAAAAGCAAAACTACTGCTGTCGACTATAAGCAATTTAAACCTATCCTCTTTTTTCCAACCAGCTAGATACAATTGAACACTTGATCAATTGAAATTAATCAATTTTCTGACTATAAGCAATTTAAACCTATCCTTTTTTGCCCAACCAGCTAGATACAAATGAACACTTGATCAATTGAAATTAATCAATTTTCTGACTCTAGCGTTGAGTATTTTACAAGCATATAAACTTCTGTTCAGGACGAAACAGACTCACAACCTGTTTGGGAGGGCTTTTTTCTTCCTTTCTGTTTTTTTTTTTTTTTGAAAAAACATCATTGTCCGTAATATTATTATGTTTGTTTTATGGGCGAATGATTTTCTAAAAAGTCAAAATAACTCTTTTTGGATGAGATAAAACAAACACGTGACATTTTATAGAAAACTGGAAGAGAGAAAAAACCCACCAAACGGGGCCTAACATGATTCGGTGTTGACTCTAAGGACGATTGAAACATAAGAAAAAAGAAAATGCAAAAAAAAAAACAAATGAAAACTACGAGACCATACAGAGAGAACGGGCAGGAGTGATAAAGAATTGAAACAAAATTTGAGCTTGTTTCATGCCCTAAGAACTAAGGGGAGAAAGAAAGAACAAGCAGAGGGCCGAAGCTTACCTGCGAGGGTGACAAAACCATGGATATCCCCTTCTTCTAGCCTAACCGAAGATGGATCCATGGCCGGCGAGCGGAAGATTGCGCCAGAGGAAACCCTAAAGAGGTGAGCTCCTGGGAGTGAAGAGGGTGGAGCTGTCAAGAGCGCCAAATAATAAGCCGGTACGAAGAGAGGGGCGTTGAGGCCATGGTTCGGGAAGGCAGGTTGTTTCACTGAAACGTGAATCAAGGGACGAGGCCATCGCTCTCCCAACAAATTCGGCGAAAGAAATTGAGGTGCTAAATTGAAAGAAAGAAAAAATAGTAACCTGCTTAGAGGAAGGTTGGGAAGATTCATGAAATTTAAAATATGATTTTTTTTCTTTGAATTTAATTAGTTTAGTAGATATGATCGGATTTACTGAGTCGTCGATCGTTGATCGGACGGCACACGATTCTTCCATTACTTCTTCTATGTAGGTTATTCCTACTGAATTCGAACTCGGTAAATTTAGGTGGCACGTCTTATTTTCTTGAGTGAGTTTTCTAAAACATCGTTATCACAGAACTTATGTTTGGCAAGACAAATGTTATGACCGATATCAAGAAAATAAACTAGTTTTGAGCATAAAATGCATGATTTTTTTAGGTGATGTCGGGTCTTCGTGAACGACGGTTCATGACCACCGTGTCAAATGAAACTGAAGGGTATATGTGGGATAATACTACACTCACTTAAATCATAGCAAAAAATCACAAAAAAGGGGATCCCACAGCCCAAAAACACTCGACTCCCCCGAATTTATTTCCCTAACTTTGCAAACCTAATTACAGGTAGCCTTCGATTTTTTTCCAGACTCCCGTCGCGACATCCCTTTCTGCCCTAAATATGTGATTTGGCTCGTGCATTCCCTTTCTTCGCCCCGGCAATGGCCCCGGCTCTGACTACTCGTTGTGACACAGCCACCTACCCTGTCACGGCCCCAGCTTCGACCGCTCGCCGTGATAGAGCCGTCTGGTCTCGACTCCGACCTCCTTCCCGATTTCAATCGTTGCACCTCCTGTCAACTACTTCTCTAGTTTTCCAACAACACTAGATCACGGGAACACCCCCTCCCCCAACAAATGTAAGATTCACAATACTGATAATATGGATGATGCTCAGTCTTTTATACAATTGATTATGATGAATAGAATCGAATCAAGAATTTATTTTGGGCTGATGGAATATGTAGAGCAGTTATGAGGATTTGGGGATGTCATCGCATTTGATACTACATACTTGATAAATAAATATGACATGTCTTTTGCTCTATTTGTAGAGATTAATCAGCATGGTCACTCAATTTTACTAGGATGTGATTTGATATCTTCTGAAGATACTGAAAAATTCATTTGGTTATTTGACACTTGGTTGACTTATATGAATAATAAGCCACCAAATACTACTATTACTGATCAAGATAGAGCTATGCAGAATGCAATTCAAATTATTTTTCCTAATATTTCTCATACATGATTTTTATGGCATATTTCAAAGAAAGTTTCAGAAAAGTTAAGAGAAATGAATAATATGAGTTGATAAAGTTTCATTTGCATCGAGTTGTAGATGATTCTTTGACTATTACTGAGTTTGAACAATGATGGTATGATATGATTATTGAGTATTCACTTAATAATAATGATTAGTTGAATGCATTATATGCTAAAAGACAATATTAGGCTCTAGATTTTGTTAAAAACACATTTTGAGCTAAAATATCTACCACTCAAAAAAGTGAAGGAATAAATGCATTTTTTGATGGTTATGTAAATTCAAAGACAACACTGAAACAATTTATTGAACAATATGATAATGCTCTGCGAAGTAAAGTTGTCAAAGAATAGAATACAGACTTTAAGTCTTTCAACTCTTGAATACCATGTATAACATTTTATGCAATAGAGAAGAAAATTCAAGACATTTATACCGATTCAATGTTTAAAGAATTTTAGCATGAGTTAACATGTGTTATGTATTGTAAATCAACTTTGCTAGATTCAGTTGATTTAAATTATTATTATGAAGTGTCAGAGCTGAACAAATATGGGAAAAATGACGGGCAAATGAGGAGAATCAATTTCAATGTTTCTTTTTTAAAAAACGAAGAAGATGAAATTGAATTGCAATGAATTTGCAAATTATTTAAATTTCGTGGAATATTAAGTAGGCACATTAAAAATTATGGTTGAGAATAATATATATTTGATTTCGTCAAAATATATTTTACAATGATGGTGAAATGATATAAAAGGACATTATACTAAGAGAAGAGTCACTTATAGTAATTGGAAGGATGCAGATGTTGGACGCAGATTTGACAAGATGTCATCAGTTTTTAACGAAGTTACTAATCTTTAAAATGAATCTGAAGAGAACTACAATATAGTGATTGAACGACTTGAAGATCTCAAGATAATTTTTAAAGATAAATGTGTCAATGATAGAAGAAGTTCAAGTATATCAGCTAATTTAAGACAACATCAATGATAAATAATCAGATAAAGTCACCCATAGTTAAAAGAGATAAGGGTCGTCCACCAATTAATAGGAAAAGATCTAAGATAGAGCAAATCGCTGATAATTTAAGAAAGAAGAAATCTAAGTCACCAAAAGATCAAAAGGGCAAAAGAGAGAGGTAATATTTAATTTTAAAATTTAATGGTATTCTTTTGTACCTAATTTATTTTTTTATTTATTCAACATTATTTTTTACAGGATACCCAGCTGCATGAGACTACACAGTATATTTTAGAGTGAAATGACAACATACTACAAAGTCGTTTGTCACTCGATTTTGATCTAAATGTTAGAATTTTTTTTTAAAATACAATTTGACTATTCATACATTTCTTAATTAATTTATAATTTTTTTTATTGTAGGAATAATCATGAACTAAATTGTTAAAGGTTATGGAGGAGACAGCATGAGAAATCGACTTTTGACTTTGGAGGCGAGCGAACGGTGAACTTGACGTCGACAACATGGCTAAAACTGCCTTAGGGAGGGGCGATGATCGAGGAAGCAACCAAAAATGGAAGCAGGAAGGACAAAAAATCTGGTAGCAAGCGTGCGTGAAATTAGGTTAGGAGTTGCAATTTGTAGAATAGGAGAGTCGGGGAGTCGACAGTTTTGGAGATGAGTGGGGCCCACTTTTTGTGGTTTTTTGTTATGTTTTAGGTGAGTACGTAGTATTATTCGTATTTGTGAAAGTACACACAATCATTGGTTGATTAAGATGTGTGCATTGAATTTTGAGATGCGTGCATTGAATTTTGAGATGTGTGTGTTGCATTAATTCACATCTTCATTATTAGATGTGTGCAATTTATGACCACCCCCATTCCCAGTAAATTAATAAATATCTTAGGATGAACGAAATGTGGCAATCTTTGCTTCCTATTTAATTTTGCCCGCTCAATTGTTTACCTAAAATTTTATGACCTTGTCTATATAAAAAAAAGGCAATTGTTTATTGCGTAGGATATGTAGGTTAAATATTACAACACTAATCACATAGATGTCAAGTTCGTTGTTAGCGATTGGGTATATCTCAAAATCAAACCTTTAAAAGGTGTATCGAGGATTCGACGCTTGAAAAGCTAAGTCCGAGATACTTTGAACCGTTTGAGATTGTGGAATGTGTTGGTGAAATTGCCTATAGACTGGCTCTTTCGACAAAATTGAGCGGTCTACACGATGTGTTTCACATATTAGTACTAAGGAAGACTATGCAAGAGTATACACATGTAATTGTGGCAGATCAAGTGCTAGTTGATAGTGGGTTAAAAACGAAAGTCAAGTCTATTCGTATTGAAGACACGGAAATCAAGCAGTTGCGGGGCGATCAGAATGGTTAAAGTCTGTTGGGACAATTGCGGTCGCGAGGAACTTTCATGGGAACATGAGCAAACCATGATGGAAGAATTTCCTAGGCTGTTCCGTTAAGGTACGTACATTTTTTGTGTATGTATTTCTGCATTGTTTTTCTTTACTGTATAATTTTGGGACGAAATTTCTTAAAGGATGGAGATTTGTAACACTCTAGTTTTCCCCCACAAGTGCTGGTTATTGGAGATATCGCCGGCGAAAGCTCGATATCACTGGTGATAATGATTAAAACGATGCAGTCGTCAAAACGATGAAGTTGATATGCTACCGCTGACGATAATGATATCATCAGGTGATAGTGTTTCACGTGGCAGACAACGATGTATCAGTTGGTCGTGAGGCGGTATATGAGCGGCGCTGACTTGGTCAACCGGCCACCATCTGAGCTATCGCTCGACGATAACGTTTAATGGGATTTCTTCAGTGAAATCGTGGTCATCCATTCATATTATAAGGGAGATCCTGTGGTTGAGGTTAGACTCGGGATTGTTAAGTTGGCTGAGGAGATTTCATTTTCATCATTTCTCTTTCTCTCTTTCTCTCTCTCTCTCTCTCTCTTCCAACTTAAGAAAAGAAAGAGAAATGAGAGGAAGAAGAAAGGAGAGGGCTAGAGGTAGCCTTTAAAGGAGTTTTTGAGCTTGGAATTGTGAGCCGTCAATAAATTTATGGAGAGAAAAGTGTTGTGAATCTTTCTATCCAAATCAACTGCAACTTCATGGATCTGATACGACCTACGAGGGTAACGACTCTCCTTATGAATACTGGGACATGTTAAGTCCTTTATTTGGCATGTGTGTGTGGTGGTTCCCATCAATTGGTGGAGGAAGGGACTTCCAATGGGTTGATATTATTTATCCCCGGTAGAACTACTTACATATAAAGTCTAGATCGTTGTACAAAAAAACATGATGTGTGAAGCCCATATGTGACAAGTTGGTCCAGATTGATGATGTTTTCATTTGTATCCCGAAGAAGACTCCGTTGAAAAATGAGTAGTTTTGTGATATTTGGGTGTGTAGGTTTATATGGTAAGTACTGGAGGTGCTCTTTAGGAAACACCCGAAATTGTAACAGAAATCGAGGTTCTGTTGTTATCGCTCGTGATAACGTTATCGTTGGCGATAGCACTTTTGGTAGAACCAGTGAGCAGTTATATGTGCTGGGTGTGAACCCAAGACTGAGACGGATTGGTGGTTTTGTCGATATCACGTAGCGATAATCATATCACTAGCGATAGCTCCTAGAGAGCTTTGTTTATGGTTGTAAAGCATATGTCATGGGGACTAGGTGGGTAGCATGATAAGCTGTTGAGCCTATAGTGCCCAGCTTTGGTAGTCGTGAGTGCCGACCGTGAAACATAATGTTGGTTATGATGTGATCAGGAAAGGGGAAGCTACCCCGCATTGTGTCTCGTAAACATGATAATTTGAGCAACGGGATGTGGCTGAACTGTACCTGCACTATGTCGTCCAGCTAGTTTGTGTAAAGTACCTAACTTTCATCGTTGGCATAGGAAAGAGTTTTTAGCTTTGTGTCGGACTAGTGAATGCTCAAGCGTTTGTACCATCTAGGTCTGGGACTGAGGATGGTGGTGGGACTCGGAGAGTACACCGAAAGAGTGCCTTAAGAGCACAAAACACGCTGTTGTGAGTGCCAGCATTTGTGGTGGTTGTGCATATATTGAATGGTGCATAAATTTTACATTCTTGTTGATATATATACTGTTATACTGCTTGCTTGCAGGGAAGGAGTACCACCGCCCCAGGAATGGGGTGGAATCGTTATAATTATGGTCAGCTAAAGCTAGTTGGTGTTTTGTTTTGTCATGTCTTTGTGAAATGTACTTGTGCAAGTGCTGGCAAGCCGAGCGGGAAATAGCGAGCTGAATATTTGATGTTGTGCTGGCCCTCGAAGACCTAAGTGCTTGATTTACTATTTTCATGTGTTGCTGGCATGCGTGTTGATGTGTGAAAATCACTATGTGATGTAAACATTAACAAGTTTGTAAGGCCTTAAGGCCAAACCTTTTGTGTGCATTCATTCCTGGTTTTTATATGGTGGACATTCCATGTGGTGGGTTATCTTAATTAAATGCTTATGTTATCTGTGAACTCTGTGTTAGATTGGTTAGATGTTTGGTTTCATTTTGTAACTTCGTTGTCTGTTCGTTGAATATGACATAGGGCACCGGTCGGACCTTCTGTTATATTGTTCATGAATATGGAATAGTATTATAATTTGGTATCAGCTTCTGATGTTGATTCCTTCTCGTTCGAATTCATGGTAAAATTCTTTTTAAGGGGTGGTGAGCACGTGTGTGCGTCCCCATTATAATATGAAATAACTCATGAATGTCTACTTAGGAATGAAAAACTACATATGCTTTAGGAACCCGCGTGCTCTTATGATTGTTGTTTACAATGTTAATAGTTACTTAATTGTGTGTTTCAGGATTATATGTAACTAGAAGTGGTACGGGGCAGTCTCAACCATATCACTCTACTGAGAATAGTGCACCACCTGATGTGCCAACACCTCCTTCTACTGAGACTATTCGTTTAGTTGTTGAAGCTGTCTTTGCAATGATTAATGCGCAACCAGGAAGGCTGGTACAACCTCTTACTTCTCTAGTATCCCCGATGCCGGTTGGCGCAGTTGAGCCTGTGGTGGTGGGGCAAGTAGTTGAAGAGCCATTAACGGCAAGATGAGCGACAAAGAAGTAACTAAAGCACTTTCTGAGCTTCAATCCTCCTACATTTGAGGGAACTAGATCCCCAACTTAAGCCGAAGATTGGCTTTTAAGGATAAAGAGAACCCTGACGGCAATAAAAACGGAAGAATGGCAGAAAGTCACATTAGCTACTTTCATGTTGGATGGAGAGGCAAGGTTTTGGTGGGACGAGTTAGAGTTGCATCAGTTTGAAGGTAGGCAACTGACTGATGTCTCAATGGATGAGTTCTAAAGATTTTTTCTAGCAAGATATCTCCTTTCTGTGCAGCAAATTACAATGGAGAACCAATTCCAAAGGTTGACTCAGGGTGATAATTTGGTAGACAATTATCTACATGAGTTTACCAGACTTGGGCGTTATGCAGGCTCCACATCTGTTAAAGAGTGAATGACAACATGTTTTATGAAGGTTTGCAGGATGATCTAAGGCTACTTTTATCAGATACGATGACGCAGGGCTTTCTGACCTTAATGAGCATAGCCCGATCCCTGGAGTAGGATATGAAGCGGGTCCAACGTAAGAAGGACTTAGCGGTGAAAAAACTAAAGTTCGAGGTACCGAGCTCTATAAAGTCTCGGTACCGCAACAGGTGGAGAAAGAAGGCTAGGTCTTTAGGGTCAACAGCTTATGTTGTTTCTGGAGCAACAACTAGGAGAGGTCCGCTACTTGCTATACTTGTAGCAAAGTGGGACACTGCGCTCGAGGCTGTTGGAGTGGTCCTCCAAAGACAGAGAAAAATGTGTGAGCGTCTTATGCTGAAAAGTAGAAGGTAGTAGATCGAGTTAAATACATCCAATTATGCTCCAGCATAGCCCCGAGTGTATAATCTTGGCCAGTAGGAGGCCATCAAACAGTGATGTGGTGATAGGTACGATTTAGTATATAGCTTTACTACTTTATATACTTACTACCTTGTGCATTGTTTGTTGAACTTGTTTGTATTAGGCTTTGTCCTAATTTTGTATTATCCGGCAAGAGCAGTTTGATATAGGAGCTTCTCACTCCTTTCTATTTGAGGACTTTACAATACGTATTAGAGTGTCTTCTTTCTTATCGACAGATAGATTGGATGTGTTGCTGCCTAATGGGTGCTTGATTCGTGTGGATAGAATTTGTTACGTTAAGATGTGGATAGAAAGTCATGAGTTTGAATTGAAAGCATCAGTGTTGTCGATATCAGAGTTTGATGTGATCTTTAGCCTGGACTGGCTTTCGGAGCAGCGTGCATGCATTGATTGTAACTCAAAGGAAATCACACCGGGACAAAACACAAAAAGTGAGACTATGTTTGTTGTTATGCGGGGATTGAGTGAGATATTAATGCTTGCTCTCCCAGTGGTCAAGATGATTCGGAAAGGCTCGGAGTTATTCTTCACACTGTTAGATGCTTCAGAGCCGAAGCCCGGTTTGAGTGATGTTCCCATAGTGTTGGAGTATGAAGATGTGTTTTTTGAAAGATCTCCCTAGAGTTCCATTCCAACGAGAGATCGATTTCACTATTGAGTTGGTGCTAGGTGCGAAACCTGTGTCGCGCTCTCCGTATAGTGCCAAAAGAGGTGGCAGAGTTGAAGGTTCAGTTATAGGAGTTACTAGAGCAAGGCTATATACATCTGAGTTCATCTCCTTGGAGTGCACTAGTCTTTTTTTATTAAAAAGAAGGATAGAAGCTTGCGTCTATGTATCGACTACCGTAAACTAAATAAGCTGACGAAGAAGAACAAGTATATAATTCCAAGAATCGATGATTTATTTGATCAGTTGATTGGATCAACTGTATACTCAAAGCTAGATTTGATGTCCGGTTATTACCTGTTGAATATTAGGGAAAGTGATATTCCCAAGACAACGTTTAGTACGTGTTATGGACATTATGATTTCACCGTGATGTCGTTTGGACTAACAAATGTGCCATTGGTATTTTTGGATTTGATGTACATAACTTTTCGAGAGTACTTAGACCGATTTGTGATCATCTTTATAGATGATATACTGGTGTACTCTCAGTCAGAAGAGGATCATACGAACCATTTGTGTGTTATTTTGCATACCCTAAGGAGGAGTTGGTTTTATGCCAAATTCTCTAAGTGTGAGTTTTGGCTAGCATCGATGACATTCCCTAGTCATGTGGTTAGTGGAGATGGTATTGATGTGGATCCGATGAAGATTGTTACGTTGCAAGAATGGCTATTTTGACTACTATGGCGGAAGTCAGGAGTTTTCTTGGACTTGCTGGCTACTATAAACACTTCATAGAGAACTTTTTGTGAATAGCTCTAACTCTCACTACCTTGACGGGGAAGGATCATGAGTTTGTTTGGACGTCGGAGTGCGCGCAAGATTTTGAAGAGTCATCTGACCATGACGCCAATTTTGTGTTCACTATATGGTACAGAAGGCTATGAGATATACAACGATGCCTTAGGGAGCGATATAGGATGCGTTCTTCTTCAATTTGGGAAGGTTATTGTGTATGGAGCTCACAAATTAAATGTGCATGAGAGGAATTATCTGATCCATGACTTGGAATTGGCGGCCGTGATATTCACGCTTAAGCTTTGGCGACATTATTTATATGGTGTGAAGATTGATATCTTTACGGAGCACAAGAGCCTGAAATATCTATTGAATCAAAAAGAACTGAATATGCGACAACAGAGGTAGATGGAGTTCTTTGGGGACTACGCCTTCGAGATTCATTACACTCCTAGGAAGGGAAATGTTGTCACTGATGCGTTAAGTCATAGGGCTCTAGTACAGGCGAACTAGATTCAGATGCATGATAAGCGTCTAATTTGTGATTTAGAGGCCTTACAGAGATCTCTTGTGTGGATAAGAGAGCAAGCACGATTTCATGATTAAACTGGATGGAGGTGCAATATAACCTTGCAGAACGAATTCGACAGGCAATGGATCTTGATGAAAGTATGAAGCGCTATATGGAAGAGACTGTGGGTGGGTCAAATTCCCAATTTTCTTTTCAAGAGGGTCTTTTGTGGAAAGACGGTTGTTTGTGCATCCCCAATATTGGCAAACTATGGAGGGATTTGATGTACAAGACACATTTCACGAAGTACTCAATCTACTCAGAGAGCACAAAAATATTTAAAGACATGAAGAAACTATTTTGGTGGCCGGGTTTGAAGAAAGACATAGCTCTCTACATGGCGAAGTGTCACACTTGCGCACTTGTGAAGACGGAATGTCAGAAGCCCGGTGGATTTCTGTAGTCGTTGCCGATTCCAGAATGAAAGTTTGAAGATGTTTTGATGGATTTCATACATGGTTTGTCTAGATCGCAACACGAAAACGATGTCGTTTGGGTGATCGTTGATTGCTTAACGAAGGTGTCACACTTTATTCCAAATCAGAGGGACGATTCTGTTGAGTTTTTCTATACGACACAACACTTGTGCACAGCGAAATAAGGAACAAGAAAATCCAAAAAAAAAATAGATCTTGCGATGAACATTGATCAAGAAGTAAAGTGTTGTATATAAAATTTATTTTTGTGAGATTGACTCACTACTCAACCTAGATGCTCCAAAAAATCCGACGACCACTAGCGACTGGAGTTCCGAGTGCAGAATAATGTCCATGCCTCTATAGGTGATCCACACGAACGAGAGAAGCCTTAGACTCTTGTCACACAAGATCTAGGTTGTAGGAAAGCACTCTGCATCTTCACAGACTGCTAAATTTGCTCCAAAAGAGGCGGCGGCGGCGGGCGCCAGAAACAGGCTGAGGGATAGCGACGAGATCGGGACTTTCAGAAACGCTTTCCGTCGGAGGTTTTGAATATCAGATTTGTTTTTCTTTTTCTTATTTTTTTAGTGTGCATATTTATGTGATGTTTGGTGCTTGTAATTTTTGATTTGTGATATCCTTCTTTGTGTTTGAAAATTTTACCTTGCAGAAGTTTTATTCTTTTTTATGCTCATGTTGATCTTTCTTCTTCCCCATTTTTTTAGCAATATAACTCTGTTCATAATATTATCACGCTGTTTATCATATTTATCTAATGTTGCATATACATTGATTGTGATATTATTCATATTCTTAATTTTTTGTCTGTAAAAAACATGGCTCATAATGGTTTGTTGATCAATATTATTGTCATGCAGACTTATTTTGATGAAGAAAGATTGAACATGAATATCAAAGCGGCATTTTTTTCTAAGTTTAATTCTCCGGTTATTCTTCAGGAGAAGCATAAGCTTAGTGATATAGTGGTAGGTCGATTCGGGGTGGACTCGCTAAATGTGCACCTATATGCAATGACGTGTAATGCTAGTACAAAAGCAGTCCGCTAAAATTACAACAAATAATTAATTATTATATAAGTTAATAGACCCTAAAATAAACCACCCCGATCGGACGACCAAGACTGTTTTGGACCAAATGTGTGCTAAATACAACTCGAAATAAAAACACAAAATATGAAAGTGACTCGAAACGATCAATCGGACGCAACCACGGACTCCGATCGTCCATCCGGGAAGTAGATCACCGCCTCTTGCGGGTATACACGCGAGTCGGTCGTGGCGCGCCGTCACTTAGATACAGTGATAGTAACCTGGTAAGATGCACTAAAGTCATGCATATATATTATCTTGAGCACTATTATTTGCTATATAGCAACTTAATTTTTAACTAATAGCATTAGCGTAAAAGCATATAACTTTAGTCCAATACTTGGTAATGCATAACCTGCAGTCAATATGCTTGTCCAGTATTTTAAACATTTATTATTATGAATATATCAGTTTTCACAAGACAATCAAAAGACAACTACTATATAGCGAAATATTGCTTATACAGTATTGTTGTTATAATAAATTTATCATGTTTTTTTTTTCGTCGCACTTTATACACTCTTTAATTCTCAAACATATATTGATGTGTGTTGAGAACTTGGGTTTTGCGGACTGAATAAGTTTTGCGTTTTTTGGTTTATTAGTTCTAAATTTATATTTGAATGCATAACCTTTGTTTTTTTCAGGATCTATTTGGGAAAATGGATGAAGTACGTGTTCTCACACATGAAAACCTCATTTATTCACATCTTGCCAAAAAATATAAAATTATATGCAGTTGTTCTTAAAGCAAAATAATTGTTGTTATATCTCTCTATGGGAATGCAAGAATCTCATTCCTTTAATAAGGTATTCTTTTTTTGTTCTTTGTTTAATATTTCATTATGGATAACACATGCATTGTGTGAGGACATCACATTTCTATTTGTCTACTTTCTTAGTTCATTATATTATCATCAATTGTTTAAAGTATAAAACATTTGAATTATGTGTGATATAATTACTGATTTATTCTCTATTTATGGTAGAAATAGTCTTTGGTAAAACTCATTGATAAAGTATGTACATGAAGCTTAATATTTTATGAATTATTTTTCTTCTGACCTTTATTCATGGTTGTCAACATTGAACATTGCATTCTTTAACATGAGGCTAACAATTTATGATGATCACTTCATTTACATTTTCAGTAATAGGGAGTTTCTTGCTCAAGAAGGCTATTCAAATTTTGCAATAAAATCTGAAGCAGATAGTGAGGTAGCTAATGTTCTTTTCTTTACTGAAGAAAATATATATATCAAGATGAGCTTATTTATTTAGAGATACTTAATTGATTTTTTAATATTGTTCTCAGGTTCTTGAAATATTGGAAGTATATTAAAGAATTTATGAAGATTATTTAGCAATTCCTATGTTTAAAGGATGGAAAACAAATGTAGAAAAATTTGCTTATGACCTTTATACCATAAGCATAGAGGAATGAAATTGATTATATATATATATATATATATATATATATATATATATATATATATATATGAAGACATATTGACACATTTGAGGTCTGAGGCGTCTAAATTAGAAAATCTGGCCTGCATATAGCCAGTAACATCAATTCTTCCTCCCTGGCTCCCGTGAAAAACTCGATGCCCCTATCGCCGGTGGGAGTTGGCAAACCCGTAATTCGTCGGCGAACCTGTGATTTAGCGTGGTTTATCCCACATCATGGAATGAAATTAGTATATCGAATATATATAATATCATGCAGTAATATGATTTGAAATTGATTATATATTTGATCAATATATGATTATTTGTAGCTAAGTTTAGGATGTCTTCTCTCTGTTTTCCTGAACTAATAAACTTTTTTAAAAAATATATGAAAAATTTTAGTCTCACGTCGTCTAATAAACTTTAAAAAACGAGTATATTGACATAAAACAGTTCAGTAATTTGAAATTTAAGGTATATGGGTAAACACATGGTTATATCTTTACAATAGTAATGAGGCTTCACAAAATTTATGGATAATAATCCGTGCGTCCTGCGGTTTATGTGGATAATCAATCGGGAAGTTAAATTTTTTTTGTTCCCACGGTTTATGTGGGATGATCAACGGTGAAGTTACATTTTTTATTTTTTATTTTAAAACTTTTTACATCATTTTCAAAAATGAAAAAAAATTTAAGACAAATATAAAAATTAACGGCAAAGCGTGCTAGGGGCGGGCGGAGCTCACCCTGATCCAAGTACTATTACGCGGGGCACGGGGGCCCCCGTGCCCTATCACTCGTGTGTATACATATATGTACATATATACATATATATATTTATCAATATATATACATATATCTATTTATCTATCTATATATATATACAAGCAGTCGTGAGCGGGGGATCCCGTGCAGGCAACATTTGTCGTGGGGGCAACATTTGTCGTGGGGGAGACATTTGTCGCGGGTGCGATATTTATTGCTGGACATATTGCCGCATCCAGCATTTCGATTATATTACAACGTCCCTTTGCAAATTTGAGCGGGGCATATTGATGGCAAAGTAGAAATGACTCAAAAACCAAATCTTTTGAAATAAAAATAAGATATGAAGGGGTATTTTGGGTAAGTGAATGTTACACCATGACTGAGGGGTATTTTGGGAAGACTAATGTTACACCATATTTGTTTTGGAGTTTGCTTATAGTATAAAGATATATATATATATATATATATATATATCTTATATATATATCATATATATAAGGGAATATAGGTATTTGGAGGCACACCATAAAATGAATATTGGCCATTGGATCATAAGAGAATATGAGGGGATTTGGAGAGAGAGAGAAGAGGGAGAGGGAGAGAGAGAGGGGGGGCATAAGAGAGAAGGAGAGAGAGAGAGAGGGTGGAGTGATAAAGAGAGGGGGAGAGAGGAGTAATAAATTATTTTTATAGATTAAAATTTTCAAAATTTTATAAAATAAAAATAGGAATAATAATTCATATTTTTTTGTAGTCATTTTAAGTACTCATATGTATATGTTTTGAAAAAAATAAGATTTCGAGTGCGTGCGTAGTCCGCTCATAGGCGGGCGCAACCCGGAGCGACATATCGAGCACGGGTGAAGCCCGTTGGCAGGCAGGCGAAGCTCGCCTGGATGTGGTCGAAGACCGCCCGAGAGCTTCGAGCACGGGCGTAGCCCGTGCGAAGAACCTCGTGTGTGTGTATATATATATATATATATATATATATAACTCCATTTTGCAATAAAGTTTGATTTGAGTTCTTAGGTTATTCTGTTTATTTGACAAACTTTTGCACTGTATATCAAACTTTTATTCCAGATATAGGCATCGGAATACAAGGCGCAACTTCACATTGCCTTGTACAAAATTTTGCGAAGAAGCATGAGATAAAATTTACGAATGAGAAGGGGAAGAGCTGTTGGGTTTGGCAAAATTTTTGGACCTATAATATCATTACGGTAATTATTCTTAGCAATACCTTTCTTCTATTTTGTGTATTGTTGTGTCTTTATTACTATAGAGCATAATTTTTCATTGGTTTGGTCTTAAAATTTTAAAATTATTTTGTTTTTCTTGAATTGGTTATTTCTTCCATACTATATTATATTTTTCTTTCATAGCCGCTCCTCAAATTGGCTACATTTGTCTCCGCGCACGACTAGGTGCAGTCAATTTATTTTTACTAATTTATTTTGTTTAATGGTCTGACAGTATTTAATTCAACTGAAAGTGCATGTGTATGCATTATTTTAATTAGAAAATCAAATTTGATTACATGCAACTTTTAAAGTTTTTGTTGCAATTATGTTCCACTTTGTATTTCAATTTACTTTGATTTGTAGATTGGAATCATGATGATGGTTCATGGAGATAATTTTGGCTTAGTTCTTCCACCTAAGGTTGCTGAAGTCCAAATCATTGTCATTCCCATGTTCGACAAAAATGCCGATATCGAAGCCATCTTTATAGCCTGCTCATCAACAGTTCAAACATTGTGAGCTGTAGGATTCAGGGTTGAGCATGATTTTAGGAACAATTATACAGTTGGTTGGAAGTTCTATGATTGGGAGAGGAAAGACGTTTCTCTGAGAATTGAAATTAAGCCTGAATGTATAGCCAAGAATAAGGTAATGTAATTAAGCCCGAGTGTATAGCCAAGAACCAGGTAATTTACTCTTAAATCTTCTCACAGGGATCTGTATTTTTAAAATTTCGAATAAATTTGTTGGTTCCAATCAAACCTACTTATCTTCTTCAAATCTTCTCATTGTTTGGTATGTTCATTCATCATATGTAGACATCATTTGTGATAATCCCATTTTTGCAAAATCTTTATTTTAAATCCATTTTCATGCTATTTATTTGATTCGAACAAAATAAGCAAATGTTACTTTTGCAGGTGCAAATTGTACGCCGTGATAATGGACTTAAAGAAGATGTACCTATAAAGAGTTTAGTTGAACATGTCCTGGACTTATTATCGGATTTCCACAAAAAACCATGTTCAACGTGGTAAAAGAAAAAAAAGATGCTTGTAAAAAAATTGTCTATACATGGGATGAATTCATGACTACCCTAAATGAAAAAAAGTTGATATTGACTCCCTGGTGCGATGAAGAAGTACGTTCATATTTCATATTTACGAGGTTTTGTGATAACTATGATTTGCTTCTCCACCACTATAATTTCATATTTTCGAGATTTTGTGATAAGTGATTCTTTGGTGTGTGTATATTTTCATTGTGCTCTTTGGAGGTCAATCCTTCGCACCATAGCTGGTTGTGAAGGGTTCCTCATGCATGTCTTGATTACACAAAAATATATCATGAGCATTCAATGATGGGTAGAAAATGTGTTTTTAGTTGGGCTGTTATAAAATTAGGTAATTGTAGCAAATCACCTTTGAATACATGCAAGCCATTTTATTAATTAAAAAATCTAAATAATTACCTAAAAATGATAAGTGCAAACCAAAATGACGTCTGCCTCTTCCAGTTCTATCGCCCGTTCGGAACCAGGAGAAACCCTTGACGGATTGCCTCTCTTCCGTCCATTTACACAAAAACCAACGCGAAGAGAATCTCAACTCCCGGGCTTTTGACTCCCTTCCACTCCCCCATCCATTTGCACAAAAAATTGGCACAAATAGAGTTTCTACTTCCGCCAGTGACCGTTGCCGCTGCTCAAGATTCCAATTTCTTTTTTATTACTGAGGATTTAGGGCTTTTTGGTAGGTTAAGGATTGCTCGCCATGATTGCTCTTTTTACTCCTATGATTTGCAGTCACCTCTTGAAGCTCCCATTCCAACTTATTCCTCCAAATTACTGTTATGGATAGTGGCGGGTGGATGATACAAGAGATTAAATCCCTATAAAAGATGGAGAGAGATGAGAGAGGAAGAAACTTTGGAGGGTGGAGGAAGGAGAGAAGAACTTAGAGAGAGAGGGAGAAGAATTTTTGAGAGAGAAAGGAAACTTCATAATTCATTGCTTTAAAATCAAATATATGAGAAAGGTCTATTTATAGGACCTAGGGAGGCATACTCGTAATTATATAAGATGCATAAAATATTAAAACACTAAAATATTATGATGAGTCTAATAACTATGACTCAATACACACGACGAGATAATAAGATAACTGGCGGGGGACCATAACACAACACTCCACTCGTCCTTCAATTTGATCTTGTCCTCAAGCTCAAACTCCAGTAGGATGCGCGGCTTCTCTAGCTCCTTGATCTCACACCAAAATACTGCCTTGTAGCATGTCGCGGTGGAATGGGCAGCAAGGTGTAGCAGTGACGGCGTAGAAAAGAAAATCGGCTGAAGCATTGGGTTTGGCTGGTCTAGCGGAGAGGTGGTGAGTAGCAACAACAAGGATGGCGGAGGAGCGACGACCGACAGTAAGAAGGGATCCGACGGGGTCACCGGAGCCCGAGCCGGCAGAAAAGGTAGCGCAACAACTGATGGTAGAGAAAAGGCAGGGGCCGACAGAGCAATAGTAGACTGAGGCAGTGACTGTGGCGATGGCGGCATCTATAGCGACGATGACGACGATGGCGGCAGCGGCGATGGCGGCGGTGGAGGCGGATGTGGCGCCGAGGACAACGGAGGCGGCACAAGCTGTGCGGGCTAGGAGAGTGGGACCAACAAGGCAGGGGCCAGTGGCGGAAGAGGCGAAACAGCCGGTGGAGTAACGTCAAAGTATCCTGATTGCTCCAATTGATCAAGCTTGGCATCGAAGAGAAACATGGAGTCCTGAAATGACGTCGACCATTTCAGCAACAACGAGTGGATGATGTCCGCATCCGCGACATTAAGATTAATGTTCATCAAATTAAATAGGAGATAAGGGTAATTCTCGAGCTATTCTTCTGGAGAAGCATAAGCTTAGTGATGTAGTGGTAGGTCGATTCGGGGTGGACTCGCTAAATGCACACATATATGCAATGACATGTAATGCCAGTACAAAAGCGGTCTGCTAAAATTAGAACAAGTAATTAATTATTATATAAGTTAACAGACCCTAAAATAAATCACCCCGATCGGATGACCAAGACTGTTTTGGACCGAATGTGGGCTAAATACAACTCAAAATAAAAACACAAAATATGAAAGTGACTTGAAACGATCAACCGGACGCGACCACGGACTCCGATCGTCCATCCGGGAAGCAGATCACCGCCTCTTGCGGGTATACACGCGAGTCGGTCGTGGTGCACCGTCACTTAGATACGGTGATAATAACTTGGTAAGCTGCACTAAAGTCATGCATATATATTATCTTGAGCACTATTATTTGCTACATAGCAACTTAATTTGTATCTAATAGCATTAACGTAGAAGCATACAACTTTTGTCCAATACTTGATAATGCATGACCTGCAGTCAATATGCTTGTCCAGTATTTTAAACATTTATTATTATGAATATATCTGTTTTCACAAAACAATCAAAAAACAACTACTATATAACAAAATATTGTTTATACATTATTGTTGTTATAATAAATTTATCATGTTTTTTTCTCTGCACTTTATACACTCTTTAATTCTCAAACATATAATGATGTGTGTTGAGAACTTGGGTGTTGCAGACTGATAAGTTTTGCGTCTTTTGGTTTATTTAGTTCTAAATTTATATTTGAATGCATAACCTTTGTTTTTTTCAGGATCTATTTGGGAAAATGGATGAAGTACGCGTTCTTACACATGAAAATCTCATTTATTCACATCTTGCCAAAAAATATAAAATTATATGCAGTTGCCCTTGAAGCAAAATAATTGGTGTTTTATCTCTCTGTGAGAATGCAAGAATCCCATTTCTTTTATAAGGTATTCTTTTTTTTGTTAATTCCTTATTTAATATTTCATTATGGATACCACATGCATTGTGTGAGGACATCACATTTCTATTTATCTACTTTCTTAGTTATGTGTGATATAATTATTGATTTATTCTCTATTTATGGTAGAATAGCCTTTGGTAAAACACATTGATAAAGTATGTACATGAAGCTTAATATTTTATGAATTATTTTTCTTCTGACCTTTATTCATGGTTGCCAACATTGAACATTGCATTCTTTAACATGAGGCTAACAATTTATGTTGATCACTTCATTTACATTTTCAGAAATAGTGAGTTTCTTGCTCAAGAAAGTTATTCAAATTTTGCAATAAAATCTGAAGCGAATAGTGAGGTAGCTAATGTTCTTTTCTTTCCTGAAAGAAAAAAAATATATATATCAAGATGAGTTTATTTATTTAGAGATACTTAATTGATTTTTTAATATTGTTCTCAGGTTCTTGAAATATTGGAAGTATATCAGAGATTTTATGAAGATTATTTAACAATTCCTGTGTTTAAAGGATGAAAAACAAATGTAGAAAAATTTGCTTATGGTCTTTAAACCACAAGCATAGAGATATGAAATTGATTATATCTATACTATATTAAAAAAAAGTATGATGACAAGGTAAATAAGACATCCATGTCAAGGTAAATAAGACATTAGATCAATCTCCACCGTTGGATCAAGATAATCAGATTTGCGAATATATTAATTTTTAATATTTTATAATAATAATAATAATAATAAAATATGTGTTTAATTAAAATATAATTAACAAAAATTATATATATATTATTTTAAATAAAAAAATTAAAAAAATACACGAGTAAAAAACTTTAGGGGCGTGCGAAGCCCGCCGCCATTGGCCAGATACTGTCGCGCGGGACACGAGGGCCTATATATATATATATATATATATATATATATATATATATATATATATATATATATGAAGACATATTGACACATTTGAGGTCAGGTTTCAACCACAGATTTAATCTGAGCCGTCCAAATTAGAAAATCTGGCCTGTATATAACCAGTAACATCAATTCTTCCTCCCTGGCTCCCATGAAAAACTCGATGCCCCTGTCGCCGGTGGGCGTTGGCAAACCCGTAATTCATTGGCGAACCTGTGATTTAGCGTGGTTTGTCCGACATCGTGGAATAAAATTAGTATATCGAATATATATAATATCATGCAGTAATATGATTTGAAATTGATTATGTATTTGGTCAATGTAGGATTATTTGTAGCTAAGTTTAGGGTGTCTTCTCTCTGTTTGCCTGAACTAACAAACTTTTTTACTTTTTTTAAAAATATATGAAAAATTTTAGTCCCACATCGTCTAATAAACTTTAAAAGACGAGTATAATAACATAAAGCAGTTCAAAAATTTGAAATTTAAGGTATATGGGTAAACACATGGTTATATTTTTACAATAGTAATGATGCTTCACACGATTTTTGGATAATCATTCGTGCATCCTGTGGTTTATGCGGATAATCAATCGTGAAGTTATATTTTTTTATTTTTTTGGTTCCCACGGTTTATGTGGGATGATCAACGGTGAGGTTACATTTTTTTTAAAAACTTTTTACATCATTTTCAAAAATGAAAAAAAATTAAGACAAATATAAAAATTAACGGTAAAGCGTGCCAGGGTCGGGCGGAGCCCACCCCGGGTCAGGTACTATTGCGCGGGGCACGGGAGCCCCCTTCCACTATCACTCGTGTGTATATATATGTACATATATACATATATATACACATATATATCTATATGTTCTTAGGTTATTCTATTTATTTGACAAACTTTTGCATTGTTTGCCAGACTTTTATTCCAGATATAAGCATCGGAATACAAGGCGCAACTTCACATTGCCTTGGACAAAATTTTGCAAAGAAGCATGAGATAAAGTTTACGAATGAGATGGGGAAGTGCTGTTGGGTTTGACAAAATTTTTGGACCTATAATATCATTACGGTAATTATTGTTAGCAATACCTTTCTTCTATTCTGTGTATTGTTGTGTCCTTATTACTATAAAGCATAATTTTTCATTGGTTTAGTTTTAAAATTTTAAAAAAAAAAATTTCTTGAATTGGTTATTTCTTCCGTAGTATATTATACTCTTCCTTTGTAGCCGCTCCTCAAATTGGCTACATTTGTCTCTGCTCGACTAGGTGTAGTCAATTTATTTTGGTTAATGTTCTGACAGTCTTTTATTCAACTGAAAGTTCATGTATATGCATTATTTTAATTAGAAAATCAAATTTGATTACACGCAACTTTTATAGTTTTTGTTGCAATTATGTTCCACTTTATTTTTCAATTTACTTTGATTTGTAGATTGGAATCATGGTAATGGTTCATGGATATAATTTTGGCTTTGTTCTTCCACCTAAGGTTGCTGAAATCCAAATCATTGTCATTCCCATATTCGACAAAAATGCTAATGTCGAAGCCATCTTTGCAGCCTGCACATCAGCAGTTCAAACATTGCGAGCTGCAGGATTTAGGGTTGGGCATGATTTTAGGGACAATTATACAGTTGGTTGGAAATTTTATGATTGGGAGAGGAAAGACGTTCCTCTGAAAATTTAAATTAAGCTCGAATGTATAGCCGAGAATCAGGTAATGAAATTAAGCTCGAGTGTATAGCCAAGAACTAGGTAATTTACTCTTAGATCTTCTCACGGGAATCTGTATTTTGAAAATTTCGAATAAATCGGGTGGTTCCAATCAAACCTACTTATCTTCTTCAAATCTTCTCATTGTTTGGTCCGTTCATTCATCATATGTAGACATCATTTGTGATAATCCCATTTTTGCAAAATATTTATTTTAAATCCATTTTCATGCTATTTATTTGATTCGAACAAAATAAGCAAATGTTACTTTTGCAGCTACAAATTGTACGCCGTGATAATGGACGTAAAGAAGATGTACCTATGAAGAATTTAGTTGAACATGTCCGAGACTTATTATCGGATATCCACAAAACCATGTTCAACGTGACAAAAGAAAAGAGAGATGCTTGTAAAAAGATTGTCTATACATGGGAGGAGTTCATGACTGCCCTAAATGAAAAAAAAATTGATATTGGCTCCCTGGTGCGATGAAGAAGTACGTTCATATTTCATATTAACGAGGTTTTGTGATAACTGTGATTTGCTTCTCCATCACTATAATTTCATATTTTCAAGATTTTGTGATAAGTGATTCTTTGGTTTGTGTATATTTTCATTGTGCTTTTTGGAGATCAACCCTTCGCACCATAGCTGGTTGTGAAGGGTTCCTCATGCATGTTTCGATTACACAAAAATATATCATTGGCATTCAATGATGGATATAAAATGTGTTCTTAGTTGGGCTGTTATAAAATTAGGTAATTGTTAGCAAATTACCTTTGAATACATGCAAGCAATTTTATTAATTAAAAAAAATCTAAATAATTACCTAAAAATAAACCTAAAAAATGATAAGTGCAAACCAAAATGACGTCTGCCTCTTCCAGTTCTATCGCCTGTTCGGAACCAGGAGAAACCCTTGACGGATTGTCGCTCTTCCGTCCATTTACACAAAAACCAACGCGAAGAGAATCTCAACTCCCGGGATTTTGTCTCCCTTCCACTCCGCCATCCATTTGCACAAAAAATGGCGCAAATAGAGTTTCTACTTCCGCCAGTGGACGTGTTTGCCGCTGGAGATTCCAGTTTCTTTTTTATTACTAAGGATTTAGGGCTTTCTGGTGGTTAAGGATTACTCGCCATGATTGCACTTTTTACTCTTGTGAGTTGCAGTCACCTCATGAAGCTCCCATTCCAACTTATTCCTCCAAATTGCTGTTATGGGCAGCGGCGGGTGGATGATATAAGAGATTAAATCCCTAGAAATGGTGGAGAGAGAGATGGGAGAGGAAGAAACCCTAGAGGGTAGAGGAAGGAGAGAAGAACTTAGAGAGAGAGAGGGAGAGGAATTTTTGAGAGAGAAAGAAAACTTCACAATTCATTGCTTTAAAACCAAATACATGAGAAAGGTTTATTTATAGGACCCCAGGTGGCATACTCGTAATTACATAAGATGTATAAAATATTAAAACACTAAAATATTATGACGAGTCTAATAACTATGACTCAATACACACGACGAGATAATAAGATAACTGGCGGAGGACTATAACACAACACTCCACCCGTCCTTCAATTTGATCTTGTCCTCAAGATCAAACTCCAGTAGGAAGTGCGGCTTCTCTGGCTCCTTGATCTCGCGCCAAAATAGTGTCTTGTAGTGTGTCGCGGTGGAATGGGCAGCAAGGTGTAGCAGTGACGGCGTAGAAAAGAAAATCACCTGAAGCATTGGGTTTGGCTGGTCTGGCGGAGTGATGGTGAGTACCAACAGCAAGGATGGCGGAGGAGCGATGACTGGCAGCAGGAAGGGATCTGACGGGGTCACCGGAGCCCGGGCCGGCAAAAAAGGCAGCACAACGACAGATGGTGTGACAAGGTAGGGGCCGACAGAGCAAGAGCAGACCGAGGCGGTGACAACGGCGATGGAAGCGGTTGTGGCGACGACGATGGCGATGGCGTTGGCGGTGGCGGCGGTGGCGGCGGATGTGGCGGCACAGACGGGGGAGGCGGCACAAGCTATGCGGGCTGGGAGAGGGGGACCGGCAAGGCAGGGGCCAGTGGCGGAAGAGGCGGAACATCTGGTGGAGTAACGTCAAAGTATCCCGATTGCTCCAATTGATTAAGCTTGGCATCGAAGCGATACATGGAGTCCTAAAATGACGTCGAACACATCAACAACATCAAGTGGATGATGTCCGCATTTGCGACACTAAAATTAATTTTCATCAAATTAAATATGAGATAAGAGTAATTAAAAATAATATGATGTGGAGGAAAGAAGAACTTTAAAACAAAACGAAGAGGTGCGGTTTGGAAGAAGGGGGTGCAGTTAGGAGCATACAAGGAATTGAATTGAAATAAAATAAAAAAGGAGGGTTGTTTTGGGGGGCGGGGGCGTGCAGATGAAATAAAAAAAAGACAGGGATGGAAATTAATAGGGCTGGCGTGGCTTATGTGCAGAAATAGCAGAAAGGCAAAAAAGGTCGGGATGTGCTCGAGGAATTGGTGACGACGGACAGAATCGACGGCTGGTGTCGAGGAATAAACGACGGAAAAGGCGAGGATGGCGTTGTTGGGTCTGAATCGACGGAGAGGTGCGTCGTTGCTGACGTTGTTGGTGTCGCGGAAATCGACGACGTTTGCGACTGTGGGGGAAAATCCGGGGAAGCCGACGGGGCTAGCGTCGAAAAGGCAGGGAGAAACAGATCTGGAGGAGGGGATTGGTATGGAGAATCCATCGGGGCTCGGTGAGGCCCGCGGCGCCGACGTCGGCTGTGGATGGAAGCCGGCGGGAGAGGATCGAAAAAGGTCCTGATACCAAGTTGTTATGGGCAGCGGCTGATGGAGGATACAAGGGATTAAATCCCTATAAATGGTGGAGGAGGAGATGAGAGAGTAAGAAACCCTAGAAAGTAGAGGAAGGAGAGAAGAACTTAAAGAGAGGGAGAGGAATTTTGAGAGAGAAAGGAAACTTCATAATTCATTGCTTTAAAAACAAATACATGAGAAAAGTCTATTTATAGGACCCCAGGTGACATACCCGTAATTACATAAGATGCATAAAATATTAAAACACTAAATATTATGACAAGTCTAATAACTATGACTCAATACACACAACGAGATAATAAGATAACTGATGGAGGATCATAATATATAACAGTTGCACAACAAGTGATTTTCTTTTCTTTGCTCAAGTAGTTACCCTTCCCAATTTTATTAATCAGTAGTTGCAAATGATAAATCAATGTCCACTCATTCTCTTCATTGTTGAGCTATCTCCCAGCAAGGTAGTAGTGCTTGGGTTACCTTCACTAAGATCTATTCAATCACTTGCAGTTTGCATAGTGGTCAGTTGAACTGGCCCTGCACGTCTTCCATTAATCAATTTTGCGTAATAATGGTTCCACAACAATTCTACAAGAAATTAGTTTTGGGTTTGACAACTATTAGGTAATATTTTGTTAAACAATTTTGAATGATTTTATTTTAGTTTGGACGTAATAATTTGGCCTGCACTTATCCTTTTTTAGTCTGCACGCAAAATTGGTCTGCACGTACCCAAATGTGGTTTGCATATAATATAGATAGAATTTACTCAAAATTAATGCAGGACCAGGAAGAATGCAGAGAAATAAAAAAATAATATAGATAGAACTTACTCAAAATGATTTGTGAAAAATATAGGTAACACCTAAGTTAGCACATTGTAAGATAAATGAAAACAAGATGTAAAATAACAAAAATAAAACTTTCATAGAAATGACTAATTATAAACAAAAGAAAGAAAGAAGAGTAGAATCATATCGAGTGCTTCGTGTACATGTTGACCATATTTTTTTTCATGAAAAGCAAGTTTTGATTTCAATATTATTTTTTGTTAGACATTAAGATTTTATCCAAAACATTATAGGATCCTCTGCCTACAACATTCTTCCTTCATGCCCATTACTTCAAATTTTAAAATGTAAATTTTTTTTTAGTTTAGTGTTTGCTGCCTTCTATACAGCTTGGTTTTCAGTAGAAATCGATGATAGTCTTTTTACAACACCATGACTTAGTTTTCTTTGTGCAAAATTTTACTGCAGGAAGTCGAGAAATCTGCGAAGGCACGTGCAAAAGTTGATGTAGAGCCGCCAAAACATTGTGCTCTCCTTTTGATTAACCAGATCTTCTCAAAGGTAAAATCAGAATGGCTGTAAGAGATGGACTTCTAGGCAATAATATGATCAAAATACGGTGTGTATTTCATCATAATTGTTCAGTAACACATTGTCGAGCCAGAGAAATACGGTGTGTATTTCAAATATCACTCGTATTTCTTCAAGGATCAAAATATAATTCAAGAGTATGTACAATTAAGTACGAATGAGGAGTGAAGACACAATTTCACTCGAGGTGTGGGACTAAAAATTATACAAGAGAAATAAGTGGGCTTTTATATGGGCTTGTGCATGGCCTTTAGGAGTAATCTGTAACAATAATAAATAATATTTAGGCTTCTCCCAATTATTTAGGGTGGTTTACTTTATAATCCCTCCTATACAAGGTTAGGGGAGTATATTCCATGTTTGAATTTGGGGTTCTGCCTTCTCCGCGCTCCACCCTAAACCAATGAGAGACCTATAAAATAGATCTTTCAATTACAAATTATATATGAAAAATCACTTTCAAGAGATTTGATGTAGGGACTCTCTGTTTCGCGAGTAAAAATACAGTCCGTAATGGGGACCTTTCTTTAGGTCCCCATCAATAGAAAGATGTAAATTTGCGGGTTCCACAGTGCACAGTAAATCTGTGCACTGTGGCCCCACTTGATCACGCATTCTGATAGGGGCGGGAAGTTACTTTCCATGCTTATATCACTCTCCTTCATACCTCTTCCCCTACATCTTCCTCTCTGAAATAATAGAAGTATCGGGATTAGGGGACTTTCTTTGTTTCTGAATTGGCATTTTTATTGCAGCAGGTGTTAGCAAAATAACTTATAAACTGATTTCCTTTTATAGTTTCACATATAATATTTTTGGCCTAGCTTGTTCTGTCAAAAAATTTGTTACGTTCTCTTCTTTCTAGTTTTCCTTCTAAAATACCCATCTTGGTTCAATAATTAAGTAGGAAATTTGCACTTTTTTACAGCTCATGTCGGCAGCTAGCTGAATTCAACATTTGATGCCGGTTGGTGGCACTACAACTATGGATAATATTATATATTTTAGATATTGTAGTCCATTAAGTTTCTCATCCCTTTATTGCAAAACTAAGGTTGTGTTTGGGTACGGTAAGTTAGAAACGACGTTTTAAATTTTCAGCTGTTTGCCTGCTTATAGGTATTCCATGGTCTAGTGTTTCTGGCTCCAGTTCGACCGCGCCGGAGCCCTATTCCGCTCTGCTTCTGATCTCTCGCATCCCGATCCCCGACGCCGACGCCACCAAACTGCTCCGCTCCTGACCTCTCGCATCCAGGTTCTTCTCTGATTTCGATCGCCGACAACGATGCCACCAAATTGCTACGCTCCCGACCTCCTACGACCAGGGTTCTTCTTTGATTTCCATCTACGACGGCAACACCACCGAACTCTTCCAAAGTCTGACGGCTCATGTGAAAATTTATGAAGGAAGTCAAAAAATAGGTCGCAAGAACACTCAACCACACCAAAAGTCAAGTAGTAACCAGCACAATAGAAGCACAAGAGTCATAAACTGGAATTCAATTTGATTTATAAAGCAAAGTGTAACGCCCTTGAATTTTCGATAATTATTTTAATCTCCTTAATGACGTAATAATGACGTATGAGCGTTATGTTGTCTTGTAGTTAACGGTGCGTCGTCGTTAGTGTGTGTTTGCGTTCGTTAGGTCGCGTCGACCAAATTTCAACTCATCGGAATTATAATTTTAGACTTTAGAAAATTAAAATAATTAATTCTAGACGTGCTTGTGATGCTTTGTTGCAGTCCGAGCTAAATTGTAGTTTTGATGAATTCTAAGAGAATTATTATTGTTGTAACTTCGGGTAATTTTATTCCAAGTTTGGTTCGTCGGATTTAAATTTTGACTTTGCCGTTGGATTCGTAACACCGACATTTAGCTTTAGTGTCAATTTCATTTAAAATCGAGGTGGTCTAGTCGCTCTCGTCAAATAAGATTTCTTAGTTTATATATTTATATATTTTTAATATAACAATATGTATATATCTATATATACATAAGATTTTTTTACTTAAACCTTATCTCTTTCTTCCTGTAAGACCCCATTTTTTTTTTTGAAAACCCGGGGTCTTATGCCCAGAACCGCCGCTTTGCGGTGACACCTTCGCACCCGGGAAGGTAGTCACTACAACGCGCCGATTCTGCCGGCCTTTCGATCACAATAAGTAGCAAGCAAGAGAGAAGCAAGTCCACCAAAAGAGAATATCACATAAAATAAAACTCCACGAAGGGAGTGTCCACAGAAAACATCAGAGTACAATGATACTAGAAATAAAAGGGCTCATGCCCGGTACATCAAGTCCTCACTACAAAATCACTCAATGCGGAAGCAAAACTAAATCTCTACTAAAGGGCCGGGACTCACAGTCCCCGTAGTCTGGACTCCCGTGCTAGACTGTCCCATCTCCAAGCGTACCGGCCTCCTGGGCTGCTCCTCCATGCTGGGCTCCGCGATCCCCTAAAATGATATGGTTCGAAAACCGTTAGTCTAAAAGACTAAGTCCTATCATCCCCCACCCCTTCCCCCACGCTCTAAGGCACCGGGCGGAGAGGAAGAAAGGGGAGGACATGAAAGTGGAGAGTAGTCAAAAGCAGATGACGGTGAACCTAACTAGCAAGTTATGACATGGGAGCAATATAAATGTTGTAATAGGTATAACAGAAAGGAAGTAAGTAAGAAATTAAACCTTTGCTTATGTGAGTACACATAGGCCAAGAGGTCTTTTGCAAGGCTCCCATCGTATAAAGTGTCCCATACCACTTATATGTTGGGGGTGTCGGTTATCAAACAGCAGCATATATATATTGAAATTAACCTTTGATTTATAAACTTGCCCACACAAGCTTATAGACCAAGGGGTCGTTTTGCAAGTCCTAAAGTATAAGCGTCCCATTCCACTTATACTTTAGGTGTCAAGGTTGTTATGAATGATTATGATATGCAACTATATGGTGGGTATGTTATGTCATGCAGTGCAACTCACCCACCCAACTTTGTGTACACAAACCTTTAGTTCCCCCTTTCTGGAGATAACTCCCAGGATACTCCCGTAGTGGCAGACGGAAGCGGTGGGTTGGGCCTCGCCCACCTCAAAACCAGTAAAAGCACTACTGGTCTGACCTATCGTACGCCCTCAACGCCTGGTGCACGAGGCGGACTCCTGCGTACTCTTGCCGACTGGTCCGCCGGACTTAACCTTGGCTTAGTGCTAGTCACCTTGCCGAGTCAACGATATCGGTGTCGGTGCAATCGAACTCCCCGATATCGAGGACCCACCACCTTAATCCTTCCTATTTTTGTGCACATGCAGTAGTTTAATATATAATAGTTTTAAGTGTCAAACTCCCGGGCTAAACCGTCTGTATTAACCACGTCCGAGACCAAATTCCCCGGACTAAACCGTCCGGCTCATCTCCGGACTCCATCCCTTAGAACACCACGGAACAGCGCCCCCTTGAACACCTCGGGACGACTTAACCATTACCAACCCTAACTAATGAGTGTGTGCAATGTGAATCCCTATTAGGCTAATTACTCTTTCGTTTGTTTTAAGATTTACGTTAGCCCAGGACTGCCCCCGGCATACCCCGTGAAGGGCTCTCAAGGGGCACTAGGAACCAAGACGGTGCATTACGGCCCGAAGTTCCCTTTCGCAAGGCACTTATTATTGTTGGTTGATCTCCCTTAACCCGATCCTCCTTATAAATTTCATCAAACTAAACCTAGGGTGAATTTGACTCTTCACTCTTACGGGGACGACGATCCTTCGTCGGCCCGTGCACCTTCTAGTGGAATGTACCACCGTCATAGTGCCTGTTTTGTGAATCATTACATATGGTGGGTTTTTATGGGTTGTTGGTTTGTGCTGGATAGATGGCCACCACCACAATGCCTTTTTGAGATGTTTGGTCTTATGGTTTGTGTTGGACAAGTGGTCACCGCCTCAGTACCGTTTTTTCCAGTGTTAATGATTCACATTTTTAGAGCTGATCAGTCTCTTTATATATACACACACACATATTCTTACAGATGTTATTGAATCATAGATCTGTATCGCACTTAGTGCAACTTTATATAATTAAACTCATGTGAATTCTTTCCTACTTACTGTATTATGATTTAGATGATGTGGTTTTACAGCTAATCTGTTTTGGGGTTGTAACCCTCTTAGCTCTTTGATTATTTGATTTCGGTCTCTTAATGTTATTTGTACAATTTTGCTGAGGTGTTCTTTCTTTGAATGCCTCAGGCTCGGAGCAGTAGTGGCATGAGTAGTTAGAGTTGGTGATTTTAGGCGTTCGTGTTAGTAGTTGTGGTTTTCCCCTCACCTTCGTGAGGTAGTGGTTGTTTTCTTTTTGTTCAGACTTATGCTATTATCCTATGGGTTCGTGTTAGGCTGTTGACGCCCACAATATTTTTTGTTAATGGATGTTAGATTATTTGTTGGCTACTATGATATTACTTGTTAGTTGGTTTATCTACTTGCTTTTTGAGAACACTTTATGTTAGAATGCATGTTAGTTATTTTCAAGGATAAAAATCTGCATTTCTACTTATACTCATAACATCTTTTTCAAAAACTTACCACCCTAATTTAAGAAACATAAAAGCTCTTTTCGTACTTATACTAAATCTAGAAATGTGCATATCATAAGATTGTATATTAGGTCTTTATGCTCATGTAGGTTATCAAGTGAACTTAAATTAAATATTTTTCGCTGCGTACATGTATATTTTACCCCATGGACTGGATGATCCACCAAACTGAGCGACACGGTTACCAAAACTTAAGCTTAAACTACATTTTTATAATAATAATACATGCTTTTGATGAAAAGCAATAAAAGAAGGTTTCTTCATTAGCGTCTGCAGTTGTCTTCTGCACGGTGTGGTATCACGATGCGTGTTTTCTCTTACTCTGATAATATATATTGAATACCGAGAAAATATGGGTTGTGACATGAGACATATATTGCAAGACATGATTTTGTCAATGTACCCAAGGAAAACAGAAAATATAACTGTAGGCAAAAAAGAAACTGCACAGATAGAGACTGTAACCACACAAAATGTTCAAGCCGCAAGCCCTATCCGCCGAAACCGACCAAGTCGCCTATCCGCAACTAGCCGTGCAGACTGCTAGTTATTGAATGTTGATGATCAAGAAACAGAACCCATTGATAAGCTGGGCGAACTCCAAACTCTATACGCAACCCTGAGTAAAGTGACTTCAAGATGCAAACTGCGACTTGTTGTAAGCCGCTGACTGTAAACTGCAAAATGTTCAACACCAAGCTTCCACTAGTTCCCTAGCCGCCTGATGTTATCCGTACAACCTGTACGAATAATTATGGTAACTTCTTCCCTCTCCAGCAATTATTTGTTTATTCGGTCATATCTATGCATTAATTTTGTTCTCCATATGACTTGTTTCACATTTATAACCGGTTTCAATTTTTTATCCAATTTATCTATTTCTAATGTTTGTTTTGTTCTCCATATGACCTGTTTGCAATGTTTGTTTTTAATTTTACTTAATTTTGTTCTTCATATACCTGTATTAATTTTGTTCTCCATATACCTGTATTAATTTTGTTGTTCATATACCTGCATAATATGACCTGTTTCATTTTAATTTGCATATGAAGTCAATGAATAATGAGAAAGATTTTTCTGAGAATGCATCTTCTAGTGATAATAGTGTTTTGAATATTCATTTTGAGGATGAAGAAGACTTCTTTGATGATGTTGGTATTGAGAACTTAACTACCAATAAAGAGCGAATTAATGAAGATCCTTATCAGTTTGATTCTCTGCAATCTTTTTGTGAGGATGATGAAGCCGCAAGTTCAATCACAGGGAAACATAAACAACCCTTGTTCACACTATTAAAGGACATGAAACAAATGCATTGACAACCTGATTTACTCTTTAAGTCAAAAGAACAACTTAAAGATGTAGTGACAACTTATGTTGTGCATATGGGGGTAGGTTTAAATTTGACAAAAAATGATAAGCAAAGAGTGATGTACAAATATAAGTCTGGTTGTGAATAAGAAATTTATGTTGTACTAGTGAGAAATCAGGATACTTGGGAAGTGAAGACTATAATAGATAAATACTCATGTAGTCAAGAGTTTAATAATAAACTCTTAAGTGCTAAGTGGTTAAGCAAGTGGACAGAGTTGAAGGTTAGAGAAAATCCAAACATACATCCAAAACAAATTGTTGATAAACTAAAGGAGAAATAAGTTACAGGGATTTCCAAGAACAAAGCAGTACGAGCAAAGCACCAAGCAAATGAAGCAATCGAAGGTAGTGTTGGTGAGCAGTACAATTCTCTAAATCAATATTATGCTGAGTTATTTAGATCAAATCCAAGAAGCTCCATTCTCATGAAATTTACCTGGTCACATGAGTTTTATGCTGGAAATAGTATATCATCTAGAACTATATTGCCACGATGTCAAAGAATATACATATGTCGTGTATCATGTAAAGAATCATTTCGAGTATGCAGCCCAATTATTAGGTTAGATGGATGTTTTCTTAAAGGTTACTATGATGACCAATTATTAACAACAATCGGCAGGGATCCCAATGATCAGATATTGCTTATTACTTATGCAGTTGTTGAAGCAAAAAATAAAGATTCATGGTCTTGGTTTCTCACTCACCTTACAAATGATATCGAGATGTCTAGTATTACATATATCTCTGATCAACGGAAGATTTGTTTTCTTTTTAAAAAAATAATATGAGAACTTTTAACATGTGTTATTATATCACAATACATTTTTTAAATGTGTAGGGTCTTGTACAAGTGTTTAAAGAGCTACTTCCCGGTGTTGATCATCACTTCTGTGTAAGACACCTATACAATAATTTTAGAAAAAAAAATCCAAGCAAGAATTTAAAATGCTTGCTATGGAAGGCATCAAATGCGATATTTGAGGAAGAATGGTCCAGATCGATGAATGAAATTAGAGAAATTTCAATTAAAGCTTATTATCATCTACTAGCTATAGAGAGAAGCTTATGGCATAAGCATTCATTTAGTGGTCTCCCAAAATGTGGTGTAGTTGTAAACAACATGGCCGAGGCATTTAATCGCGTCATCTTGGACATGCGCGAAAAACCCATTCTAACTATGTTGAAGAATATTCGTGTATACTTAATGTCTAGATGGGCTAATAATCGACAGAGAATTGAAAAACAAATTAGCGAAGTGAACATAAAAATTACGAAAAAACTTGACGATGAGACAAAACTTAGTGGATTGTGGATGTCATTACTGTCACATAATAAGGTTTTTGAAGTAATTCATGCCCCTGATAAGTTTGTAGTTGACTTGAATAATTATTCGTGTGCTTGTGGAAGATGGAGAGTCAGTGGACATCAATGTCGTCAAGTTATAAGTTGTATGTATTATCTAAACATAAATAAACACGACTATGTGCATGAATGCTTCAAGAAGTCTACCTATATTGCATGTCAATTACAATCATGTCATCATGCCCATAAATGGACCCAATCTCTGGCCAAAGGTAGAGAACATGCAGATTCTTCCACCCCTTTTTCGTAGAGCTCCTGAACGGCCAAAGAAAAAAAAGAAGAAATTTTGATGTTGCCGAGGAAAAGAATCCAACTAAAATAGGTCATAAAAATGGGTAATTACATGCTCCAAGTGCGGTGTTTTCAGGCATAACAAAAGAGGGTGTCCACTATGACCGGTAATAAATTCGTCTTATATATTTTAAATTACGTTATGTTATATTTTATCAGAAACACTTATCACACATTTTCTTTTTTTAGGTTGTGACTTATTTTGGGATGCAACAAAGGGCTAATTGGTTAAGCGATGGAACGAGAAGGATAATCATGATCTTGGAATAATTGTATTTTGTAATGCTATAAGAATTATAATTGTATTTTGAGATGCTACAAAAAATATAATGTATTTTGTAATGTCTAAACAGAGTTGAGGTTGTTTCCCCTCATTTAATATTTGTGAGGTGGAGAAATGTGGTGGTTTAAATTTTATGCATGTGTTTTACTGTTTGTTTTACTAAACTTTGATAAATTATGGCAAAAATACCAAATCAGTCCCCCAACATATTGTTGGGTGTAAAAGCCGAGAGTTGAGGAAACCTGCATTTGAAACCCAAAACAATGAACATGAGATCAGATTTCTAATTTCTGATGCTTTAAAATGTAACGGGTTACATATTATAGGATGTTTCTAGTTTCATGATCTCTCTTCATCCGTTTTCTGACACAAACTTAAAATTTATAATTCATAAGGGTTAAAAAAATATTACCAGACAAATGCTCCATGTATCTTTCCCACTGCCCCATGGAGCGGACCCATGTCTGGACACACCCGGGCACTTGTCCGAGTGTGTTTTCGCGAATTTTACCTAGAAATAGACATCGGTTATTATAATAACCGTTGTCTAAAGTTCTAGTAGAACTTTAGACAACGGTTATTATAATAATCGCTGTCATTTTAGACAGCGGTTATTATAATAACCGCTGTCAATTTAATTTCTCTAATTTTAATTAAATTTTATTAGTACCCGGGCCATGCAAAAAACCTGGGTCCGCCACTGACTACCCCCAACATGTTGTTGGGTGTCAAAAAACCTTACATTTGTTTTACTAGACATTTGATTTTAATAACTCCGGTGATTACATATATTTCTGGCTAGTTTCTGACTCCAGTGGTTGCTCCCTAAAAGGCCCAATTTGTTTTATTTTTTTCTCCTTTAATGACTAACAAAAATGACTTTAGGACTGATATTTTGTGAGTTAAATAGTTTAGTGACTGATTTCTTACTTTTGAAAGTTCAAGGACTGAAATTAAAAAGCTACCAAAGTCTAAGGACTGATTTGATATTTTTGCTTATTTATTATTACATTAAAATAAAATAAACGGAAAAATAATAAAAAAACATAAAATATTTTTTTAAAAAGTTTATATATTATATTTATATATATAACTACACCGGGAAATATATAACTATTTAGGCTTTGTTAGGGACAATGATGGATTGATGGAGGTGGGAAGAGTTATATTCTCAACTCTAACCATTTTTTAGAGTTTTTGTTTTGCAATGTTGGGAAAAATGTTGGTGCTGAAAATATGTTTTCAAAACTTTTTTTAAACAACACTCTCTCACTTCCAAAAAAAAAGAAATTTTAACATTTTTGTGAGTGTGTTAGCACTTGAAGGGGTTCCCCTCCCCCTAAAGATTTTCGAGTCAAATCGGTAGGATTTTGATCGAAACGCTCAAGCAAGGCGACCCGACGGAGTGAATCACGCGGGTGAGCCGTGCCCACTCGAAGGAATCAAAATCACCCCAAAAGAGGGAACCGGGGGGGGGGGGAGTAAAGTGCACATCCCACACTTTTACGGTGCAATGCGGGGCACCCAACGGAAGCGAGCACATCTCAACTCACGCGCACACATCTCAAAGCGAGATGTGATGTGCATGCATCTCCGTGCGAGCTGAGATGTGCTCGCATCCGTTGGATGCCGCACTGCAACATAAAGTGCTTTACCCCCGCCCCCCACCCCGAATCCCCAAAAGAGGGACAAAACTAAGCACGCGCACATCGACACGCACGAGCACGCACAAGGCCCACACGTGCGAGGCAAGTGCGCATGCAGTGAATTAAGACTAAAATGATAAGGGTTAAACCCGTCAATCATACAGACTCAATGAATTCTTACATCTTTAATGTCCTACATACAATTCAAAGAAAACACTACAAGAAAAAGTCTACTTAGCAAGGAAAATTAGAAAGGCAAGATAACTACTTGCTAATTATCATCAAATTTAGCAAGGTAAATGATTTTCTAATTTACCTACAAAATTAGCAACAAATTTATTTGTTGCAAAATTAGCAACGAATTATTTTGTTGCAAAATATTTGTTGCAAAAATAGCAACGAACTTTTTTGTTGTTAAAATAACAATAATTTTTTTGTTGCAAAATATTGATGGAGAAATTTCTCTTCTAAAACATTTACTACCTTTCATAAAAAAAATATAATTTATTTATTTATTTATGTTCATCTCTTTAATTCAAGTCATACCTAAAATTTAAAATGAAATGATCATACATATACATACTTCATATAACTTAAAAAATTATTTATATATTTATATATGTCTATAAATTAACATAGTTTATGTCCAACAAAATAATTATTATATATAATTAATTTTATATATAATTTTGTAAATTATTTCAACATCAACATATATATATCTTAGAAACTAACATTAATTATTTGAATAAAATTATTAATAATATATTTATAAATTATAATTGAGTATTAATTAGTATTGAACAAATTAATTAATATTATATTTATTTTTTTAATATATTTTTAGAAATTTAAAATACAGTTTTATGTTTGTACATGTTGCGCGTTTTTTGATCAAATACGCGCAAATGAAAAAAACAGCTACAGACATGCATTTTTTCGAAAAATGTTCAGCATGAAAGTTGAACACTTTTTCTAAAAATCTACGATTTAAGAGTATTTTGAAAAGGCGCGAAACAATGCGTAACTTTTGCGAATTTGCAATAGTTACGCAATAGTTTCGCGCCTTTTCAAAATACTTTTAAACCTTGCATTTTTAGGAAAAGTGTTCAACATGAAAGGTGTAGATCTCGACGAGTTCTACAACTTTCATGTTGAAAACATTTCCAAAAAATGCACGCATATAGGTGTTTTTTTCATTTGCGCGTATATGACAGAAAAATACTCTGCGCGAATATACAAAAACCATTTAAAATATTTATATATATTTATAAATTAGAGGGAGATATATATATTATTATAAATTTTTAATACATATATATATATATATTTAGAAATGATAATATAAATTTATTTTTTTACATAATATTATAAATTAAATATTTAACATTAATATTTATATAAAATACCGCAAAAATATATAAATAAGTTTCTTAGCACAGTTAGCAAGCATGAAAGAAATTAGTTGAGAGGTAAGGGGTTCGAATCCTGCTATTAGCATGTATTTTTTTTTTACAAAAATATTTTTTATTTACCATAATAATTAGCAACAAAAAATGAATTGCTTGCTAATTTAAGAAGGATAAAAATCCTTGCTAAAATTTTCTTGCTAAATAGGAAGGAAAAAAATCTTTTCTAAAATTAGCTAGGCTCAATTTAGAAAGGAAATATTTTTTTTGCTAAATATCTTGCTAATATAAATTAGCAACGAATTTTATATTTTAGCAATGAATTCTTCTCCTAGCTAATAAGAGATTTTCTTGTAGTGAAATTTGTTTTACAATTCAAAGGAATTAGCTCTAGGGATGTTCACGAACCGAATCCAATAGCTTTTCGATTGAATTTAAATTTGGCATAGAATGCAGAAATTCAGATTACGATTCATTTGAATATTCGGTGTGAGATTCGGATTCTAATTCGTCATGAAATATTAGATTTGAATCTAAAATCGAATTCAAATTCAAACATGAATTCGAATTCGAATACAAATTTATAATGTTTAATTATACATAATGTTCAAATATAATTATATTTAATATTTAATTACATATGTAAATTTAATTTAATTATATATTCAAAAAAACATGAACGAGCCACGAATCCTTGCGAACTATACTATTTATGGACAGTCCAATTATTCTCAAAAGTGCAAATATAAAATAATTAAAATGTATATAATATGATAAAGAGAACCAAAAATATTCATAAAAGAATGTTAAAATAAAATAAAAGAATTAGTGCATGATTCTCTTATTTAAAATTTTCAGAAATAAAATGAATCTCACATGATGGAGGGGGGGGGGGGGGGGGGGGGCTTGATGGGGTTCCCATTAAGTATTTTAGAGTCAGGCTAAGGGGACCAAGCGACGACGCGAGGAAGAGCGTACGCAAGCGTAGCACACCGAAGCAGGCTCGGCACACCCCCCCGGGCGTGCGTAGTGCGCGCCCCTTGGGCGCTCTGCGCCCATGCGCGTGCGCGCACCAGTGGCGGCCGTCGCCGCCAGGCAGCCTACCCAAACCACCCGAACCGCCCGATGGGCACTTCGTCTTTTCATGAAAATTTGTGATTTGGGTGACTGAAACAGAGTAACGTCAATTGCTACCTCAAAATCCGCCCCGACACAACTACGACCGAGTCCCTCCAGAAAACTATAAAAGGGCCCTGAGACCCTCATTTGAAGGCAAGCAACTCCAGATGCTAGAAAGAGCTCTGAGGTTATCCTGCAAGAACATGAGAATTAGATCGTTCCTCCGCTCGAGATTCAATTTGCTCCCTCCCTAGCGTGAAGACATCTCAATGCTTCAAGAACATGACATTCCAGTCCTTAGGAGCGCTCTTATCAAGGCTCCGGTTTAGCATGCGCGTTTCCATCGAGGCTCCGAGAACTAAGCATTTTTCCCGCTTGAGCGCTCCCACCAAGACTCCAAAGACATTGTATATTTTCTGTTGTTTTCATATTCAGAACTTGTAACGGAGAGGTGACCTATCACTCTCCGAGAAAATCTTTGAACTCTTGTAAAGTCAAACAAAATAATGGATTTTGGCCTGACACACATCCGTGCACGTGGTTTTTTCACACTTTTCGGGGTTTTCACGTCAAAAAAAGTTTTTTGTCATTTGCTGATGTTTTTTATTGACTGATTGCGCGCCCGATCCAATCACGAACTAAGGCGGTCTGATTCTCCGGACAAGAGAAAAACCGGGTCACCTGCAACGGGGCTCTTTATAAAATCATAGAGAATCGGGATCATCACAAAAATTATTTGCGTTTATCCATATGGGAACAAAATAATCATTCAAATTGCTTCCTCTAGGTCCATTATGAACTTCTCAATTTTTTGCTCGCTTCATTTTGTGTTCTTAAATTTAGAAAAATAAAATTAGTATAAACTCTAATTAGAGAATGATAGTGTTTAATTAAAACGACCCTATAAGCTTATATGTCGCTGCATTCAGTTGAATTATTCGGTAATATTAATTCGCCGTAGCGACGTGTACTCCAAAATTTCTAACAGTAGTCGCTTTAAAAAAGTTGTTTAAAAGAAAAAGGGCAGGTGGGTGCACAAAGCATCCCCGCGCAACGAGGGTTCTGGAAGGGTCTCACCATAAAAAATGAAATGTAGGCAAACCTTAACCTGCATTTTTGCAAGAGACTGCTTCCACGACTCGAACCCTTGACCTCAAGGTCACACAATGACATCTTAATCGGTGTGTAAAATTTTTAGAGAGCTTCGTTTCAATGTTACAAAGAAGATGATAATGATGAATCATTTATCAGACCAATGGACTTGTAGAGATCGATTGCCTAAGTCTATTATGGACTAAATTGGGCGTCATTTTCCACAAATCCATCAATTAGTATGTTCATCTTGATCTAGTTTCAAGACGAGAAGTCAAAGAAATCTTAGGCTTCGTTTGGGAGGACTTATTTTTACCGGTCAAGCGGTTACGACCGCATGAACCAGACCTTATATTAAGGTCTGGTTCATGCGGTCGTAACCGCTTGACCGGTAAAAATAAGTCCTCCCAAACTGAGCCTTAGTTTCATTATGTCAGTGCATTGCAATGACTTGATGACTTTTTGAGCCATCAACAATGTTTCTGCTTAGGAGAAATATGAGGAAGGAGATGGCTCCTTGGCGACTATTTGTGCATTTCGTCCGTCTTGGTGTCTTTGGACTGTCTTGGGCAATCGGGCAAGGCGACAAGTCATGTTATTTAAACCTTTACTGATCACACACATAACGTATCACCCAATGCAAGCTCGAGCCACTCATGTTAGGAACGCTCTATTGGCCCAAGTTGATTTATGGTTTGTTTGGGTGGGCGGTAGCGGTTGGAGATGGAGATAAAATGTGTTTCTAAACATGGCTCCCTCATTGCGGCAGGTTTAGGGATAAAAACGGCGTTTTGGAGATCCATAGTTCCAAACGAAGGCTATCCAAACTGTTAGTTTGTGAAGCCGGACTGCGTTTGGGAGTACCGGGCAATCGCCATGATTTTGTCGGCCGAGCTAGGGTTTCTGTGAGTGAAAAACTGAAAGGAGAGAAGCGGCGAAAGAGAAATGGTGTACATTTGATCGTTCTTCATAGTAAATTTCTACACGGGTGTTTGTGATTTTTTCCCCGAATTTGAGGGTTTTTTCACGTTACATCATCTGTGTGTTCCTGTGTTATTTTTTACGTTTTCCATGCGATTGATTTGGGCGTTGTTTCTCCTAAGTCCTAACAGAAGCTGTTAAAAATATAGTTTTTGGAGTTTTTTTCTCTCTTCAAAATCGTAACAGAGGAAAAATGCCGTTGAAATCATCTCCACGAGTTTAAATTTCTTTCTTGAGAATTGAGATTCAATTTTCCAATATGACGCAAACACAAACAGAGCAAAAACATTGCGGCAGAAGCACATAAACATTCCGCCCACAGTTCAAGTAATTGCAAGAAATTAGCTGAAATCATTCGAACGCACTTCACATGATCCACCGATTCCTTTTTCAAGCTCAGTCCAAGCCGCAACTCTTCTTCTTCTTCTTCTCTCATCGCGCCAAAACTTTCCTGCAAAAACAACACAGTACTACTGCAGCACGGCAGCAGAACAGAGAGATCTTTTTCTCTGTTATAGCAGCAAATCCGTCATGCCAATAAAGCACTGATCACCATAGCGAATCCCCGAAAACGCAGATGCCTGATAAAAAAGCCTGCTCCTCCATTACCATACAAAGGCGGGTCCTTGCCAAGGTCAGCTGCTTCTATTACACCTCAGTTTAGGGTGTTTAACAGCCTCATCATAAATTGTTCGGAGAAGGTGATCTCCCCTCTGAGCTGATTCTTACTCAGGTTGAGTTGACCGAGTTTCGGAAGTGATTCCAAACTTCTTGGAACTGTTCCGTTGAGTTTGTTTCTGTCTAATGACAGAGCCGCGAGGCTGACCAGAGATGTGAGGGAAGGGATGGGTCCTGTAAGCCCGCATCTTGATAACCCAACCGCCTGCAACTTTTTCAAATCGGCTGTTAGGTTTAGGTGTTAGGTAACATGTTTAGGTGTTAGGTAATGGTGTTAGGTAACATGCTTAGGTGTTAGGTAACATGTTCTCCCCCTTCTCCTCTCCTATATGTATGACCCCAAGGGTCACTTTTATATACACTTGAATGAATAGCTCAAGCTTATTCTAACATGGTATCAGAGGTAAGTTTCACCTAAATTTTTTTTCCCGCGATCCTCCGCCGGCTCCCGCTACCTCGTGCCCCTCCGCGCGAGCTCCTCTCCAGCCTTGCTCCGCCAGATTGAGTCACGCCGACCGCCCTCATGGCTTCCCCGCTTATTTCACCCCCTCTGAAGGCCACCTCCTTTCCACTTGCCGCCGCCAGCGACTGGCCTGACAGGGCCCTCACTGTTGAGGCAGCCCTCTCCTCCCGTGATCTGTGGGATCACATCACCGGTGACCCTCCTGCTTCCGCAAGCTCTCTCACCGCCACCTCTACCGCTGCAGCTGGTTTTAGCGGCTCCCCCGCCCCCACCACCGCTTTGGATGACACCGCCCTTTGGCGGCGTCGCGATCAGGCCATCCGTGCTTACCTTTTGGAGTCTGTTGCGCGTCCCCTCCTCACGTCCATCGGTCATCTACCATCTGCTCGCGCCATGTGGGAGTATCTTCGGGATCGCTTTGTTCCCCGGGGCGGAGCCCGACGACACCGCCTCATCTGCGACTCTCAATCTGCGCGCCAGGAAGGACGCTCCATTCAGGACTTCTTTACCCTCATGAGTGCCTTCTGGCATGAATTGGACTCCATGGTTCCTCTTCCCTGCGGCTTTGCGCGCTCCTTGGAATTTCAGCGCCACCTTTCTGAGGGCCACCTTCATCAGTTCCTTGCTGCTCTCCGTCCCGAGTTTGCCCTCCTTGCTGCGTAACTCCTTCATCGGGTCCCTCTTCCAAGATTGGATGACGCCTTGATTGCTTTGCTTGATGAAGAAACCCGCCTCCGTCCTCCTCTGGTCCTCACCCCTGCTCCCGGGCCCGACGTTGTTCTTGCGGTTCCTCCACATCATGGTCCTGTTATCTGTCGCTACTGCAAGAAGGTGGGCCATGTCAAGGCTGTCTGCCCCACTCGCCCCCCGCGCCCTGACGTGCACCGCCTTACTGATGGTCGTCGTGATGACCCTGGGTGGGGCCGTGGTCGTGGTCCCCCTCCTCCCACCGCAGCTGCTGCTGCTCCGGATCGTCTACAACGCTTGGAGGACCTACTCCTACAGTCTCCGCTGTTCCACCATGCCGCTTCTGCTGGCTCTTCCACAGAACACGGTCTCTCTGCTGCTTCTGGTACTTCCGTTATTCGGGTTCCACCAACTGCGCCTTGGTATTTCGACTCTGGGGCCTCCTGCCATCTCACCTCCGACTCTCGCCACCTCACCAACTGTACCTCCGCCCCCTCTCACCTCGAGGTCACCACTGCTGATGGGGGTTCTCTCCCCATCCTGCAGTCTGGCTCTATTACCCCAACCTCTGCCCCCCATGGTTGCCTTACCCTCTCCAACGTCCACCATGCTCCCTACCTTCGCATGAACCTTCTCTCTATTAGTTCTCTTTGTGATCTTGGACTCACCGTTCTCTTTTCTTCCTCTGCTTGTATTGTGCAGGATTCACGGACGGCTCAGAAGATTGGACAGGGCCGTAGGACTGGCGGCTTGTATCAGCTGGAGTATCTTCATGTCCCCTCCTCCTTGTCTTCTTCGCCCTTTGCTCTTTCTGTTACTTCTGATGCCGAGTTGTGACACAAACGCTTAGGTCATTTATCTCCCGACCGACTCCAAGGTATTATCCGCTCCGGAGCTTTGGGTCGTGTCTCCTCTTCCCCCCTCTCTGCTTGTACCGATTGTCGTTTGGCAAAGCATGTTGCCTTACCATTCTCCCACCGTGCTTCCCAAATGACTGCTCCGTTTGATTTAGTGCATTCTGACATCTGGGGTCCAGCCCCCATTGCCTCTCATTCTGGATATTTTTATTATGTTAGTTTTATTGATGATTTCTCTCGCTGTGTTTGGATTTATCTCCTTCGGCAACGTTCTGAAATTCCCACGGTCTACCGCACGTTCACCGCCATGCTTCACACTCAGTTCGGGCGTCAGATTAAAACTTTCCGTTCCGACTGCGCCCAGGAATTCCTCTCCTCCACCATACGCGATATCACCCAATCGCATGGCACTCTCCATCAGCAGTCCTGCCCGCACACCCACGAACAAAATGGGGTTGCCGAACGGAAACATCATCATATCATCGATACTACTCGTGCACTTCTTCTCTCTTCCTCTGCTCCAGCTTCCTTCTGGGCTGAAGCAGTCCTCACTGCGGTACACCTCATCAACATCACTCCTTCCTCGGTCCTCTCCGGGGTTACCCCGTACGAACGCTTGTACTCGCGTCCACCCATCTACACATCCCTCCGTATGTTTGGGTGTACCTGCTTTGTACTTCTTCCGGCCTCTGAACGCACCAAACTCTCTGCTCGCTCAGCTCGTTGCGTTCACCTTGGTCTCAGTCCCCATCATAAAGGTTATCGGTGCTACGACCCGGTCACCCGTCGCATCCGCATCTCTCGCCACGTCTCCTTCCTCGAACATGAGATGTTCTTCTCCTCCACCACGTCCTCCCCTCCCTCGCTGACCTACATTACCCCCCCCTCTCTCCCTTCCTCTGTTTCCTCCTATTCCCACTCGTCCCCGGACCCCCCATGTTCCCTCGGGACTCCCTGCTCACCCTCCAGTCCTCCCTCCTACTCCTCCTGCTCCTGTTCCCTCCGCTCCTCTTCCTTCTGCAGCTCCCCCTCCCGCTCCTGCTCCAGCTGATGCAGCACCGTCCGATGCTCCGTCCGTCTCTCCGCCGGTGGATCCTGCTCCTCCTTGCCGCAACCCTGCTCGTCCTCGCCACCCGCTAGCTCGCTACGATCACAGCCCTGCCAGGTCTCCACCATCTGCTCTCGCCAGCACTTCCTCCTATTCTCCTGCTTTTCAAGCCTTCCTCACCGCTCTCCACTCTCATCGGGAGCCCCAGTCATACCGAGAGGCGGTTGTACATCCCGAATGGCAACAAGCCATGTCAGTTGAACTTCAGGCTTTACAGCGGACTCATACCTGGGACCTCGTCCCCTGCCCTCCTGGCATCACTCCTATCAGTTGCAAATGGCTTTTCAAAATCAAGACTCGTCCGGACGGATCCATTGAGCGCCACAAAGCCCGCCTCGTTGCCCGTGGTTTCTCGCAGGAGCATGGGATCGACTACGATGAGACATTTGCACCGGTGGCTCGGATGACTACCGTGCGTACCTTACTCGTCGTGGCTGCTGCTCGGGGATGGCCACTCCATCAGATGGATGTCACCAATGCCTTTCTTCATGGTGATCTTACCGAAGTTGTCTACATGGCTCCTCCCCCGGGTCTCTCTGTGCCCTCCGGCCACGTCTGTCACCTCCGTCGGGCCCTCTATGGTCTCAAACAGGCTCCTCATGCCTGGTTTGAGCGCTTCCGCACTGCTGCTCTCAAGGCCGGCTTCATCGAACGCCAGACGGATCATGCTCTGTTCACTCGCACCTCCAGTCGGGGTTGCGCCATTCTTCTCCTATACGTCGATGATATGATTATCACTAGCGATGACCATGCCACCATCGCTTCTCTTCAGCAGCATCTCCGCCGTCAGTTCGAGATGAAGGATATGGGTCCCCTTCGCTACTTTCTTGGTTTGGAGATCTCCCATTCCAAATGTGGGATTCTTGTCTCTCAGCAGAAGTACATCGCTGACATCCTTTCTGTTGCCGATATCTCTGAATCCAGGTCGGTTGACACGCCCATCGAGCTCAATCTGAAGCTCCTCCCGACTGATGGCGATCCGCTTCTGGATGTCTCTCGTTATCGTCGTCTTGTCGGGATGCTGGTCTATCTCACTATGACACGGACCGACATTGCCTATGCTGTTAGCTTTGTCAGCCAATTTGTTCAGGCTCCTCGCTCCGTTCACTATACCGCCGTCCTCCGGATTCTTCGCTATCTCCGCACCTCCGTCAGCCGCTCCCTATTTCTCTCTGCCACTTCTCCCCTCACCCTCCGAGCCTACTCGGATGCTGATTGGGCGGGGGATGCTGCCACTCGACGGTCTACTGCTGACTTTTGTATCTTCCTCGGTGACTCTCTCATCTCTTGGCGCAGTAAGAAACAGGAATCAATTGCGCGCTCCAGTACGGAGGCCGAGTATCGTGCAATGGCCTCTACCACTGCTGAGATCGTTTGGCTTCGCCGCCTACTTTGTGACTTTAGTATGCAGATATCTGGCCCCACTCCATTATTTTGTGACAATCGCAGTGCCATACAAATTGCTTCCAATCCAGTGTTCCATGAACGGACAAAACACATTGAGATTGATTGTCATTTCACTCGCCAGGAGTTCCTCGCCAACACTATTTCTCTACCATTCATTGCCTCTGAAGAACAAGTTGCAGACTTTCTCACCAAATCCCTCACTTCTGCCAGATTTCGATATCTTATCAGCAAACTCTCGGTTCATGATCCACCATGAGTTTGAAGGGAGGTGTTAGGTTTAGGTGTTAGGTAACATGTTTAGGTGTTAGGTAATGGTGTTAGGTAACATGCTTAGGTGTTAGGTAACATGTTCTCCCCCTTCTCCTCTCCTATATGTATGACCCAAGGGTCACTTTTATACACACTTGAATGAATAGCTCAAGCTTATTCTAACATCGGCAATGGGCCAGTAAAGTTGTTGTGGCTCAAATCAAGCAGAACCAATCTCTTCAACTCTCCGAGCTCAGGTGGAACTGTGCCGCAGAGAGAATTGAAGCTGAGATCGAGCTTCTGAAGAGAATGCAGGGTACTTAGGGAAGCAGGGATGGTCCCCTGCAGCTTATTGGAGGAGAGGTCGATGATGCCGAGTTTCAACAGTGATCCAATCTCCTCCGGCATCTGGCCGGAGAGATGGTTGTGGCTGAGGTCCAGCTCCTGCAAGCTCAGCAAACGTCCAAACTCCGGCAGTATGACGCCGTGGAAGGCGTTCTGCGAGAGGCAGAGGACTCTGAGTCTAGTAAGATTGGAGATTGAAGAGGGATTTTGCCGGAGAGTCCGGTGCTGGAGTGGAGGACGAGCTGTTCTAATGAGGAGGAGCTGGTGAAGAGAGAGGGCGGGAGGGAGACGGAGTTGGGGGAGAGGAAACGGCTGAAGAGGCAGAGAGTTTTGAGTAGCAGAGGATTTGCATGGAGGGAAGGATGCCACGTCGGGGCCGACGTCAATGGAGGCGCCGTGAAGGCGATCGGTGTCACCAGCGGCTGCCTCGCATTGGATGTCGGGCCACGGTGTTTCGGTGCAGGGGAGGGTATGGAGCTCGGCCCAACCAGTGTCGGCGACTAGGCCGTCGACGAAGTCAAGCAAAGCGCGGAGCTCTTACGAAGGCACCGAGGTGCCGGCGGCGGTGGAGAGAAAAAGAGGGAGGAGGAGGAGGAGGAGGGAGTGGCCATGGGGCTTGGGAAGTGTCCGCGACTAGACAAGACAGTCAGTTCGCCAAGGTCGCATCACCAAGACCGGATACCAAGCCTATCCGCTTTATCTTCAAGGCCCAGCCAGACTTGATCGCCATACAGACGGACTCTGCGAATACCGCTCGAGCCAGCCCACCTGCTGATGCAGGACTATGCGGAGGGGTGTGTGACAATTCAAACGATGGTTCACTCAATCCCTTTTCGCTCAATCACATGCGCACACAAAATTTTAACCACTTAAATATTACTAACTTAATCGCAGCACAAGCACAATACACATCAAGAGGAACCCGACCAAAACGGCGATTCGGAAAGTGATCGTATTTACTCCCAAAAAGAACGAAAACATATGATTACTCCAATCCTTTTAACGTCAAACAAGGAGTTACCAAGTCCAATTAATGTCACAATAAGGATTTACCCAATCCGTTAATTCTCAAGAGCGATCGGAAAACACGCAAAAGCTTCGATTGAAAACCCGCGAAAATTCCAATGGTTTCGAAGGCAACGCCGGCCTCGTTCACCACACAAAATTACCTACGAAGAATCACACGAGAGAGTAGAGAAATTCATTACCCCAACCTCACTAGGAGTTTTCGATGGAGAGTCTCTTACCACGGTTCTACCGGGATCGCACCGAATGGAGAAGATATCATGCCAATACGTCAAATGATTCACGCCGGCGAAGCTTCTGTAGCAGAACAGTAGCCCTCGCAGTTTAGGCAAGGTTCGGTCAACACCAAAGGAAAGGCGACGCGTCGATCTGGAAAGGGGGCCCGACGATCCCAAATAGCTCCTCAGCGAGCAGAAATGGTCGGCGACAATCTCAGCCTGAGTTTCCAGCGGTAGATTGGCACTGTCGGGCGGCGGCACCTGGAAGTGCACCAGGTCGGGATGACTGCAGGCAAGACGGCGGCTCCTTGAGTCACACCAGGTTGGAAAGACAACTGACGGATGGTAATTCCTGGAGTCTCACAAGGTCGAGAAGGGGCGACGGAGCGAGGGATCCTGGAGTCACACCAGGTCGGGAAGAGGCGGCGGCTAAGTCGCACAACTCGCTGGGTATCGGGACCGAACCCTAGGGAAGATAAGCTTCACGCTTTGTTTTTTTGTCCAAAATCTCATCTGCTGCCTTCATTTCTCTCAACCGAATATATAAGGTTTACAATAATGTTAATAAAAAAGTTAACTTAAAACAACACCCAATCAACACTCTAATTAAACTAAAAACACCAAAACAACACATTACACTAACAACACATTAAACAACCACCAAGCAGCGCACCAAAACTGAATATCCATGGGTTTGCGGCCGCACATGGCCGTGCGCGGGGGTCGTAGCGACGGATTTCTTTGTTCTTTTGATTGTTGTGGCGACGTGGCCGCGAGCGGAGATTGTAGCGGCGGGTATCTTCAAATATTTGCGGGATGACGACATCAATCCTCCCCCGATCAAAAACACTCATCACTGGTGAGTGGTCACAACGAGGGTGTTGGAGGAGCGCAACATCCAAGCATTCCAAAACAGTCTCGGGAAGCCATGAATCATCAGAAGTAGGGCGGTCACGCCAACAAACAAGATAGCAGTGGAGACCACCGTCCGCCGAGGGAACAACTTCATCGACCAGAATCCTGTAAGGCACAAAGGAGGTTTAGGGAAATCTTGGAAAAACGTTAGCATCAAATGAAATATTGGCGGCAAAACCACCATCCGAAGTAACGACGGTAGGATCCGCAGGCAAGAGAGACACGGGAACACGCTCACCCCCAACCCCAAAGAAGAAGTCAACGCATCAGAAGAAGAGAATGAAGAGTGAAGTAATTCTGGTGGTGGGGAGATATACGACGTTAACTCTGAAACAATGAAAATATGGGAAATACCCCAATGAACAGGTAAATCTGTAACACACGCATTGTTTCCCAATTTCTTAAAAATTTGAATGGGGTTGGCTCTCCTAATGGCCAACTCCTAATGTCCGAGGGCAATCGCTCCGGGAGCAAATGGACCAAAACCAAATCATCAATAGAAAAAGTAGAGGCTCTCCGATGTATATTACCATGTGATTCATAAGAATCATATTAAGTGGATAATTTTTCTTGCATATGCTTGTGGAGATCAAGAACGTGTTGAGCGAATTTTTGTGCAAAGTGACGTGACTTGTACATAGGAGGTAGTGGAAGCAAACCAGGTGGCACGAGTGCTTTGTAACCATGCTCCAACTCATTCGGCGGTAACCCGGAAGATCGATTCATAGAATCGTTATATGTGAGTTTGTAAGGGTGACAACTACTAATAATTTTGTGTGCAAGTGACCTTAAATGTGGCCAATAAGATTTATTTTCCACTAAAGTAGTAGTCTTATCACGATCGAATTGACCGTCATGGCCACCGCTATGCATCTCCCAAACTATAAAGTGATGTAGAGACGAGTGTGGGATACAAAACTTGGAATGTCTAAATAGATAGCCATCTCCTTCTCGAATCCAAATTTGGAGGTGGCCATCCCTAAGATCTAACTTGGGGAAAATCGTGGCACCGAATATTACATCCAATAATTCATCGAACGGGGAATAGAAAATCGATATTTCACGGTAATTTTATTTATTACGCAACTAGCCACACACATGCGCCAAGGTCCGAGTTTCTTGGGTGCAAGTGAGGCGTGGACGGCACCAAGACTCGTGTTATGTCTACTAAAACCTCTTTTGAGAAAATCTGAAATTTAACTTTGCAACTCTTGATGTGCCGTAGGATTCAACATATAGTGGGGAAGATTTGTTAGGGAAGAGCTCAACATGAAATCTATAGCGTGTAGAATCTCTCTACACGAGAGTAATATACAGGGAAGCTCATCTAGATAAACATTTATATATTCCTCCAATAGTGTCCTCAATTCAAGCGGCACATCTTCCAAAATAATGGCTTCATTTTTAGTTTGGAAACAAACCAACGCATATAATATTCCACTCAAAAAGAAATCTCTAGCAAACTCTTTCATGCCGATCAAACTCAAAGTCTTCTTCTCTACCTGGATGACCGTGTCTTTGGAAGGAACGGTGGGGTCCTTAGGTGGGGTGGGCTTAAGAGTGATCCTTTTCCTATTAAATTTAAATTCATAGATGTTGGCACGTCCATAATGCGTAACATCGTGGTCAAAAAGCCATGGAAGACCCAATAACACGTGGCAAACATCCATTGAGATAACGTCACACCAAACTTGTTCTGAATAAGCTTTGATGGTAAGCGGGACTAGGCAACACTTAGTGATCAGAAGGGAGGTTTTGTTAACCCACGCGACGTGATAGGGATGTGGGTGTGGGTCGGCGGATAATGACATACGTGTAAATGCCTTCTCCGAAATGAAATTCATACAACTACCGTTGTCTATAATCAACTTGCACAGCTTCTCACCGCTCTTAAAAATCAAGGAAAATATATTAGCTTGATTTCAATCATCCAAAGCGCGAGGCGTAGTCAAAATACATCTCATCACCATAAGGTTATTATCCTCTTCCATGTCACTAGGGAATCCGTCTGGCTCCGACTTATCCGTAGCCTCGTAGATAAACTCGGGTGTTTCACTAGTAGGCTCGATGACGGCCAAGCTCTTTGTCTTAGTTGGGCATTCAACGGTGTATTGGTCGGGTACCCTTCAAGCATAACAAGCGGCATTAGTCTTACTAATCTTGCCTACAGGAATGCGCTCCCCTTGGGGATTCTTAGCGTCCCTAGCCATGACAACAATGTTAGAGGAACCCGTGGTCTTAGACTTCCCTTTGTCCTTATAGGTGGAGGTAGAGGAGCCAATGGTAGCTTTGTCTTTATACGAGTTGTTTTTAGTTTTGGGTTTAGAGGCTGTGTTTTTTAATATCTAAAGCGGCGTTAAAAGAGGTATTCAAATCGGTGTTACCGTAGCGTAAGAGCTTCTTTTGGATATCGTAATTAAGGCCTTACAGAACCTAGATAGTGTAATTTCCGACATCTCTTGGACCTCACATCGGACCATCTTATCCTTAAAATCTCACATATAGTCGACTACAGACCTATCGCCTTGCCGAAGGGTGGCTAACTCATCGAACATTTGGCCGTGATGATAGGCGGGAACGTATTGATCCTTGAGAAGATTTTTTATAACGTGCCAACCTACAGGGGGAACACCATTCTCAGCTCCAAAATGTCGCTCCTCATTTAACCAAAATACTTTGGCTCATCCTGCTAACTTCATCCTAGCCACTTGAACTTTTTGTGGGTCCAATAGGCGATGCCACTCAAAATAACATTCCATATTCATGACCCAATTAAGAAAAATTTGCGGTTCTCCTAAGCCGTCGTAGGGGGCATTAATTTTAATAGTGCGGTAAGGTCGACGTCTTGTTCAGGGAGACGATGTTGTGGAAGAGCACGTGGAGACAAGTCATAATGGCCGTCGTCCTCGTGGTGTAGGTGACGGTTAGGTTGCCTATGAACTCTAGGTGGTGAGGGGGTTCGATTGTCCAAAAGTTGGGCCATCATTCCCCGGAGTTTCCCCAATTGTTGATTCATCTCAAAGCGAAGTTCATCAACCGGAGTGGGGTTTTGATTTGGGTGTCGTTCCTTGGCCATACTAGACGAGGATGTGTGATACTCGTGACCGGAGTTGGTGTGATACTCGTGACCGGAGTTGGTGTGATACTCGTGATCGGAGTTGGTGTGATACTCGTGACTGGATCTAGTAGACATATGATGGGTGAGGAAATATTTTTTTTCTTTGTTTTGTAGGAAAATAAAATTTTGGTGCACAAGTGAGACCTAACGTGAAATTGTGCAGACTGGGGTCAAGTTAAGAAATTGGCCAACCTCCCTTTGATACCAAATTGATGCATGCCTATGCAGAGGGATGTGTGTGACAATTCAAACGATGGTTCACTCAATCCCTTTTCGCTCAATCACGTGCGCACATGAAATTTTAACCACTTTAATATTACTAACTTAATCGCAGCACAAGCACAATACACACCAAGAGAAACCCTACCAAAACGACGATTCAGAAAGTGATCGTATTTACTCCCAAAAAGAACGAAAGTATAGGATTACCCAATCCTTTTAGCGTCAAAACAAGGAGTTACCCACTCCAATTAATGTCACAATAAGGATTTACCCAATCAGTTAATTCTCAAGAGCGATCAGAAAACAAGCAAAAGCTTCGATTTAAAACCCGCTAAAATTCCAATGGTTTCGAAGGCAACGCCGACCTCGTTCACCACACAAAATTACCTACAAAGAATCACACGAGAGAGTAGAGAAATTCATTTCCCCAAGCTCACTATGAGTTTTCAGTGGAGAGTCTCTCTACCATGGTTCTACCAGGATCACACCAAATGGAGAAGATATCACGCCAATACGTAAAATGATTCACGCCAGCGAAGCTTCTGCAGCGGAACAGCAGCCCTCGCAGTTTAGGCAAGGTTAGGTCAACACTAAAGGAAAGGCGGTGCGTCGATCTGGAAAGGGGGGCCGACGGTCCCAAATAGCTCCTTAGCGAGCAGAAATGGTCGACGACAATCTCAGCCTGAGTTACCGGCGGTAGATTGGCACAGTCGGGCGGCGGAACCTGGAAGTGCACCAGGTCGGGATGACTGGGGGCAAGATGGCGGCTCCTGGAGTCACACCAGGTTGGGAAGACAGCCGACGGATGGTAATTCCTGGAGTCTCACCAGGTCGAGAATGTAACGCCCCCGATTTTTCTGCGATTATTTAATTCTCATTTGGCGTTACGTCGACGCGTTTTATTGGTTTGTGTCATCTGTGGAGTGTGGTCTTAACTCCTTAGAGCTGAGTGACCTATATTGTAGTCTATTGACAAGATCTCCCTAGCAAGCCGGGTCGTTTTGGGTAACCCGGTGTGGCCTCTCGGGGGATGCTTGTGTTTTGACTTCGGGTGGGTATAACTCGAGTTCTGTTCGTCGAAAGTTAATTTCGACTTCTCCGTTGTGTTCATAGTGTGGGTATTTAGCTACGGTGCGAATTTCGTCAAATTTCAAGGATGTTCGGTTTTCGCGTCGTTTTGTATTTTATGTAAAATAACATCATTTAATACGTATATTATTATTTATTTAGAAAAGGTGGCAGCATGGCTGGAGGCTAGTTATAGGCTGAAATATATATACTAGCAGTTAAAGTTTTTTTTGGTGGCTGGCGATTTTATTAGGCTATTTTTTTTTTGGTGCCGAATATGGTTGGCGGTTTTGCTAGACTTGAAAGGGTGGCTGCGGTTTAAGAGACTTTTTAGGTGGCAGGCGGCGGTTGCTAGGCAGAAAATGGAAGTTATTTAGCCGCTGCATTTAAATATATAGTCTTAAATTAGAATAGCGGTTGTTCATTATCCTTGTCTTTTTCGGGAATACAACTGTTGCTGCCTGTACGAGAGAGTGAGAAACTGGCGGAAACCGTGGGCTTTTAGACACCGATTCCGGGAGCTTTGATGGACGGATTCCTCGTCTGAGAGTTGATCCAAGTTGCTCTCGCCTAAACCTACATTCTACGGTAAGATTTCCAAGTTTCGTGGCCTTGCTTGTGGTTTCGAAATTCGGGGTTTTGACCATGTTTTCCGCCGAAAATGTCCAGTTTGCTCGGCTTTGTACCTTGTCGTCGGGTCCGTGAGGAAGAGGAGGAGCCGGCCAAGTTTCTTCTTGAAATCGAGGCAAGTGGTATTCTTGCCCTTGCCAAGTCTTTATTGTTTTTTTCTTTTCTTCTTGTTTTCTTCTTAAAGCTTGCGACTGTATAAAGCCTTTTGTTCAGTAGCTGCTGTTATACAAGCCCTACTAGCCTTAGGTTAGAGACCAGGTTTATCATTTTCGCTTTAATCTATGCTTAGCCTTCCGACTATGAAGATCCGGTTAGGCTTCATGTACGTTATTTTTTGTTTACCCTAAGCCCATTTTTTTTATTTATTTCCTTCTTGCTGTAGCTTGATTGTTCTCGGGCTGAGGGATAATGTAAGGGTTAGGTTAGTTTTGTTTTCCTGTGCAGTGGGTGTAGCCGGGTAGGAGATAGAAGCTTTTACTCGGTAATTTTACTAGTCCTTATCCTAGCCCTAGTATTGTGCTCAGTCGGTTAGGTTGATTGCTGGTTCAAGCATTTGAGAATTCAGGGCTTGGCGTTGAGTGTGGTGTACACACTCAACGCCGGGTCGGCTTGGGCTTGTCGTTGAGTGTGGTGCACACACTCAACGCCGGGTCTGCTTGGGCTTGGCGTTGAGTGTGGCGCACACACTCATCGCCATAGCCTCTTGGTCTGTTCTTTTGCGGCTAAGTATCGCGACGTTGAGTGAGTCGACCTCACTCAACGCTATGGCTGTCTAGGCGTTGAGTGAGGCGGACTCACTCAACGCCACAGCCAATCCGCGCGGTTATGTCGGATGGCATTGAGTGAGTGGGCCTCACTCAATGCCATGGCAGTTTAGGCGTTGAGTGAGGCGGGCTCACTCAACGCCGCAACCCTTTCTTGTGGTTAAGTATTTTGGCGTTGAGTGAGTCGACCTCACTCAATGCCAAAGCTGTTTTGGCGTTGAGAGAGGTGGACTCACTCAACGCCACAGTTAGCTTTTGCGGCTAAGTGCTAAGGCGTTGAGTGAGTGAACCTCACTCAACGCCGTAACTATTTTGGCGTTGAGTGAGGTTAGCTAACTCAACGCCACAACCTGTGTTGCTGAAGGCATTGAGGGAGTGGACCTCACTCAACGCCGTAGCTGTTTTGGCGTTGAGTGAGGTTAGCTCACTCAACGCCACAGCCTGTGTTGCTGAAGGCGTTGAGAGAGTGGACCTCACTCAACGCCGTAGCTATTTTGGAATTGAGTGAGGTTAGCTCACTCAACGCCACAGCCTTTATTGCTGAAGGCGTTGAGGGAGTGGACCTCACTCAACGCCGTTGCTTTTTTGGCATTGAGTGAGGTTAGCTCACTCAACGCCACAACCAGTATTGCAGAAGGCGTTGAGTGAGTGAACCTCACTCAACGCCATAGTTGTTTTGGCGTTGAGTGAGGTTAGCTCACTCAATGCCACCGTCTGTTTAAGCGTTGAGTGAGTGGGGCTCACTCAATGCCATGCCGTGTTGAGCCTTCTCAACGCTTTTCCCTTACTTTGATTTTCTCTCCCGAGTGAATTTCCTTTGGTTTTGAGGTTCCTTTTGTTTTGAGGTTCCTTGTCGGCTTGTTACGGTTTACTTACTCTTCTTGCTTATCTTTTAGCTTAACATTTTCGTTCAGCTTACTTGTTTTTGCTTGTTGAGGTATTCTTTTCTTTTTTGAATGCCTCAGGTTCTGGTTAGTAGCCGATTAGGCGGCTAGTTGTGCTGTGCAGTTGCTGGTGGTCTCTCTTACTGTGGAGTTCAGTTCCTTGGTCTTGTGAGGTAGTTTTGTGCTTCTTTATTACAGACATACTGTAACACCCCTATCCGTCGCATAGCATATAGCAGTAGGTCCGGCCGGGGCCCGACGCCATATACTACGGACAGACCGGTTTGTTACGCGTTGAAACCATTCAACCAATCATGTCGTCCTACACAACACCTAGCGGAAGAAAATTATTAAGTTGCAAAAGAAAATAAGAACCCTGCCACAAAGCATGAATGTCCACTACCAACTCAGGAATGTAATCATACACAAAAGAGAACTGACCTTAAGGCCTTACATTGTTCACTTAACAAAATAGTGTTTTCAGACATCGGCTCGCAGGCCGGCCATACATGAATGAACGGGAAAAATAAAAAACATAACAAATTAGGCCTTCGAGGGCCGGCACAGCAACAAGGGCTTTAGCCCGCTATTTCCCGCTCGGCTCCGCAGCACCTGCAAGCAACAAACCACCGCCCGGTGGCAAACAATAGCAACGGTCAGCAAAGCTGATCAAATTGTAACGATCCCGCCCCCACAATCGGGGCGGGGATGCTCTTTCCCTGCACTTTATTAGTATAGGCATTTATAATAGGTAATTGCACATCACCACAGGCGTAGGCTCGCACGGCCACACACCCCGTGCACTCAGGGCACATTCTCGGCGAACCGGCCAACGTCACGTCAATTCAAGCCATAGACGTTCCCGATCCACCACCGCCTCTAGGACGGTCATCCATATGAGCAATTTGTCTCCTTATCCTTGGTCACGACAATTTAAGCCATAGACCGCCGAAGACCCTCGTCCATGCCAACGGTCCTACCGAACGACATAGACCGGGTACGGTTCCGCTTGACCCGTGCTCATACCGCAACGACAATTTAAGCCATATGCGCAGGTCAAGACTCGCCGAGTCCCGTTTCCGCTACAAAATCACATAACCCAGTTATGTTCACGTTGGCTCCCCGGCCTCCGTGTTGGCAAAACCCGCTTTTGCCCAGTTTTCCGGGTGCACCTTAGAGTTAATCTCTAAGATTCCCTGATGCAATCTACCACGTAGAACAACCCGAAAACACCCAAACATCCGGAGTCTTGCCCGGTTCAAATGCAATGCAACATCACCGATTCGGACCAACACGTCCGAATAGGCTTCACACACAATGCCTATGTCCGTTTACGCATACGGACTCTACACAAGGGGGGACTTCACATATCTACCCCAAGGAGCGCTCCAACTCTTCGCTCACTCGCGAGAGCGGGCTTCCTATGCAAGGAAAAGAGGGCTTCACATGCCCAAGATAAAGAATCGTTACCCTTGCGTTCTTCCGCGGCGCCATCGCAAACTACGCAGCTAGAAAGCTTCGCAACGTCGTTGCCTCCACGGATCTGGGCTCGGATCGCGATTTGGAGCTTCGAACCTCCTCCGGCGGTCGGATTTTGGCCTCACACCACCAAGGGAGCTCTCCCCTCTCTCTAGAATGTAGAAAGAGAAACTCAAGTTGAAATGAGGGTTTCTCCCCCCATTTCCCGGCTAATAACCCCCCAGGAGCAGCCCCCACCGTCAGATCCAGATCCAAGGGAATGAACGGCTGAGATTAGATCCAAAATAATAAAACCTGGGCCGAACACGGGTTGGCACACGGCCGTGTGCCTGGCCGTGTAGCTCATTCGCCGTCTCGACACCGATTGAAAACCAACACACGACATGTGACACGGCCTCCGACACGCCCGTGTCGACGGCGACACGCCCGTGTCGGGACCCGTGTCACGCCCCCCGTGTGCAATAAATCGACACTTTGCAGTCAGAGTGGTACACGGCTTGTTGACACGGCATGGGACACGCCCGTGTCACATCGGACACGCCCGTGTCTGTGCCCGTGTACCCGTGTACCACTTCGACGATTCCCTTGAGTGACACGGCCTGGGACACGCCCGTGTCCTAGGCCGTGTCCCTCCACACGACCATCGTCGACCTGAACTGGTCGACAACACGGCTCGAGCTCGACACGCCCGACACGGCCTCCGACACGCCCGTGTCGGGGCCCGTGTCACCTGCACCAAAAATCTGTTTTGGCCAAAATCGATCCCCGTCGCTCCTACGACATTTTGGGGTGTTACAATTCCACCCCCCTTAAAGAATTTCGTCCACGAAATTAATAAAGGAAAAACAGGACTTAACGTAAAACAGTACCTGAGCGGAACAATTCCGGGTACTCCTCGAGTATAGTCTGCTCCCGTTCCCAAGAGAGCTCCTCACGCCCGCAGTTATCCCACCGGACCTTAACCATCCGGATCTCCTTGTTACGAAGCCTCTTGACCTCAACATCTTCAATACGAATGGGCTTGACCCTTGTCGTCAACCCTTCGTCCACCGGCACTTGGTCAACCGCGATCACCTGCGAAGGCTCTTGCACCGCCTTCCGCAACACAGAAATGTGGAACACATCATGTAAACCACTCAACTCCACCGATAGCTTCAAACGGTAAGCCGCTTCGCCGACTCGCTCCAGAACCTCAAAAGGTCCAAGGTATCTTGGGCTCAGCTTCTTCAAGCGTCTTACCCGCGAAACCCCCTTGAACGGCTTCACTTTCAGATATACCCATCGCCTAACCGCGAACTCACGTTTCGGTGCTTGGCATTGTAATACTTCGCCTGCCGGTCCTGAGCGATAAACAAGCGCTCCAATGTCCGCACTAACGAGGTAGCACTCTCCACCTCCTGTTCTTGTACAACCTTGCCTCACCCGTTAAGCCCGATAACGGCGTGCGACACTTCCTACCATACAGGGCCTCGAAGGGCGCCATTTGTATACTCGCTTGGTAGTGTTGTTGTACGCGAACTCCACCAAATAAAGGTGGTCTTCCCAATGCTTCCTGAAGTCTAGAACACACATGGGAGCATGTCCTCCATCGTTCTATTGACCCTCTCGGTCTGACGTCTGGGGATGGAAAGCGTGCTGAACTTTAATTTGTCCAGCATCTGCTGCACCAACTCCAATCATTGACGTGAACCGCCCATTCTCTCAAACAATGCTACGGGGCACACCATGCAGCCTAACAATATTGTCGACATACAACTTTGCCAATTTCTCCACTGGATCATCCTTCCTATGCGGAATGAAATGCGACACCTTGGTTAGTCGATCTACGATCACCCAGATGGCGTCGTTCCCCTTCTGCGACCTTGGCAATCCGTGCACAAAGTCCATAGATATATCATCGAATTTCCACTCCGGTATAGGCAAGGATTTCAGAAATCCTCCTGGCTTTTGGCACTCCGCCTTCACCAAGGCGCACGTTTGGCATTTAGCCACGTACAACGCCACATCTTTCTTAAGCCCCGGCACCAAAACAGCTTCTTGAGATCACGATACATCTTCGTGCTCCCTGGGTGGATTGAGTACTTGGTTATGATGAGCCTCGTACATCAACTCCGCCCAGGGTTACCCCCACTCGGGACGCACAACCGATGATCCTTCCTTAACAAACCATCATCCACCGAGAACTGGGAATTTGACCCATCCAGAGCGGCTCCATAAGCTCTTTCATGGAGTCATCTAACTCCAATGCCTGCCGA